>VWZO01005950.1:343749-424904 GCA_013396975.1 Bucco capensis
GTTTTGGCATCCCTGCTTGTGGCGGGGGGGTTGGAACTAGATGATCTTTGAGGTCCCTTCCAACCTGGCCATTCTATGATTCTATGATTAAACTCATTGCCCAAGGTAATGTGTGGGGAGTGATACCCATGTTCCTAGAATCCTTGTATGGGTAGGATGTGCTCATTAGCCTTCTGGCAGTCATCCTAGGAGAAAGACAACTCTAATTCCAAACCTGGGCAGATGGAGCTCGTTTAGCCCTGTAAGGCCTTCCATCTAAGAGAAGGATACTCTAATAAAACCTACGTCCTAAGGACTTTGCTGCCAGCATCCAAGCTTGCTAGGCCCTGGCAGATGAACCTTAGGACTAAAGGGTGGGTCCAGCTCTGTGCATGCTGTGTCTCACCTAAAAAAAATCCATTGCGCAGGCTCGAGAGTGCTATCCGCTATCCTCTTTTTATCAGTGCGCTTGGAAAAGGCGCTGATGAGGAGCGTGGATGGAGCCCTCCCTGGATCTTTGTTTGCGAAGCCTTAGCCATACAGATTACTTTTTTCCTCCATGAAAGCATTGGAAAGAACATATTCTAGAAACAGTACAGCATTGGAGGTTAAAGAATTTGCCTTTGTACAGCAAAATATTGTTTAGGCTTTCAATACACATTCAATTAAATATGTATGCTGAACCTTTGTAAGCATGGATTGATAGCCAAAGTCTGAAATTGGCTTCTCAAGCCTGTATTTGGGTAAGAACTGATGTATGAGCATAAGCCCCACTGACTTTGGTAATTGTAGCAGTGAGGGAGGATGGAACCTTAGCTGGAACATTCTGGTTTTATCTGTAGTAATTCAGTGTACTGGAAACATTTTATTACATAATGTAATACTGTCTACCTCTTTGGGGTTGGATTTTTGAAGGTGGTCGATTTGCATTAAAAAGTGGGGAGAAAAAAAAAGTAAAAGTAGTTTGAGGTTTAGTTTCTTTAGTAAAATTCTAGAAACGGATATCAAACATATTCTTCAATGGTTTAAGACAAAAAAGTACACATCATGGTTACACATTTAACTTCTTCCTAAAAGACAACGGCCAGAAAGTTTTGTCAACTCAGGTAACTGTCCTGCTTTCAAGATCCTGTTGGAATTTTGGTTTACCTTTTATTCTTTCCTTCCTTCCTTCCTCCCTCTCTCTCTCTCTCTCTCTTGTTCCCTACTTCAATTCCTCCCAAAACTATGTACTGTAAAGGCCTACTTGCTATTGTCTGTACTGGAAAGAGCCTTGTTTTTTGGATGTGGGAAGGGTTTCCTTGATGTCCACTCAGGGATGACAACTGCTAACATTTCAGCTGTGGTAAAGCTGGCCTGGGCTGCTGTGTGTGTGTCTTGCAGTACCAAGCCCACTGATGTTCCTCAGTGTGGGCAGGCTGCAGGTCTGACCGATCCTTGGATCTGCCTGGCATGCTTCCTGGGCGGAGTGTCTCTTTGTCCTCTCTGCCCAGAGATGAGACCTTGTGACTTGGCTGCTGTGGGCCATGGAACTGGCAGTAGCCCTGCTAAGGGCTTGTGTGGCTTGAGGGTGAGGCTGTGAGGGCAACTTGGCTGGCATGTTACCGCTCCAAGAACAAGTGGCAGTTTCAACACAGAAGGGAGCAGCAATGAAAGGTGGTTTGCACAGCACAGGTCCATAACAGTGCGTCAGTGTTGTCACCTATTCCCTTTGCTTTCCTGCTTGGAAGTGCTCAATCCTTTCAGCTCCTTCTTATAAGTGAGTATGTCCAACTGGTTATAGTACAGAAGGTGTCCAAGATAAATGATCTCTTTATTTAGCTCTTGTTCTCCCCCTCAAGAGGCATGTACTATACACAACCAGGGACCTGTCAGCCCATGGTAGGATCTGAGCCTTTTGGCTGCCTCATAGGTACCTTCTTATAGATGTGATGCCCTGACCCCACAAGGAGCAAAGCCTCCAGTCATGATAGAGGGATGTGAAGACTCCTGTGTCCTGTTCTTGCTTTTCCTGCTGCTCTGTTGTGTGTGCAGGCCCTTCTGAGCTCTCTATCAGTCTAATTCTTCTGTCTATGGTAAGGGTGTCAGAGCTGTGCAGCTTTCTAAAAAAAAATTTTTTTAAAAATGTGCTCCAAACTATACCAAGATCTGTAGGTGAAAAGGAGGACTGGAATAAATAAAACTCTGACTCTGCTTTTCCTTGCAGACAAACAACATTAGCTGTCTATGTCATGTCTTTGGTGGGAATGATAGCCTACACCTTCACTCTGAGCCTAGGCCACCTTTGGGTGGTCTTTGTGACTGCAGGCGTGCTGGGGTAAGTTCATGTGCAGGCTGCTTTCCTGTGCATGTGAGCTGCTAGGGGATGAGCAGGGAGAAAGAGCTCATGGCTCAGGAAGGACTGGGGAGAGCCATAGCCTGTGTTTGTCTCCTGCAAGGTTTAAAGAGAAAATATCCTGCTCTTCCCACCTCTCTCATTTGTGTTTTATGAGAGTCTGGGACACTAGCATGGCCCTGCTCAGCTCCAGAAAATCAAGAGAAAGCATTTGGGAAGCAAGTGGTCCACAGCCCCATAGATGACCAATGGGCAGGAATGAAAAGCATGTGGGCCTGGGTGGCTGTTTGATCGTGCTGAGGATGATGCCCCTTAGAGTAACTTGTGGGAGATGCTGTATTTATGCTTCATTCTTGTAGCAAGTGGCAGCTCCTTGCTGGTGTGGCTCTGTGCCTTTAGGCTGTGGTCAAAGGTATTTCTGGGTTGGAGGAAGGCCTATGCCATGGTGACAGAGTTAGACAGCTACTTGGGCTGTGGCAATGCTAGGTGAAGCATCCTGTGCAGTCAGTGAAGCATTCAGAAAGGGATATGGGCCACACTGTGCCTCTTCAGTCTTCCTTCTGGCAGTTATTTACTCTTCTGTGTTGTTTCTTTACAGGTTTTTCATGACAGGATATCTTCCCCTGGGCTTTGAGTTTGCTGCAGAGCTGACATACCCAGAATCAGAAGGAACATCATCAGGACTCCTTAATGTCTCGGCACAGGTAGGTCTGCTGTTTTTGTTTTGCTTGCCTCCTTATATGCAAAGTGATTAAATGGTAGTCACCAGAATTGAATCCCATTTATTGTTCATGATTATTGTAATGTATTGCAGATCTAAGCACCCTAGGACCTGGCCTTTTGAATTATGTTCCTCATGGCATTTCTCTAGTGGTGCCTGTTCTGTTTCTGCTTAGGAAAATCCACCAGGATGCTAGTCATCCTTGCCTTTTCCAACATTGCTCCTAACAGCCTAGGACCTGGCTCTTCTCTAGTGAGAGGTGGGATTCCAGCCTTAAGGATCACCTGTCTTCCCATCAGCTGCAAGGAGCTGCCTCTGGATGTGTTTATATCAAACTTTAGCCTTGTTAGGCCAGCAGCTTCACTGGCCTGTATGCTCTGATACTTCAATAAAGCTGTTCAGGCTGCTTTATAACAACAGTAAAGCGTGATGTAGCCTTTGTTTATTTGTAGGTTTTTGGTATTGCCTTCACCATTGGCCAAGGACAAATCATAGATCGCTTTGGGACAAAAGCAGGAAACATCTTTCTTTGTTCTTTCTTGTTCCTGGGGACCATTCTGACAGGTAATTAAATTTTCCAATGTTCCTCTGCTGTAACTCTTCCCCTTGGACTTGGCATAGAAGTTGAAGGGCTTTTGTATGTAGTGATGCCTACAGGAAAGCACAGGACCCACACACAGTCCCACAGCAACGCTGCTGTGCTTCTTTAAGCATCTGGTCTGTGTTACAAAGAAGATCCAAGGCTTCATGCCTTGGCTGCTGGCTGGGGTCTCAAACATGCACCTTCTACATGCTGCAATAAGGAGTCTCTATCCTGCCTTTTTCAGAAGTGCGCTCTGCCTTATCCAGGAGAGTGGTTTCCCTTGCTCACCATAATGTGTTTCTGTCTCCTCTGGGGCCTGTGCTGCCCCTCTGAGACCTGAGGAAATTGATTTGGGCTCTGCATAGTGACTTAACTGCCTTCTCTCTTCCTCCCTCTGTCCCAGCATTCATTAAGGCTGATCTCCGAAGACAGCAGGCCAATTTGGATAACGAACAGACAGTGAGTAAATCCACTTAAATCCCTACTGTGCCCCTGCTGTTAGCTCAAGACAGCACCCAACCTCTCCCCTTTCTAGAAATCGGACTGGCCCTTTCTGATTTGCAATTACAACTGTGATTCCCTACTCTTATCCCACCACTTCTTGCCCAGCGTATGGTGAAGCACTCTGTTGGCATTTTCAGAGAGGTGGCTGTAATCCCAGCTCTGCCAGCTGGTGGGGCCTCTGTTTGCTTGCTGTTGATGTCACACAGAATCTGTAGGCTCGGGTCCTGTGGGAGTCTGTAGGGCTTCACACATCTTCTTATTGGCTAGGGACAGATGTAAGGCAGCACTGTGCTCGCTTCTCTCCCTTGACAATGCACTGAGACCTCCAGTGCTTTGCAACTTATTTACAGCTGGGTAACTATTATTCCAGGCCCCTAGGAAGGCAGGTTATTCCTCATTCCCTCTCTTCAGCTGCCAAGTGGGGTTCAGTGTATGGGGACAGGAGGAGGCCAGGTGGCAAAGCCCAAATGAGGGCTCGAACCGCCTGGCTCCCCACACTTTGCACAGTACTGCAGACAGCTGCTAGTTCTCATGTGCACACCAGAGCATGGGGTGTGATGTCCCTGTGGCATGCTGTGCAGTAAATGCAGCTGTTTGAGTATGGGACAGGGCCTCTGGTGAACTCATTGCAGTGCATACTCTTAGAAGCTTTCCCTGCAGGGAAAGGAAGGGGACTGGTCGTTGTTTGAGGCTCTCTTGCTTTATTGCTGTGGGCTCCTCTTCTAGGACTCTAGTAGAGATGTCCACTTAATGTTCATGAAACCATCATTGACTGTGACTAGTAAGGCACAGGAGCTTAGTTCTCTGCTGACTCAATTCAGCTCTTTTCAGAAGACAGTGTTGCCTTCCTCCAGATACTGTAACCAGTCTGATCTGGAGAGAGATCAGAAGGTTCAAGAAGCAGCTCTGCTCTGACAAGCTGCTCAGGGAGGTAGATTTTCAATTACAAAATTATGGTTTTTAATTTTTTATTATTATTGAACTACCTGAGCACAAATGCAGAGGGTAGGATAAGTAAAGGGATACCTGGAGTAGTTTTTGCACATGTAACTCTAGCCTAGACTGGGGAGAAGTCTGTAAAGTGTATCTAGTTTGGGTAAAGAAGTGTGTCCTCTTCCCGTTGTCATAACTTAAGAATAATTCCTGCTTTTTTCTGCTCTGAGGCTTACAACTTTGGCTGATTTTAGCAGTGGTGAGCATCATGGTCTACGGGACCAAGCTAGAAGACAACTGCTCTCCCAGAATCCTGGCGTGAATGGGGCTAACTGGAACACAGTTAAGCTGAGCTGGGGTAAAGACCAGTCTGTTTTGATATACACCAGACTGCTGTATCCCTCCAGTAACAGTGCTAAAGTCAAAGGCAGGAGATTAATTTTAAGGCCAAACCATCTTCCACATGCCCTGAGGCAGTAGAGTTATAATGAGAGGTGCTAGTGGCACTGAGAGTTAATTCATAACACATATGTGGAAGGCCCAGGAAATACCAAGGTCCTTTGGCAGCAAATGTGATGCCTAGTAGCAGTAAGATCCTTTCCCTCTGTCAGACACTTCTCTCACGAGATGAATTGTACACATTTGCTTAAGCCATTTTTAGGACAAATCTTTTTAGTATAAATACAATTGTAAGAGCGTGCTGCTGGAGGGGGGAAGGCATTGAGACCCGAGCAAAGGTGGCACAGGTGTCATTTCTATAATCCTACAAGCCTCCAGAACTGACTGCAGTGAAAAACAGAGGGATATGTTTGAGGTAATAGGTCTCAACCAGTCAAAACCTTCACTGGCAGCTTGTTTCCCCTGAGAAGTTATGCTCTGAGGAAGTCATGATGAACACTTCACCACACCCTCAAATGTGGCTTCTACATGGCTGAGCTCACCTGGGTACTTCTCAAGCCTAACCACTTGAAGGTGGGCTAAACTTCGCGTTCTGCGCTAACATGGATGTGTCAGTCAGGGGAGCAGCCAGCTGGGTTTGGGCATTGTGTGCTGCCTTTGTGGAGAGCTCTGACAGAGTCAGGTACTGGAGCTTTTCTGCGTTGCACAGCTGCCTTGCACATGCTTGGGTGATTTTACTGGTTTCTTCCTTTGCCTATTTCTCCTCCCTTTCCTTTCCTTCCCTACTTGCCTCCATCTTTTCTGGGATGGTGACTTGTGGCTGTTGTTACAGAGACTCCAAGGCAGCAGTCAGATCACGGATTATGGGACTGTAGCTTGTAACCCTAAACCCATGAATTCCTATTCCTGCTCACTAGCTCATAAACAAAGGTAGGAGAATTGCACTAATCTGCTTCTCTGAACACTCATGGGTGGCACAGGCACCAAGCCAATGGCACATTTAGGGTGACACCAATGGCTGTAGAGTACTGAGAATCTTTCAGGCCTTCTTGGATTCCCTCCTGAAAGGAAAGATGAGACAGCTTCTAAGAACAGAGTGAAGATCCCACCAGACTCATGTAACATAGGGGCATAAGGATTCAACTAGGTGCAGCAAGGCAAAGCTTGGTGCTAGAGCACATGGACAACTGAATGGTCAGTAAGTTACTGGGGAGAGGAGATGCAGGCATTTGGAGGCTTTTCTCTGTCATTTTAATGTCCAGATCCTTGGCTGGAAGTGATACTAGGAGCCCTGTAGGAGAGTTGGCTTTGGTAACAGCCAGGGTACATGGCCAGCGTCAAAAACGAAGTTTAAAAACATCTACTAGTAACAGTGTCATTGGGTTGGTGCCTTTTTGTATGAGAGTGCCTGAAAATTGTAAACCTCTCTGCTTGTTGATCTATGAATCTAAATGGCACTTAGTATTTCTCAGCTGTTGCTCAGGGTGTAATGCTTTATTACTCACTATCCCCTGCTTTGCACTGATCTGCCAAACTAACCACGCTACCCTTTGCTTTTCAAGGTCTTCATCAAGTTTGTTTATCACTTAGTGCCACAGCCAACAGAACTAACAGGCAAAAGGAGAGTGAGTCTATTGGGAAAAATAGCCTTAATCCTGCTAAGATTAGAGCACATGCTACAGGGAGTATGAAGCTGCCATGGTTTGATGCAAGTAAGAGGAAGAGTCCCATGGGCAGGGAAAGATTTGACTCCAGGCTGAGTGCTTCTGAAGCTGTCTCCATTCTGCAGTCTGTGGCAGTTTGAGCAGGATACATCAAAACTGCTTCCATAAAGAAAAAAATATGAGTTACTGTCTTAGGAGGTTCCATTCTAAAGGAAACAGAAGGCCCAATATGCAGACCAGACCCACTTCTTAGGGAAGTCCGCTGCCTCCCTGGTGCTCAGGTTAAAATAGTGAAGAGAAAGCTTCCTACCTTGGTACGGTCCTCAGATGATTATCCATAACTGATTTTTCAGGTAGGCACTGATGAAGTTGCAACAGGAAGTCCAAGGGCAACCAAAAGAGACTTCAGGGCCTTAAGGCAACTGGTTAAAAGATCAGGAGCACAAGTAGTGTTCTCTTCTATCCTTCAGTTGCAGGGATTAATGAGAGATGAAACCAGAAGAGCCAGCAGATCAATACCTGGCTCTGAGCCTGGTGTCATTGCAGTTTGTTTTTTTGATCATGGGTCAGTTTACACAATACCAAGTCTGCTGGGGACAGACAGAGTGCATGTCTCAAATGGGGAAAAGGGTCTTTGCACAGGAGTTAGCAGGGCCCATTGAAAGAGCTTTAAAATAGATGTGAAGGGAGAAAGGGATAAAACCAGGCTCACTAGAGATAAGCTTAGGGACAGGACACTAGTATTTGAGGGGTGGTGTGCTAAGCCAGGTCCTTTGGTCTGCAGTCTCAGTGGAGGTAGGGACTGGAGATCCATGTGGCAGCAAAGACACAAGGGTTATTGAAAAACCATTGAAGTGCCTGAGAATGGTCATATAAGAGGGCTTCTCCCTCTAAAAAGGTGGCAGGATCAGTAGTCCAGCTGAAGTGCATCTACATCAATGCCTGCAGCATGGGCAACAACAAGGAGGAGCTGGAAGCCATTGTGCAGCAGGAACACTGTGATATAGTTGCCATCATGGGAATGTTATGGGATGACTCACACAACTGGAGTGATGCAATGGATGGCTATAAACTCTTCAAAAGGGATAGGCAAGCAAGGAAAAACAGTGGGGTAGGCCTGTATGTTAGGGAGTCTTTTGACTGTCTAGAGCTTAATGATGATGATGGTATGGTTAGAGTATTTATGAGTAAGAATCAAGGGGAAAGCCAACAAGGCAGCTATCATGGTGGGAGTCTGTTGTAGACCATCCAACCACGATGAAGAGGCAGATGAAATATTCGCTAAGCAGCTGTAAGAAGTCTCACAGTCACTAGCCCTTGTTCTCATGGGGGACCTCAACTTAACATATGTCTGCTGGAAATACAATACAGCAGAGAGAAAATGGTCTAGGAGGTTCCTGCAGCATGTGGAAGGTAACTTCCTGACACAGGTGGTGAGTGAGCCATCTGCCTCAGATAACAGTCCTGACCCACAGTGAGTTAACTCAGAGGTCAGGCTGTAGGAGATTCCACATTTACCCTTACAAGTCTGCATGCTGTCTTCTGAATCAGTGACAACTGAAGTGCCTCATTGTAAGCAGAGCCAGAATGTGGAGAGGTATCTGAGGTATTCTTGCAGAAGTTCAGCTGTTTCATGCAGTCCAGAGTCGTAATTAGGCAGCAGTCTTGGTTATCCTTGCTTTTCCTCTGCGAAATGAGTCTACAGTTCCCTCCATCTTAAGGGAAGAAACATCAGCAGGGTTCAAGTAATCAAGCTAATTGTTCTATAGGATTTATGCAGAAAAAAACTTGTGTATATTTGCCTCATTTCTTATGGCTTTTTAAGATATGAGTAATGGACTTTGAAGAAGGCCTTTTCTATACTACTCATAAGTCTTAAGTCCCAGTCATAAGTCTAAGCTGGGGACAGGCAAGAAGCAGCTCAGACTGTGCCAGCCCTGAATGGGGGTTGAGGAGGAAAAGACTTGAAGATGAGCAGAATCAGCAATTTGTCTGGGAGTTGAAGAGGCCCTCAGACATACTGGGGTAAGGACAGAGAGGAGCTAGTTGCTATGCTGAGCCTCCTGAAGGTTCATAGGATACAGGTTCTCTATGGTGCTTGCACAGACACTACACTTGCCCATGGCATGAAGGAGGAGTTCCCAGTTCCTTCCCTTGCCCAGGGAACTGGTCCTGCAGCTTCACTGCTTCAAGGCTGATCTTGTGTCACCATGAAATGTCTCCAGATGGGCTGATACTTGGGTCTCCACAGCTTCTGTAAGTTAACTGTGATCTGAGGACTACAGCAAGTAACTCAAGGGAAGTGGGACCCTTGCTCTCCCCTGCTGCCCCTGTACCCCTTGTCTGGGCAGTAGAAGGGTCTGGAGAAGGAGGAGGGAACCAGGGGCACTCTCTGAGGATAGTGATTCTTCTTTGGTGATTGCTGCACACAAGTGGGGAGCTGCAAATTAGCCAGCCTGGCCAGCTGGTCTCTCTGAAGCCTGAATCTGGCCACTCAGGATGGTAACCATGTTGTTCTTCTCTGTCTCACTTGCAGAAGGTGATGCCAGAAGACTACACGGATCCCATAGTTCTTGAGGAATCAAAGCTGTGAAATAGAGGAAGGCAGAGCTGGGAGATGCAGCCCCCCTCATTCCCATCTTTGCTACCTACACTGTCTTCCTATTATGTGCATATCATGGAGGTGGGAGCAGTCTCAGGACAGGAGCCCAGTGAACTGCTTGTAGAGAGAGTGAAAGAGCAAAATAAGAAGGGAGTTGCTTCCTTGAGTTATACCTCTGCATCTTCCTGTTTTGACGACTTTGCTTGGGAGAAAAAACCCCCAGTCCCATCATGTATGCTTGGAAAAGAAAAAGCACACATGCTGAGAAAAGCTATAGTTCTGGGCTAGTTTTGAGCATGAGGATGGCACCCTCCATGTGGCTGTGTCTCCTCTCACAGGCAAGCTGTGACATGAAATACAGAAGCTGGACCACACTTGCTTTGTGAGCAGCCCTGGAAGAGCTTTCCACTGACTCTCAGCAAGAGGGATTACTCTGCCTTGGTGCCTGTTATGCTCTGTGTTGCATAGGTGATGGCAGAGGCCTCAGCACATCACCAGGAAGTGCAAAGCACTGCATATGCTGCTGCCAGCTCTGGTTTTATTATGTAGCTATCCCAGATAAAGCACTCTTAGCGTATGGATAAACCTCTGACAGAAAGCGTTGAGGTTGTCCTGATGCTCCTACATATTAGTAGGAATTGAGAGATACCTGGATTATCTCTACCTGGAGACGAGGACTAGTTCTGCAGTTTATGTTGAAGCTATAGCCTAAGTCCAGCTCATTGCTATTCTAGCAACAGAAATGAGCCAAACCAGAAGCTCCCTGGGCTGATGACTCTTGTCTTCCTCCTTAATGATACAGTGCCTTTATGTTTCAACACTACATAAAAAACTCTTAAGAAATGTTGTATTGAGTTAATTAGCCCAACTTGTGTTGCTCTTCACAGCCACAGAGGTGTTTAAGTATGACAGGAATCCATATTTGCTCCAGTGTGGAAGCTTCCCACATTATAATAGGTAACAGGAGAAGCAGCCCACTTACCAGCATTTGTCTTGTAGAACCTGCCCCTCTGTATGCTGCTGTTTGACACACAAATCTTCTAAACATAAAGGTAGAGCCTTGTTTCCCTTCTTCTTCCTTTCCAGCATCCCTCCACTGGTGGAGACTTTATGTCCTTAGATTCCTTAAATCATGCAGTTATGCATATATCATTTGGGGGGAGGAGGGACAGAACTACAGCCAGGTGGAAGGGATAAAAATAGTTCTCTGACATACCATTTTTTTGTTTGACAAAACATTCTTTGGGTGAAATTTTACAGTCTTCTGACATAAAAAAAATTCAAGTCCTATATTCGATAATTTGGGATTGAGGATGGGGTCTAAAAAATGGCTTTTAAATAGAAGTTTTTATATAAAATAAAAACATTTATGTACAGTGAAACCTGACATATTCATATTAAATTGTTGAAACAGTCTATCTGTATCTGGCTCTCTAATAGCCTGAAATGTTTTGCAGAATGGAAAAGTCATCATCCCGCTCAGTGTTACTGTTGTGTTCTTTTCCTCCCTTTTGTGGCTTAACTCTCTCTTTCTTCTGCACATGTATCATTTTCCCAGCTAGGAGATCCTGCTGGTTCCTCCTTACCTTCTGTTCACGGCCCATCTGCTTTGGGCATTATTACATCTAGATCTGGGCAACCTGTTCTTGTTTTTTTTCTGTCTTCTATAGTTATAGCTCACTGCAAAGGTAGCTCAGTCCTTGCTCACAGATGCATGCAGTTTGCTGTCAGCAGTATGCTGTGGAAGTGAGAGCTGCAATGACTCTCTTCATGCCTGTGTGGTGTAGAGCAGTCAGACTTGGAACTCTGTGGGAAGGAGTCAGGGAAAGGTGGGTTTGCTGTAAAGAGAGATGATTTATCCTGCAACAAACAGTAGAAACTGCTGTTTGCTCTGATGTTATACTTCACCCACTGCTGTGTAGCAGAAAGACAGACATAGTGCTCCTGCAGTTTTCTGTCATTTATTAGAAACGGCCCCTGAGGAACACACACATGCAAGTTACACAGTAGTGCCAGGGGCAGCACACATTCTCTCTCAGTCTGGTCCAAAGTGTTCAGTGGATCCTGGGTAGCTCTATGCTGCCTCCCCACAGGTACACTGGGACTAAATGCACTGGGCACAGCCGAGACAGTACCCCTGTCCTTTGGGGAGGCAGTCATCAGCTGTCGCCCTCCTCTTTGACAAACTCCTCTGGGACTGGTCTTTGACATCAGTCAGCTGAAACGTTGCCTGGACAAGAAACAACACTTGGTAATGAAGAATGACTGAAAAAGTCCTACACTGATCTGCCAGTGGGACTGGTGTCCTGGAGAAGTTCAGCTGAGCCTTAGTGGAAGTTTGGCAGTGAAGATAGTAGACAACGCTGACCTACACAGGGCCCTCAGCTTCAGTTTTTCTTCTTGTTTTGTGATAGTGCTTCTACCTCCAGGTACTGCAGCCCAATCAACATCCCCAAGATAGAAAAACCTGTGATGGAAATAAAGGATGAATTGTGTAGAAAATGCTGGACAGGAGATGAGGCATTCTCTCCCACCCTGCCCTTCCTGCTCATAGCCCCATGGAGAATTTTTCTGGGGGGTCATAGCTCCAAGGACTTTGTAGGGGGAGGATGCACAGCTCTACTTACTTGCTACCATGAGGGGTGCCATAACTCCAATTGTCAAGGCTGCAGTATGGTAAATGAAGACCTCAGAGAGGAAGTGAACAAGGGCCAAAAAGAAGGTGAAGAGCGTGGTGTAGTAGAGGCTGTTGGAGAGCAGAAATAAGCAGGTTACCATTTAGCCCATAGTATGGGCACAAGCGTGGCTGAGTGGAAGTGAGATAAACCTGCATGCTGCATTGCCTGTCCTCACTGTGGCAGTACAGAGGGCACTTGGTCCCTTGCCTAGTGAGATGCAAAAGCTCCCTGGGCAACAGATGAGACCAGGGCAGTGTGTTCAAGGGTGCCTTGAAAGTCATATGCATTATCTGGCCTGGAGGCAAGTGAAGAGTGGAGAGCAAGGGTAGGGAACTGGTGAAGTGAGAAGCATGCACGCACACAAAACCAGGGCGAGAACTTGATGAGCCTAGAACTAGGGTGACAAGACTCGGCTGACTCCAGGCTACATCACTCAACATCTCTTCCTACCTGTGCTCTGCTACCCTCTAGGACCCACATATGTGGAAAGGGAGAAGATTCAGCAGATGCAGTATAAAAAAATCCTAACAAACAACTGGCTTCATGGTAATTGGCATTGCCACCATGCCCTAAATACAGAAAATTGAGTCTCTGCACCTCCCTACCACAGACAAGCCTAGGCAATGCAAAGACATGCCACCAGGTGAACAGTAACTTCTGCTGAGCATCAGACAGACCATGGCATTGGCAATTGCTTAATGTCAACAGAACAGCAACACCATCAGAAGATGTCTTCCAAGGCGGAGCTCAGAAATTTGTGATATAAGTTCTCAGATCTACCAATTTCTGCCTGAGCTAAGGAACAGCACACAAATGCACATGCTGTCCCTACAGGGCCAGAAGAGAGCAGCAGTTAACATGCAAATCCTGCAGTGCTAAGCGTTCTCGGGGGAACGGTTTCAACCCTATAGAAAGACCTGGAACAGCTTTTGATTCCCCACTTCCTCCGCACTGCCCTCTAAGCTAGCTGCTCAGGTTGTGACTAGCAAGCAAACCGAAGGATTTCTCTGGTGCTGCTGTACATACGTCCTATTGCGGATGTCGATAGCGCAGAGACAGCGGATCACGGATGACAGCAGTGTCCAGACGCCAAAGGTCCGAGCCTGGAGCCCGTTCACTGTGCAAAGGAGGGAGCACATGGAGATCACCACAGCCCCGCTTGCCTCCCCACCAACCCCGCCAGGGCGGCCCACGCCGGGGTGCAGGCAGCTCCCGGGCCCGAAAGCAGCCTCTAAGGAGGTGCCCAGAGAATAGCCCAAGGCCCAAGGCTGGAAGGCGACCTCCAGGCCTCGTGGCGGCCGGCGCGGCCCTTACCAAGCCCAGGGCTGGCGGTGTAGAGCTTCTCCGAGAGAAAGCTATGGTCGCGAAAGCTCTGCAGGGTGTTCCCGGCGGCGATGACTGACACCATCACCAGCCAGCTGCGCAGCACGTTCAAGAACCGGCTCATCCTCCCGGTCGACACGCAACTTGCCCGCAAAGAGTAAACCGCTGTCACCTCCCGATGTCTCCCGTCACCGGCCGCACTCTCTCTCACCGGAGCCCCTCCGCCTCCCGCAGTGCACGCCGCCGCCTAGCGCTCCGATTGGCTGCTTGCGCGCCTCTCCATGCACGTACCACGCTGACGTAGGATTCCCCACCACCAATCGAATCCCTCATCGCCCTCTTAGCCCCGCCCCCTGCACCGCCCGCCGTGCGGGAGGAGCTGGAAGCGGCGACGTGGGCGGGCACGCGGGAGGCCTGTGGCGCCTGCGCGCTGGGCGCGGGTCCGCCGGTCCGCCGCCCGCCCGCCGGTTGTTGTAGTAACGGGGAAGCGGCAGGAGAGGCCGCGGCTATCGGGCAGCTCTGTCTGCGCGTCTGCCCCGCCTGCCGGGGCGATGCTGGAGCAGGTATAGAGGGCTGAGGGTGAGGGATGGTTGGCCAGCGGCGCTTGGGCGAGGGTCGCGGCCCCTTGGGCTCTCCCCGCCTCTCTTGGTTCTCCTACGGCCACCGCAGGCCGCCCGAAGCCTGGCCACAGCGGGGTAGGATCGGCACGGAGGGCTGTTCCTGGGCAAGTAGAGGTGTTACGGTGTCCGGCTGAACCCGGGCGGCGAGGTAGCCTTGGCGCCGGGGAGAAGCAGGGGTTTTCCGCCGGCTCTGCCCTGGCCAGCTTGGTGCGGTTCTGCGGCCGGGGGCACGGCAGGGATGTGCTTCAGCTCTAAGTGCCTGAGTGACTTCTCATGGGCAGGTGGGGAATAGGCTTCTTGTTACACTTCTCCGGGTAAGGAGGTCGTTTACAGCCTGGAACAAGCTTGTTGATAGTCCTTTGAGAAATTGACAGGAAGTGAGAGTTAAGTTTTCTTATTTCTCTTGCTGTCCTGCTCAGCTGTGCATTCATGTTTTTAGTCCTTATTGCAGATAACAGCTCTTGCAAGATCCCTTAAGTCTGCAGGGAGGAGTCTGGGAGGCTACTGAGACTGGACTGTATGAAAACTCCCAGAGGAAATGCCAACCGGGATGGCTCAAGATCTGGAGGAAACTAGCTCATCCTCAGAAGAGGAGGAAGATGTTATAGATGGGCTGGAGTAAGTAAGAAGAAAAACCTTCTTAACTGTTTCTGTCTCCCTGTGCTTCCTGCAGGATTTATAGTAATCTGAAAAGACAGTTGCATTCCTTACCCTCCTCCTACCTATAAAGCAGAAGATGGTTGGTTTGAGCCTCAAGCTTGCAGGCAGGCTACCTACATTTGTATCCTAAAAGACCACTTTATTCATCAAGGTTGAGGGTACAGGTCTTTCTTGGCTAGTTTTTCTGTAGTTTCACATATCTCCTCTGTCTTGTTCCTAAGTTGGGAACTTGCTTGATGATGTTTAAGAAACTGAAGGAAATTAATGTCCTTTATTCTTGTTTCATTTTTTGTTTTGTTTCAGTTTTTACTTTGCTGCAGAGAATGGAAATCTAATGTAAAGTTGTGTTTTATGTCTTTTTTTTAAAGACCTGTTTTGTAAGAACTCGGCTCCTGGAGTTCTTATTACTTGCTAGTGTATGTTTATTGTGTCTTTGTTTAGTAACTTCTTTTATCTTTGCTTCTGAAGGAGTTGCTCCCTTACTCTTTCCCAGAGTGGAATCCCTTTTCTGTTTCAGCTGCACCTGTTTTAATATGTCCTGTTTGTTTTCTTTTGGGTGCGTATTGTGACTGAGTGTCCGGGTGCAAACTGCAGTGACTTAAAGCATCTAGAGGAATGTTGCTTCGTACAGAGTAGTTGGCTCAGACTGGCCAGACACTCATAAATGGAAAGGTCCAGAACTGCCTTTACCTAGAATGTAACTGTAACAATGTGTCTGCATCAAGTGGCCAAGGGTCATGCTAGGAATGAATGACTGTCACTTGGAGGATTGAGCCTTACTGCAAATCCTCAGGACAAGCTTAACATAAACTCTCCTCCTGTTGCCTCAGCTTGTTTCCCACTTACATAAGACTCTAGTCTTTACTGTAAATTCTGGAAGTTTGTCAGGTCCCTTCCAGCTAATTACACCTCAGTAGTGGATTTTTTTTTTTTATGTAGTAGTAGTGGAAGCAGATAGAAGTGCTGTGAAGTTTATTTATCTGGGTAATAATGGTAATAACCTTAAGAACACCAAGGTTACCCTTAAGAGTACTTACTTGTCCTAGAATCAGAAAGTTGCCCTTTTATCTCCATTCTTGTGTTGCAGATGTAGGAAGTGTTTTGTCTTGTGTAATCTCCAGACCTTTGCCAGACAATGGTCTTACACATTCTGTAGACAAATGCTTCTGTGTATCTCTGTCAGTTTTTATATTTCTTGTCTGTGTAGATAGAGATGTGTCTGTCCAACCCTGTAGTCTCTGTTTTCTGTTAACTTTTTCATGTCTACATTTCTTTGTGCAGTGAGTGGTAAGTACTCTGAGTTTTATTTGCTTAAGGACATTGACAGATTCTCTTTTTGTGATGTTACACTTTTATATAACAGATCTTAATTTTTGTGTGTGTGTCCTTAATTCCTCTGAGGAGATGATAGTTCCCAATGTAGTCTTTTTTTTTTTGACAGATCTGATCACTGTATCTTGGAACCTGTAACCTGTAACTTGAGTGGCTGGCTGGGGCCACTGTTGAATTCTGGGCTTGTGTTCCACTGCATTTGGCAGAAATTAAAAAGGAAGAACACACAAGTTTATCTGTTGTTTTGAGCCAAGCCTGTTCTAGTGTCTCAAACTCTGTGTGAGTGCCTTTTTATGCAGTCCAGAATCTAGGATTACAATCAGGCAGCATGCACTGATTTGCAGTTCTTAAATTGGAGACTGGAACCTGCATTGTAAGATCTTATTGTGTGGATACCAGCAATTATGGTTCATTCTGAATTATAGATCCAGTTTTCAGGCTATAAATCCAGAGAACTGTAGCTGTGAAAATTCATGGGGTTTCTCCCAAATGACACTGAGTAAAATAAATTAAACAGAACTCCAACTTAGACTGGCAAAATTGGCCCAAAAAGAGGATTACCTGCAAGACTCCATTTATAGCTTAGTACCAAGGGTATAAGTGTATGTGTGTGAGTCAGCGCAGGCAGGGCACAGGAACAACCACAAAACCATGGCTGAAATGCAAACAGTGAATTTATTTTTGTTTCCTTGTCAACTGGGATTCTCCCAAAGCAGCACCCAGGCAGAGGCATGCAACTGGTAACACAGGCACTGTGGAGCTTGGTCCTTGCTAGAGGATTGCTGAACCTGCTATTTGTGCCTGGTTTTCAGGGATTCACACAGAGATAATTTACCACTGTGTTTTGATCTTTCCCACAGCAGGGCAAAAATCCCAAGTATGTTGATGGGGTGTCTCAGTCTATCACAGGCCTATGCTGTCTGAACACAGATGTTCTACTTGTCAAACATGCAAGGATAGACTGCTGTTATAATGATATATATCTCATCTGTGGTGTATTTTTCTACACCCCAGCTGCAAGTCACTTCAGCATGTTTACAATTCTTCTCACCAATCTTCTGTTATTTTCCCGCAGTGTGTTTGCCTGTGTTCTGCCCACAGGCTAGGTGGGCAAGCATGGAGAATTGCTATGCCCTCATTGTAACTAACCGCTGTGTGTACATGGCTCAGCAGTTGCATATATTGACTATTTTGTCACTTCAGGGATCATCCATGTATCAAGTGGACTGGTGGCGGTTGCAGGCGCATCCCTGTCTTGGTGTTTCATGCTGAAGCCATTCTGACCCAGGACAGCTACCTCCGCCTAATTGGAGGTGAGTGCAGCTTTTAGCCTGAAGGCATGAAGTGGAAGTCTCTTACCTGGATGTTCCTTTCCCTTTGTGGTGAGGAAAAGGACATGTTAGGAAGGAAACGACAATTATCTCTTGTCTCTGAGCACTAAGGTGTTCGGAAAGGCTTGACCAGTCAGTGAATGTTTATCATGTTTTTGGATTGTGGCAAGTGTCTGTATTTGTCCCTGCATTGGTTCCTGATGTAGTTGTAACTACCTGCTTGCAAACAGAACTAGGAGGCTGTGCTAGAAGTTACAGCTAGGATATAAATTCACTACTCTGTAGCTAAAAACTTAACATCAGTCATTGCAATGAGTTTTGAAAGGGTTTCACTAGGAAATAGTGCAGCCAACCCCACAACAGTAGTAAGCTGTAGTAACAAATCTGTGTCTACAGCCTCATAATGGTGAGTAAGGCCATAAGCAAAATGATTGCTGCTCTTGCAGCACTTGAGTCAGGAGACCAAACCTGCCTAGGGTCAAATAAGGGAGAGCTGAGGTCTAAATTAGAGGCAGAGTTGTTATAAGCAGTCACTCCGGATTATGAGAGTTAGTACTTGCAAGTGTGCACAGCTGGGAGCTCAGTTGTGCTGAGCTGGAGAAAAGCTAGAATCTACTCAGCTTCTTTTTGTGAAGATGCCATTTCTTTCTTCTCTTGCTTTTCCCCTTCTTAGGTAATTGGTATCCTCATTTCTAATATCCTATCCAAGCAGAAATGCTTCTGGCTCAGTGGGGTAAGGGGGTGGAGAAGGTGATTTGTGTGTGGAAACTCCTGACCCTTTTCATGTGAGTTAAAAACACACCTGAATGGGGGCGGAATCTGATGGTAATTTTAACTTGTATCCTGACTGGAATGTGGTTTCTCTTCTGCTCTTTCTCAGGGTATAGAGACTTTTTTGGTTTAACGAGTCTACTGGACTTGCTAAATTTTCTTGAGCTGTCTGGTTCCAGATAATGATACTTCTTACTTTTTTCTTTAGACTTATTTTTATATGTAGAACATATTTCCTTGAAGTTTAATCTAATTTTCATCTTTCTGTTCTCAGTTTGAACCAATTTGTAAAATGCCTTTTACCACTGATTCTACATTCTAGCATTGCAATTTCTGCCTCTACTTACTTTGAACTCTTTTATGGATTGCCACGTCCTTTTGTATGACAGCTGGCCTCTAATCTTGCTAATTGCTTTCTGTTCATCTTATACCTCTGGTGCTGCTTGCTGTTTTTGATTTTATGACTTACTACTTGGATAGTGATTTTTCTCTTTTTCTTTCCTTGTCCTATTTACTTTATTTCCTACTATTTTTTGCAGTTATTTGTGGGAACATCAGTACAGGTGAATGAGATGTGAACAAAAAAATCAGTTTGTCATTTTGAGTTTTCAAGATGTAAAAAGTGATTGTGTAAGCTAGCCATGTCAATGAGGGGCATATGACATGACTGCTTTTAGCTAGGAATGTGAAACTTTAATAGAGAATAAAGAGCTGAAATGTTTAGAGTGTTACAAAAATATCTATTTAATGAGCTGTTAAAAAAAGTGATTGTAGGTGTTTGTTAGGATGTCCTGTATTATATTGTGATACAACAGGGTTCAGTGATGCTGCAATATTATAGCTAAGGACTGACGTAAATCCATTCAGTGCCATCACTGGAGTGAATGCCTCAAGAGATGGACAGGCATTTGCTGTCACCCTTTGTGCTGCTACTGTGTGGATGCTCCACTGTGGATTAAGTGTAGCTATACTGTGCTGAGTCCTATGGTACTCTTCCCTCTTCTTTGGTAGCATAGGTATCTTTGGTCTGTTCTTCTAGCTGCAGACACTGATATTGTGTCTCCTGCCCTGTTAACAGAGCGCTACCGCTTGTCCTATAAGATTGTGCGAACAGACAGCCGCCTGGTTCGAAGCATTCTGACTGCCCATGGATTCCATGAGGTGAGTGCAATGATCTGACTGTGCAGGGCTAGAAGGTGGTGATAGTGATGATTGTATTTGGGCAGGGTGTTTTGTGTTGTGGGTTTATTTGGTTGTTGTTGTCTTTTAACTCTAAGGTTGGAACTAGGAAGTTGCTGTGGATCCCCTTGAGGTTTTTTTCTTACATACGCTGCCAGTCATACAGGAAATATGTTGTCATTTGTCTGCTCTCCTTTAGCAGTCCCCCTTAGCTTTAAACCTGCAAAATCAGGGGAAAAAAGGATGCCGAAGTTGGGTCCTGTGTTGTTTTTTTTTCTTCTTACTTTTAAAGCATCATCTCACACCTATGGGAAGATCTGAAGGATTTAACCTCTCAGCCTTTGCAAGCTCATGAATGCATTGATGTCTTATTTCACATTTCTCTTACAGCAACTGTCTTGCACTAATGAGTGTCCTGTATGCAGCTAATGACAGTTTGGGAGAAGTGCAGTTATGGTGTATTTTCTTCTCAATAACACGAAGTTAAGGAACAGGTCTCACAAATCACCTGAGGAAATCTAAAACACTTTACAAATTGGGTTTAAACAGTCCCTAAAACTAACAAAGCAACAAGTTTGTTTAGAAAAATATGGCATGGTTATTTCTCAGCACCCCTGTGTGGTAGCTTAGGACATGAGTCTGGCTGAAGTTGCTTTAATATTAGAGATGAGTAGAAGTAGTTACCTTAAACTAGATTTGCTTTAGTCTCACAGACATAAGGTCACAGTCTGTAGGAAAAGTGGTGGTGCTTTTCATCAGTTCTGTTTTCTTGTGTGTGGTGTTTTTATGTTGTTTTTTAGGTACAACCTAATAGCAGCGATTATAATCTCATGTGGACAGGATCACACTTGAAGCCCTACTTGCTGCGTTCCCTTACAGATATTCAGAAAGTCAATCATTTCCCTAGGTAAGGCCTGGACATCATGTTTTGCTGAACATCTTTTGTGCTGGTTTGCAAAAATCTGCACGTAGCTAGCTCTATGCTGTCTTTATTTTAAACAGTCTTTGGGGTTTGGGGACATAGTATGTGAGTTGAAGCCCTTGTCTGTAGCCCAAGTACTGCAATTTTTTTGGTCTATTTTTCTTTATTGATGGTATAAGTAAAGTATTTGTGCTTTAGGTTCTTAATTACAGAGATAGTCATATATTGCCTGCTACAGTTTATGAACACCATCGTAACAGTTTGCTATGCTTCAGTCTGTCTTGGGAATTGCAAGAGGTAGTGCAAATGGGGATGGATATTAATACAACCATAGGATAGAGACAGTAAGACTGAAGAGTAGTTGCAGGTTAGGGTTTAGACATCTACCAGGGCTACAGATACTTTAGTAACTAGGAAAAAGGGTTGCTGTAATGCTAGTTTGTTGTTTTATTTTATGTTGGGAAAAATTAGATAGTCTCTTGTTTTGGGACTTAAGGTCATATGAACTGACACGAAAGGACAGACTATACAAGAATGTCAGTCGTATGCAGCTGGCCCATGGATTCAAGACATTCCATATCTTACCTCAGACCTTTATCCTTCCGACAGAGTACCAGGACTTCTGCAGTAAGTGAATGGCTGATGATGATCAGACTTGAAGCAAAATTACTGAGTGGGGGAAAAGAAATTACTTTTAATATTCTAGCCTGTTGATCATGCCAATGGTGAAGATTACAAAAGTAGAGGAAGCTAGAAAGACAGCAGAAAAGGCCTACATAATTCATTATATTTTTATTCTACTATTTACTCCATGGCTACATAAGTCCTCAAGAAGCTGATGTGGGCCTAAGGCTCCAGGGTTGTTGTTTTTTTTGCACAGTGTTGATGATCAGCTTCACAATATCCTTGACTAATGTCTGGGAGAACTGAAGAGAAGTGCCAAAAGAAGGCATAGGGCAGAGAAATGAATCCATTGGAGCAGCAGGAGGGGCTTCAGGGAGGGGATGTAATAATTGCAATGAGTCTCAAGGGGTAAAATCATAAAAAAAGAACATAAAGTAGATTTTGATCTTTTCAGAGGTCTCTAAAGCTTTTACTATAGGCAACATTATTGATTCTTACTTCTCTGTAAATAAGCAAAATGGAAGATGTTTCAGGCTTGTGCTGTTTTCTTTTAATCAGATACCTATTCTAAGGACAAAGGCATATGGATAGTGAAGCCTGTGGCCTCTTCCAGGGGTCGAGGTGTCTACTTGATAAACAATGTAAGTGTTCAGCAAAAGAACTGCTCTTCAGTAATACTGTTTGCAAAACTATCCCAGCTTCCAGGCAAGGGATATGGAAACATCTAGACAGACACTGGCCCTGCTCTGGGTTTCAACCATAAATGGGTGAGCAGTTCCACAGTCCTGAGCAGCTGGCAAAACCTACCCAGGCCTATGCAGTGTAATCAAAAGTAATCTGTTTCTTTGTATGCTGTGTTTATTTTGCAACCTACTTCCAAGTCTTAGCTTATTAGGAGCAAGTTTGTGCTCCCTGCAACAGTTTGGAAAGCTGTGCTGCTTCATGTTCTCCTTGTAGCTGGCAGTAGGCTGGCCTTGGGAAGAGTCCCACAACTTCCCTTGATTGTTTCCCTGTGCAACCTAAACAGTCCTCTTGTCTCCCTCTTCCCCCTGGAAAAGACCAGTTAAAGTGAAACCTTATGTGATACCGTAGGAAGTCTACCAGTCTTAGAACTATGTTGTCTAAATGCCAGTGTGCCCTTACTGAGATGGTTCTTTGATTTCAATGTGCCAGTTTTAGTGTCTTTTGCCCTTTTTGGGTTTTGCAGTGAGTTAGGTTGTCATAGGTAAAAAATACATCTGGGCAGGAGCCAAACGCATGAGGGGATCCTAACAGATATTCTCAGAAACAAAACTGTCTGGTGAGTAGTTTTATTTTCACTTGCTCAAATCCCTTTAGCCTCCCCTGCAACGAAGGGGAGTTATACTGCCTCATCTGTCTCTGGTTGGATCACTTCCCTTAAAATAGGGGAGCAGTTTGCCAAGTGTATGAGGTAAGTATTTCCAGAGCTGCACTCAGCTTTTTCTTTGCTTGAAAGAGAGAGCTCAGGCTTATATGGCAGTTGGCCATGAACTGGGAAGAGACCCTTCTGGGACCAATCTCCCTTTGTGTTTATCTCTTCCAGAAACAGAGCTAGTTTGGCCCGAAGACTTCAGTTTCCTTCAGTGTGATACCATTAAGGGAGTATTCTAGAATTCTGTCAATATGGTTAAGAAAAAACAATCAAACAAAACCCCCAAAAGACTCAAATTCTCTGATTTGTAATAAAACAGTCTGCTACTTCTGTATGATGTGCTGAGGGAAATTGATATTGCTCCCTCATCACAGAATCACAGAATATTCATGGTTGGAAAGGACTTCCCAGATCACCGAGTTCAACCCCCCCCCAAAAAAGAAGGAAACAAAAAACCTACACCAAAATACAATCAATCACAACCATGCATGTCCTGGAGCACCATGTCTACATGTTTCTTAAATACCTCCAGGGATGGTGATTCAACCACCTCCCTGGGAAGGCTGTTCCAGTGCCTCACCACTCTTTCTGTACAGAATTTCTTCCTAATATCCAATCTAACCCCCCTGCTGCAACTTCAGACCATTCCCTCTAGTTCTCTCATTAGTTACTAAGGAGAAGAGGCCAGCACCCACCTCTCTACAACCTCCTTTTAGGTAATTATAGAGGGCAATGAGGTCCCCCTCAGCCTCCTCTTCTCTAAACAGCCTCTCCTCTTATGACTTGTTCTCTAAACCCCTCACAAGCTTGGTAACTCCCCTGGACATGCTCCAGCATCTCAATGTCTTTTCTATAATGAGGGGCCCAGAACTGAACACAGTACTCCAGATGAGGCCTCACAAGTGCCGAGTACAAGGGCACAATAACCTCCCTTCTCCAGCTGACCACACTATTCCTTATACAAGCCAGGATCCTGCTGGCCTTCTTGGCCACCTGGGCACACTGCTGGCTTGTATTCAGCCAGCTGTCCACCAGCACCCCCACGTCTTTTTCTGCTAAGCAGCTTTCCAGCCACTCATCCCCAAACCTGTAGTGTTGCCTGGGGTTGTTGTGACCCAAGTGCATGACACAGCACTGGGCTTTATTGAACCTCATACAATTGGCCTCGACCAATCGATCCAACCTGTCCAAGTCCCTCTGAAGAGCCTCCCTGCCCTCCAGCAGATCAATGCTCCCACACAATTTGGTGTCTTCTGCACAATGTATTTTTGCACTCTATATGTCTAAGCTTCCTCTTCATGATGCCGGTGATGTGGCTGAATACATGCAAACTTGAATAAAGGCAGGATGACAGGGTTCTATCTTGGCTCCTTCGCAAGCTGAAGGCAAGAAAATATTTTAATTCCATGACTTTGTGATATATATTTGTCATAGATAGAGCTTACTGCTCTGAGGTACAAGGGTAGCATCTTCCTGGTATAGTAACCCCTGCTATAAATTGAACCTCATTAGAAGGTAGTTATTCTTGTTGGCAAAAAGGTTGGATACCAATTCAGGATCTAGCTATAAAGATTGTACGTTGAGAAGTCATTTCCTTCACTTGGGACTTCTTCACCACCTGTAGTTACATACTCCTTCTTCCATGTGTTTGATTAGACACTTGAGAAGCAAAGAGAATAACATTCACTTCTTAGATGTGGTTTTTCCCTGCCTGTTTTACATCATTGCCATGTGGCTATTAAATCTGTATTCTAAGGAGCACTTAAATGGACGATTCAATGGGCAGTGTTTTTTGGCAGTGCAGTTATTCCCAGGCCTTCTGGTTAGGATCTAATTATCTTAGCTGTGTTGTGACTGACAGTGATGTATTTTCACTTTGTTTTTTTCTCCCTCCCCAGACACAATTGTTGTTACAGAGTGGCTTTAGGAGGGAAAGGCTGGAAAAAGGATGGGTTTGATCTACTTGCCTTATTCCTTAAGCCTCCTGTTCTTTAACTCCTGGATTTTCTGTTCTTCTGTAGCCAAACCAGATCATCCTGGAAGACAACATCCTGGTTTCTCGTTACATCAGCAACCCCTTGCTCATAGATGGTGAGTGTGATAAGGAATTGTTTTTCTCTCTTCCCCCAGCCCCACACCTGAAGATCTCTGCAACTTTTGCAGGAATTTAGTTGAATAATTGAGTGGTCTATCTTCCTCTAGTACTGGAAATACGTTACTAGAGAATTCCTTAAAAATCTGGAAGCTTTTTAACTGGGAAAGCTTCAGGCACCTATGTCTGTAGCAGATAATTGTTTATTGTTCTAAGGATCTGTTGAAATTACTTAACTGGATATTATGTCTGAAAGATATTAGCAGCCACTGACTTTGGACAACTATATTTCAGATTTCAAATTCGATGTGCGCCTCTATGTTCTTGTTACATCCTATGATCCACTTGTCATCTATCTCTACGAGGAAGGATTGGCCAGGTAGGGAACGAAGCTGCTTCTCTCTCAGTGTACCTGCACTTGGTGATACAGAGATGTCTTGGCTTCCGTCTGTACTCCTCACACAAGAGCAAAAGAGGGAAGTGCCAGTTAGGGAATTGTGCAGAGTTCAAATAAGTTTTGTTTTGTTTTTTTAAATAAGGGGTTTTTTTTATATAGATTGTAGGATCTCTAGGGAGGCAGTTTTCCACTCTTAAGTGTTGAATGGCCGCACACACCATCATTGGCATGTTCATTCTCAAGGTCAGGTGCCTCCTTGGTCTCTTGGTGCCTTTGTGTCCTTTCTCTGTCATCAAGGGAATATCAACTTCCTCATTTTCTGTTCAGTCCTAAAGACAAAAGCAGTTGGAGACCTCTTGTTGGCAGTATTGGCCTTTGTTTTAATACTTTCAACTGCTTTTCTGAATTTTAGGTCAGTATTTATATTTCCTACAGTATCAAGTAAGTGGGTTTAGACTGGTTCACTACTCTTACTCTGAAAGATGTCAGTTCTTTTCTGCATGTAAGTCATGAATGATACTTAATATTCCCAGGAAGGAACACTTACCTACCAAAAATACCTGTTTCTCTTCATCAAGGAATTTTAGCTAAACACCTTTTTATAGTAACTAATAAATTTTACATAATCACCTCTCTGAATTTCCGACAGACAAACTTAACTGTAGTGGTGTTTGAGAAAAGAGCATCAATGGTTTTAAGCACTGCTGAATCTGTCTTATAAGCACATCTGACGTACCCAGAAATAGTATCTCCAGGGTTCAAGCCTGCATGGCTCCGACTTAGGCAGATACTGAATCCAGCTTATCTTTATTCAAAGCAGATACTGAGTCCAAAAGAATATTTTAGTAATGATCCCACAAGATCATTCCCACAAGAAATATCTTTCTTTATATCAATGAACAGATCCTCTTCAGGTGTATTGTGATGTGCCTCTGCCTGCAAAGATTATTTGAATGGATTGTTTCACAAAGGGGGGCAGTGGAAAACCTGACAACTATTTTTACTTTAGAAAAGGAGCCTTAAACATGCTTGTCTTGGAAGACTTTTCTCGTGGGAATCAGCAGTTAAACTGCTAGTTACTAATATGGCATGCTGTTGGGAAGTGAAGAGGGAAACAAGATCATTGATTGTGGACATATGAATAGATTGCTAGGGTATTCTGAAAATGGGCAATGCATAGCAGGCCTCCAAAGTAGGATTTGCACCATCGTTAATGTCTTAAAGGTAGTTCTGCTTATCTTGTAACAAAGGAGTTTACTTCTGGAAATCCATCTGTGTAAGAGACAAATGTTCTACTCTGTTTGAGGCAAGTCTGCAAATTTCATGATAGATAGCATTTTTGTCTCTGATTATAGAGTGGGACATTTTGCTTGGGGTGGACAAGTGTATATGGGGATGTGTGTGCTCTTTTTTTTTAACAATTCCAGTTGTATTAGAGGTCTAGGGAAGAAAATGAAGAAGGAAACAAGTATTTCTTTTGACTGAAATGCACTGGTTAGACAGTTCTAGTGAACCTCTTAAGATAGAATCATCAAATGATTTAGGTGGGAAAAGACTGGAGGCTTTTAGTCCAACCTCCTTCTCAAGACAAGACCTTCAAAGTTTGAGCAGGTGCTCTACAGCCTTACAAAGTTTTGATTACCTTCCAAGAATGGAGATTCCAACATTTGACTTACTGCAGAAGTCCTGGTACTCTGTCGGAAGGATAAAGGTCTGAGGTAAGATATGGAATGTCTTGAATCCATGGGCCAGCTGCATACAGCTGATGTTCTTGTATAGTTTGTCTATTATATTCCACTCTCTATTATATTCCAAAAGTCATGGCAGTCCGGTGAAGTCCCCACTGACTGGAAAAGGGGAAACATAACCCCCATTTTCAAAAAGGAGAAGAAGGAAGATCCAGGGAACTATAGACTGGTCAGTCTCACCTCCGTGCCTGGCAAGATCACGGGACAGATCCTCCTGGAGGCACTGCTGAGGCAGTAGAATGATGAAGAGGTGCTTGGACACAATCAACATGGCTTCACCAAGGGCAAATCATGCCTTACTAACCTGGTGGCCTTCTACGAAAAGGTTACAACATCAGTGGACAAGGGAGCAGCAACTGACGTCATTTACCTGGACCTGAGCAAAGCCTTTGACACTGTCCTGCACGACATCCTGGTCTCCAAGCTAATGAAATATGGGTTCGATGTGATGCCTAAAGATTTAAGTGTGTTCTGTAGATTTTTAGGACTTTTAGAATTATATGAAGCTTCCTGGATTGTTTACAAATTAGGAGCTGCTAGGCCTGTTCCTGAGGGACTACCTCAGACGTTCCCATGCCTTGCCAGGGACGTGATGTTTTGAAGAAGCCACCTGCAGATAGCCTGAAGACAAAACAACAGAAGATGGATGGACCACTTGGTGGATAAAGAACTGACTTGATGGCCGCACCCCAAGAGTGGCTGTCAATGGGTCCATGTCCAAGTGGGGGCCAGTGACAAGTGGAGTCCCTCAAGGATCACTCCTGGGACCGGTCTTGTTTAACATCTTTGTCAGTGACATGGACAGTGGCATTGAGTGCACCCTCAGCAAGTTTGCTGATGACACCAAGCTGTGTGGTGTGGCTGATTTGCTGGAGGGAAGGGATGCCATCCAGAGGGACCTTGACAGGCTGGAGAGGTGGGCCCATGCCAACCTCATGAAGTTCAACAAGACCAAATGCAAGGTCCTGCATCTGGGTTGGGGCAATCCCAAGCACTGATATAGGCTGGGCAGTGACTGGCTTGAGAGCAGCCCTGAGGAAAAGGATTTGAGGGTGCTGGTGGATGAGAAGCTCAGCATGAGCCACCAGTGTACACCTGCAGCCCAGAAAGCCAACCGTATCGTGGACTGCATCAAGAGAAGTGTGGCCAGCAGTTTGAGGGAGGTGATTCTCCCTCTCTACTCCACTCTGGTGAGACCCCACCTGGAGTACTGCATCTAATTTTGGACCCCCCAGTACAAGAAAGATATGGAGATGCTGGAACGTGTCCAGAGAAGGGCCACGAGGATGATCAGTGGGCTGGAGCACCTCTCCTATGAGGACAGGCTGAGAGAGTTGGGATTATTCAGTCTGGAGAAGAGAAGGCTCCTAGGAGACCTTATAGTGGCCTTCCAATATATGAAGGGAGCCTACAAGAGGGCTGGTGAAGGACTTTTTAGGATGTCAGGCAGTGATAGGACTAGGGGTAACAGATATAAGTTTGAGGAGGGTAGATTTAGGTTGGATGTTAGGAGGAAGTTCTTCCCCATGAGGGTGGTGAGACACTGGCACAGGTTGCCCAGAGAGGTGGTGGAAGCCCCATCCCTGGTAGTTTTGAAGGCCAGGCTGGATGGGGCTCTGAGCAACCTGATGTAGTGGGAGGTGTCCCTGCCCATAGCAGGGGGTTTGGAACTAGATGATCTTTAAGGTCCCTTCCAATCCTGACAATTCTATGATTCTTATTGTGAATGTGTGTGGTGTTTGGTTGTTTGGTTTATTTGTATCTAATCAGATGTTCCCTTGTTGCAGTTTGACTGTTGCCTCTTGTCTTTCTGCTGTGCACCTTCGAGAAAAGTGTTTCTGTCTTTGTAGCCTTGCATTAAGGAGTTGAACACAGCAGTCAGTTCTATTCTTAACCTTATCTGCAAGCTGAAAAATCCTTTTCTCTTCAAATTCTCCTTTTATATCCTATTTTTCAACCCATTTTAATATCTCTCTGCCAGACCACTTAGTTAATATTTCTGCTTATGAGCTCATAACTGAACACAATGTTCCAGATGCATGTCCAATACTTGCCAAGTACTCCCAAGAATAGGGACTAGTCACTTCTCTCAACCTATCGGCTACACTCTTCCACAGTATGTAGTTAGCCTTCATTGTTGCAAAGGCAAACTGCTAATTCATGTTGTCTACCAGGACTGCTTGTCTGTTCTACAGAGCTGCTTTATATCCATCTGTTGAACAGTTATTCCTCCCAGGTGCAAGACTTTTGCATTTGCTTTTGCTAAAGTTCCTGAGGGTTCTGTTAACCCATTCCTCTAGCTTTACAGAGGCCATTTGAGTGCTCAAGTCTTGAGCCATGCCATACACTGTTCTCCTTTTGTCCCCAGACCCATTCATGTCATCCTAGAAGGCATTCAGGAGGCATCAGATGTGGTTTACTCTTGGAAAATTTGTGTTTGCTGTTCCCAATAATGAAGTCCTTCATGTGCCTGAAAATACCTTGCTGGAAGATAATAGCAGGGTTGTATATCACCTGGGCTATCCTAGGCAAAAGGTTTCTTGAAGCAATGATTTGATTTCTTAGACTTTGAGCCAGTGTCCCTGCTTGATAACAAATTTAGCCAGCTAGCATCAATATTTGCTCTTTTGACATTCAGAATATTACCTCTAGCGCTTGAAACAGTGTTACAGTTAATTCTGAACAAATAGCTTTGTTAACAAATAAGTTTTCTTATCCAGAAGCACCAGTCTCAGGAATTCTGAACTTTCCGTCTTGGTAAGATCCCACATGACAGTTGTACTTGTGAATCACTTTTCTGTGTTCTAAAATCCTTAATGGTCTTACACATGTTTAGATGCCCTTTATTGATAATCAAATCTAGAGCACATGGTGTCCACATACATAAGTGGAACATGTTTGTACAGGACACAACTAATGGTAGTTGCCCTTTCCTTCAAATTGCATCTCATCTTACAGCTGTCTGTGAAAGGTAGCAAGTATATGGAGAGTGTGGCAGTAGGTATCTTAATGCTGCTCTGTGATATGGTCAGCTGTATCAGTGCAACAGTGGGACTAGTGTAGAAGGAATAATGAGATGTTATCTCTGGTCCAAGGACAGTCCTGACTCTGGTGTGTAACTCTAGTTTTGTTACTGATTTTCAACTGCCCACTGAGCAATTTTGGCTTTAGCGTTACGGCTAAAGGCCTGCAGCAAGACTTGTAGTTGAATACTTTCATGTGATAGGTATAAATTTATCACAACCGCTGTCTTTAATTACTTTTAAGCTTTTCCATTCTATGGCTACAGAGTTGGTATGCTTGTGCAGTAAGTACTGGCAAGCTATTTTTGACGGACAACACTTAAGCATGAGCAGAGGTTGACAGAAAACTTTAGGTGAACTGTTCTGTATGGCCTCCAGATGGCACTAGTGGCCTTTAGCTTTAGGGATTTGAATTTTTTCCATATCCTGGATTTGCAGCTTGAGCTGTTGAGAGGTAAGGAACCTGAAACTGCTGGATTCAGGCTTCCTACTTAGCTTTTTTGCCTTCTATTTAACAGTGCAATTTTTTTATTATTATTTAAAGCTGGGGAAAACCTTTAGCTGTGTGGGGAGTGGGGAATGCTTTAAACTTTGGGTGTGGAAGCTGTTTTTTATTATTTAATTAAGAAAAAAACCCTTACACTGCTTAAGAGTAGAAGCAATTTGTAGCAGAGAACTGGAAGGTAGGATCAGAGTCTGGAATCAAAGGTGGTATTGAAGCTCTTGAAGGGCAAATCCATAAGCAGAACAAAGAAATCTGTTTCCACGACCTGCACTAGTGCTTGTGGTGCACTATGGTGACTTCCGTGTTTTGAGATTGTTTTCTGAAGGTAGGTAGTCCCTGAAGTGCAGTCAAGGTGACCTCTTTGGGTTGCTCTCTTAATTTTATTTTTCCCTTTTTAGTAATCTGTCTGAAAGGTAATGTTCCCCTCTAGTGTTATGCTTTACATATTCCAAGTGGTAACTTGACTGTTTCAGTAAAGTTGGTGACCTCTAGCAGAAAAGGAGTGCTATCAAGAAACCATAAGATGTAATGGTCGTTAAAAGGAACACACTTGGTATAATACACATTTGTGATGTTGGACTAGATGCTTCCTTAGACATGGTTTCTTAAACATCAAAGCTTTTTGGGCTTTTTGTTTATCCCCTAATAGAGCATTGAATAGAGCTTAAAAAGTGCTGATGTTGAGTACATTCCTTTTGTAGCTATTTTCAACCAACTCCATGTAGAGTAAGCTGTATTTAGTAGGGACAGTGCCATAGGGATAGAGACATAGGTCAACAGAGTCAGGTATCAGACTTCTAGAGAGAGGCACTGAAATGAAATAGAAGGAAAATGGGCCCCAGAAATGAAATTGGGAAAAAGAGTGGGGCCCTGAAATGAGTGGGCAGAGTGGGGCAGAAGAATGGACTCTGGCATGAAATTGGAAAAGGGAGAAGGCCCTGAAATGAAATCATCTAAAACACAGCAAGATTTCTCAAGAGTTTATTCTAATCTCAGGTTAACAATTTGTTACAAGCATTAAGGTTTTCCTACTTTCCACTCTGACTGTAAGGCCTGTTTCTGTGTCTTTAGTGTCTGCTAAAATGTATAAATTTCTGTTGAAGCAAGATGTTCTGTAGCATGCAACTCACTTGTATTTCCAGGAGATAACAAGTGTAATGGATGAGTAGTCTTCTTACTAGAGAAGAGGAAAGTGAAGTATGGTGTGAAAAACTGTAGCACTACACAGCACTGAAGGTAATAGTAATTGATATTTTAGTGGTAATAACACTTCCATCTCAAGCAAGTGTGAAACGCAGCATAAGAGGTGAGGGTTATTGCTAGCTTGTGATCTGTCACCATTCCACTTTCCAGAGGTGCTAGAAATAGCTTGGATTTTAAATATAGAACCATAGAATCATCAGGTTGGAAAGGAACTTCAAGATCATCAAGTCCAACTGATAGCCCTACACTACTGCTATCCCTAAACCATCCCCCAAAGTGCCACATCTACCCATTTCTTGAAAACTGCCAGGGATGGTGACTCCACCACTTCCCTGGGCAGCCTGTGCCAACACCCCACCAGACTTGCACTTAGCATGAGTCTGGTAAGGCTATCAAAACAGTTCTCAGAGAATGTGTTAAGCTGGCTCTTGATTCTGTTGTTTAAAGCTTGGTGGTTTTTGATTAGTAGGTTTGAGTCATTTAATATTTTGCATTTTTTTTATGCATTGCTAAGCTGCCCCATGATATCCCTAAAGATGACAGCATCCTAGTAGAAGAGCAAGTATATGTATTGAGAGTTCTAGAACACGTTGAGATTCCCTTCTGAATAATCATTTTCCACGGAAATGTAAATTCTATGGGCTGGAGCTCATAGCACTTAATAATTGAGGATGGTCACTGTAGAATGAAGCTAATGCAAGCATTTGCAAGGTAAAGAAATACAGGTTTTTAAAAGTATCGTCTACATCTGCCAGGGGTTCATAGCCTCATGTTTCTGATTATGTGCATAATTAAAAAATAAGAAGCTGCTAAGTGTGGTGAACAGAATTGGTCCCTGCTTCAAAGTATTGAGGGAGCCATGACTTTGTGAAACAGCGTACTGCTTGTGCTCAATATCTTCCAGGATTTGACTGAAAGCATATTATCAACAAATGCTTTCAGTATGCTGCCAATAAGTATTTGTTAAGGTGGAGATGATGAAATAATAATTAAGAACAAAGTGTATGATAGGGCTTTTGTCACTATTTCAAAACAGAAGTGCTAAATCCAGGAAACTTACAGTTAAACTGAGAAGAAGCTCAAATACATTAAGCTGTAGAAGTATGTGGAAAGAGGATATAAACTTCCAAAGTCTTTTCTATTGCCGGCTGCTCTGACTTCATATGTAGTTAAAGCTCAAAAAAAAGGTGTATAAATTGTTTTGTCTCCTCTTTTTAACCTTGCTGCTTAGAGTTAGTTACACTGTGGAGGTTTATGTGTGGTGTGTGTTGGCAGTGGGGTTTTTTTCTTGTTGTTTTTTTTTTCCACTCCCACTTGTGTACTTAAGGATAGATTTAATCTGATAAACATCTTCATTGATTTGCTGGTATAGCACCTCTGGAGAGAGATATTTCTCAAGATGTCTACCAAATGAGGGCAGTAGTGGCTTCATTGTCACTTAGAACTGAGGAAAAAAAAATCTGATTTCTCAAGGAAGTAATTATGAGTGTTACTTTTTAGATGTCCTTGTATAGTTCAGCTTTTTCTCAACTATGGAAATAATAGAAGGATGAAGAGAGATTACTATTAATAAAGCAAATTGGGGATGCATTCTTTTTTTGACTCTTAACTTAATTGCACAGCCAGATGCTCCAAATTGCCCTCCCTCTTCTGTTTTTCTTGAGTATTGCTTTCCTTTGCCTGCTTTGAGACCTCACTCAAATTTACTCTCCTTTCTTGCAACTAACCCTACTCTTCTTTGTACTTTATTTCCCTTTTTCCCAGGACTGCTTAGGATAGCATAGGTTTGACTTTACCTTTCTTACTTGTCTTTATTTCTTTCAAGACATTAGCATCTTAAGCATTTGTGGTATAGGAGGGTGGTCAGAGTGAAGAAGGTGTTATTTCTTTTGTTCATTTGTTTTGATTTAGTTTTTTGAACTAGAACATGCTTGCTGTTATGAGCCATGGTGGTTAGAAGTAGCTTATATTGGTCATTCTGCCAACCAGATGCCCTGGATTCTGCTGTCAGCCTCTTACTTAATTTTCTCTAAAATCTGAGGCTTAAAATATATTGAAACAGGAATTGACTACATGCAGAACAAAAGAATGGTTGTAGTTGGACTAGATGATTGTTTTAGGTCCTTTCCAACCAGAACTATTCCATTACATTATATTTAACTTGGTAACATGTCCTTGTCTGGATGTAGGTTTTTGAAAATGTCACCACCAGTAGTATTATTCTCTGCTTAATATTTGGGGTTTTTGTGTTTTGTATTTTTTTTAAGTTGTTTTGTGGCCTGCTTCTAAAATGGAGGCACTGCTCTCTTTCTTTCCTGACTCCGCATCTTAATGCTCTCCTTTGTAAAGAAGATATACCTGCATCTGATTGACAGTTAATTGGTATCATTCTATATTTGCTCAGCTGGCTATTCAGTCAGATCTGTGAAGTGATCTGACTTGCCTGTGGAACAGACCAAATAGAGTGGCTGGAGTATGCAACCGAGCAGGTGACGAGCTTTCAGCTGCAGTGGATCCTTAGACTGGCAAAGGCTGATAATGCAGCTACACCTTTAGAAAGTAGCTTTTACACAAGATGTAATTTTAAACACTTTAAACTGGCATGGCTATCGAAAGCAACAGTGCTGCATTCTACCTGGCTGCTGGTCCCATTCTCACATTGACCCTTTACTTTCCTGGAACAGATATAGGATCAGTTCCCCTCTGGCTGCACAGTGCAAGCTGAAATGGAAGGGTAGCATAGGCAACTGTACTAGCAGTTGTTTGCAGAATGTAGGAAGCTCCTACCCCTCTCCCAGGAGTTTATGTTGGTTTAGCATTCAGTCAACCCCTTCTTAAAAAGGTGTGTTATCGATAAGATTACTGTTTGAATTGCTTCAGTGGAATTTTATCCTGTATTTCTGTGTTCGTTCAGGATCTTGTGGTGTCTGTTGTGTTGCCGCAAGTACTTCTGTACCCTTGCACTGAACTGATCTGATTTGATAAATGGTTTAGTAAAAAAGACTGATTTAGATAGCTTGCTGTGCAGGGCAAACACTCTTATGCTGGTATCGTGCAGGTAGAATAAAGGTGGATAGCTGAGGAAAGAGTATGGATAGCTTAAGTCTGTGTGGTCACTGAGGGGGGGGTTGTATCTTTCCAAGTTGCACTTTGTAGCTGGATCAGGGAGCTGGTCTACCTTTGTGCTTTTACACGCTTCTCCCTCTTGCATCCTGTTCCTCTGCCTCTCTCTCAACATAAAACCACAAAAAAACTTCCCTTTGACACCTTGCAAGCCAAAATCCTGGACTATTTTTCAAACTGGATCAACTCTTCGAATCAGTTCAACATGAATGTCTGTGATGATAGTGCACGGCTAAGGGAGTGGTGATAGAGTACTTGGTTACAGTACAGGTAATGCCTTTTAATCAGGGGGTTACCACTGTTTTTATAGTAAACAGGCCAATGTGACAGTGGTATTGTTGGCTGTAACAGAATTCCCACAGAGACTGGATAAGCTTATACCAGTGTCTTACTCCTGATTTGCGATATTCCCTACAGTTCCTTTCCTTACACACAGCTAGGTGACATCTTCTGAGATATGGACAGGCTGCATAGTTCCTGAGAATGACAGCACCTTGAAGCAGATGCTGCCTTGTTGGACAAATTGGTCTGGCCTGCAGGTTGTACCTGGTTTCCTCAATGCCCCTTGAAAAAGAGGATTGGCAGTTGTAGGCTGTGTATGTAGGTGGTGGTGGTAGAAATCTGTTCCTGTTCTCAGGCATTCCTAAGGCATCCTTGGAGTACCCAAGAACTGATTAGTGGTTGTATGAGATTTCAGGAAATACTAACTATGGTATGCATATATAGTATAATTGCTCTGAATGTGTACATTTCCCAGGGCCAGTGGATCTTGTGTATTCATGGTTGGTCCTATTATAAAATTGAAGGGACTGACTGTGACACTGGCTGTCTAAAACCAGAATGCCCGAGGACCACAAACCTATGCAGTTGAGGAAAAAATGTGCTTAACGTTATGTGTGCACTATTAGGCTGTGAAAACTCACAGGAGAACAAATGGAGCTCCCTGCTCTAAGGTACTGAAAAAGAGACTAAATGCACCTGTATGCGGCCCTTAAGAATAAAAAGTACCTCTTGTGAGGAGAGTTTGCATTTCATGAAGCCTCATTACATGCATTCTCTCCCTAGCTGCTATCGTTGGATGGTCTGTGTATTTGGTCATATTTAGCAAGCATGTCACTTGTTCAGGAAATACTGTGAATCTTTATCCCTCTTTACAGGTTTGCAACAGTGAGGTATAACCAGGCATCCAAGAATATTAAAAACCAATTCATGCACCTGACCAACTACAGTGTCAACAAGAAGAGTGGAGATTATGTCAGGTACTTGGCTGGAAAATGGAACTTGATCTGTAGAGATTGGGTCAATTTGTTCTAAGGCTGATGCAAGTCCATAGAGGTAGGCTAGTAGTGTCAACTTGCTTCTTTCATTGATTTTAGCTGTGATGACCCTGAAGTAGAGGATTATGGAAACAAGTGGAGCATGAGTGCAATGCTGAGGTACTTAAAACAAGAGGGGAGAGACACCGCAGGTCAGTACAGATCTTGTTCTTTTATTTCCTTGTTGGATCTTAATCATGTCACTAGTGCAAGCCTAAGAAGTTGGGGAAGAGCCCAAGTGAATTCCATTTAGCACCAGAGCAGGGTGGAGGGAAACATTGTTCCTTACAACTTACTAGAGCTGTGCATTCTCTATCCCCAGAGATTAAGCCTTCCCCTTCCCTTTTGTGAATAATATTCTGAGCCTTTCTCGGGGCATGTTTCTTAATATTTTACCTACATTTCCCATTTCTTAAGGTCATTCCATTCCTTCTAAAAGCTTTCCTCCCTCTACTGCTCCCATGACCCGTTCAGTCTGATGAGTGGCCAACCTCTGGAGAACTGTGCCAGTTTGAATGACTCTTGGATGTGGTGTCATCTTTCCATGGCTCAGGTTTTTGCTGAGTGTTTTCATTTCAGTCTGTGTTTCATATAAAATAGCTCCAGCTCCCTCTTCCACACCTTTGCCAGGTCTGCTGGGAGTAAATGCATCTATAGAGCGGAATCCAGGTATATCCTTTAAAAGATAAATTACCTGTGGTACTGAGACATCAGTAACACTACTGGTAGCAGCTACGACTATACTGCAAATGTTTCCAGAGAACACTTAGATGTTGGAGGAAGGGGTTTGAATCTGACTATCAGATGGAAGTAGACTTTTTGACCATCATATGCCTGCATGGCTGTCCAATCACTTGCACCATATGTTTTCAGTAAGCTGTGTACGCTGAGTTATTTATATTGATACACTTTCACACCCCACCCCAACCTAAAGCACAAAATATGCACTCTGAATAATTAAGCTGCTGAGCAATGCAAGTGGGTTTCTCTAACTATCCATTACAAGGCTTCTTGCACCTTTCTCTCATGCATCTGGTTCTGGTCATAGGGAGGCAGAATGCTGGCTGGGAAGTGCTGGCCTTGTCTGGGCTGTCAAGGCTTTTGTGCTCTGGAATGTTTATGTGCACTTAGACATTCCCATGATGTGTTGCTTCCACTCATTCGTTTCTGGCACAGAAATTCACCTCTGAATTTGCTTGCATGCTCCTCCGTAATTATTCAGGTCCCTGCATGTCATCATCTGAACGTGAGAAATAGTAATGTTAGGCCTAAATCAAACTCTCTAGTCAAGTGGTTTGTACTAGATGTTCTTTTGGACAGGGATTACCAAATAGCTGTGTGGGTTTGCTGGAGGTCTTGTGTGTTTGCTTGTGCTCCCATTGTGGGGTGGGAAAGACTGTCTTATCATCCCTACTAATTCTTCAGACTAGAGCTACAGTGTTTGTTCATTCCTTCCTCCTCTCACTTCTTTATTGCTTGTCCTTCAAAACAGGAACTAACTGTTTTGTTCTTTCTACTGCATGACTCATCCAAGCCCAGTGTGGAATCCAGGTCTACATCTAATGTGCATCTTTTCTTGGTTTTTGCACCCTCTGTCAGCTCAAATTCCTGTCCCTGAGCTTTGTTTACAGGCTCGTACAGGAGATGGAGAGAGCTCCCTTACTGAAACTGCATATTATCTATAGGTCAGCAGGACTGGGACTTGTCACCAGTTGTATCATTTTGAAATGATTTGTGAATTGTAGTCTGGGAACAGCTGCTTTAGAGGAAGGTGCAACATCACAGAAAGGTCATCTCAAAAGACCACAAGAAAAATTCTTGTATCTCAGTTGCAATGGGTTCTCTGTAGTTTAAGGGCTTATCTCATTAAGCCACTCTTGTTTAATCCTTCCTAAAACTCTGAGTGGGCAGTGATCAGACTCCAGCTGACTTGTGCTAATGTGTTTGCCACATGTCTCTGCTTAACTTGCACTGTACATGTACTCTTACCATACTCATTTGTGAGTATTTTTGCACATGGATATTTAAGCATGTATCTATGTACTTGTGCTTGCATGGATTTCCAAACATCACTGCTTTGTCGTCATAGGCTCTCACGTGCTTTGGTTCACAAAGGTATCTGTTCATATGCATAGTCTCATGCCTTTCTAGATATTGTATGCAACTTCACAATCTACTTTTTCCTTTTTTTTTGCTCCTCCTGTCCTTGCAGCACTGATGGCCAACGTGGAGGACCTGATTATCAAGACTGTAGTTTCTGCTGAGCTGGCAATTGCCACAGCTTGTAAAACTTTTCTTTCACATCGTGGCAGCTGCTTTGGTAAGGTGCTGGGGGCATCTTTGTTTATTGGCTCTTGAGAACTGTTTGAAACATCCAGCTTTCTGATGCTACAGAGAAATGTGTGTTCCCTATTGCAAGGAAGGCAGATACTGTGGTGTTTTGCTTTGATTTTTTTCCCTGGTATAGGCCTTTGTGAGAGCAGGGGTAGTTGAATCACACTTGCCCCTGTGCCAGTGTTGTTCATCAGAATCCCATGCTAGAAATGGGATAATGAAAAGGGACTTGAAAGGCAACTGGGGGAGTGCCAGGAATTAGATTTACTCACCCACTAGCGCCCTTGCAGAGGATGGCTGTGGAAGATTAAACGTTCCTTTAGAGCACTTAATGTTTTCTATTGAGCCATCTAGCCCAATGTAGTTCTGAGTTATTGTGCTACGTGCATCAGAGGACTAGGGAGGAATGAACGTGTAATGCAGGGTCTGGAATGACGATGGTGGCAGATGCTTCTGGTCTTATGCTTTTGCGAGAGTACCGCATGGTGGCGGCAAAGCCTGTTTCTGGCAGAAGCTGGATGCAGAACTATGTGCTGGCAAAGGGATTTGAGAACTCGCTGGCAGCAGATGCTGGGATGAGGTCCAGAAAGCAGCGGCTGGTACCACAGTGTGCCTTCTGCTGCTTTCCAGTGGCTGCTTCCCAACCTTCCCTAAAGAGGCCTCCTCCTGCTCTTAGCCACCCTTTGCTCATATGGATACATACAGGAAGATGGAGTTTCAGAACAGAGGAAATGAGTCTAGAATTAGTCTCAGTCAGTGCTTAAAAGACCTAGCTTCGCTTAAGCTATCCTGTGTTTAGCTATTGAGACTTGCATTTAAACTAGCTGTGACAGGTAAATCCATTTGTGTGGACCTCTGCAGTTCTGCGGCTTTCAACTCTCTAACATAAATGCTGTAATTTCTGGATATTTGGGGGTGATGAGATAGTCAAGAATCAAGGAAGAGCTATGGCTAATATGTTGTTTAGTGACCTGCCAAACTAGCTACTGTTCTGACCTTAGCTTCCCCTAATTCACGCTTATGCCTTTCTTCAAAGGTGGAAAACCTGGGTGTACATGGGGATTTATGAGTTAGATAATAGTTGTATTGAAGAAGCAGTTTATCAGCTACTCCAGAAATATCAACAACTGGATTTAAAATAAAAGACACACCAAGAAAACCTTAACTGCCTCTTTTTTTTGGGTTCTCCCTTTTCCTCCCTCAGTTGTGTCTCTAGTTTCCTCTGTGCTGTATATGTGGAAACTAATGTTCCTCATGTATTTTCTACTGGGCCTGGCTCTGAGGTTATCCCATTTCCTGCTGCCTCCCAAGGGCTGCACTAACCACCCTCTCAAATGCTCCCCCACAAACAAACTGTTTTGTTCCATTTATTTCAGTGTAAACATAAATTAAGAGCTTCCCAGGAAAAAGAGCTTAAGTAGGAGCCATACTGCTTCCCTAGGGAGACTGAGGCATTTCCAGAGCTCAGTACTTTCTGCCACCTTCCCTCACAATTAAGTGGTGATCCTTGTCCCAAGAATTTGAAGTTCCCTTGTCATGCTGCATGGCTTATTCTTTATCTGTGTGTCTTGTTCTGACACGCTTCAGTTGTGCCATGTTTTAACCCTGTTGTAAAAAAGACAGTTTTTCTAGCTGGAAATGTTCAGAATGGCTGAGTTCATAGCTGTTGACATGAGGGAGAAAACTGGGAATACAGATTTCAAGGCAGCATACTGAAGCTCCCAAGAACTTTTTTTTCCTTTTTTTTTTTATTTCTTTTTGTGCTTTGAACAATGAAACTGCATGTGTGTCCTGAGAAAGACTGATCATTTGAAAAGTATCTCAGACTTCAAAAACCTGTATGTGAAATTCAGATACAGAGGTAGGCCTTGTTTGGAAAGCTTCTAGAAAAACATGACTAACTTAATGTATGTTCTACTGTAGTCTTTCTAATGCTGTTCTAGGGAATAGGACTTCAGAACAATTGCTACCTTCTTGATAAAATTAAATTACAAGAATTTATTTGTCTAGATTAGGTTGCCCAAGTGAGTTCCTGCTTCGAGACTTAGGTGAGATATGTGTACCTTTCAGGACACATCTTTTGATGATCCAATGTGCCAAGATAAATATTTGTCTTAAGAATTTAACAAAACTGTCAGCTGAGCCTAAAGGATAAAATGAATTTGAGGGATAGGTCTTCTAGTGATAGTTCCTGTAGGAGTACGGATCTATCCCTGCACTGTTTTCCTTACTTATCACTTCATAGTTCTAAATAGTACCTAATTGATTGTTGATGATTTAGCACTTAGAGCTCAGTGGAAAGAGTCGGGATCCCTGTTGCTGCTGAAGCTTTCTCATTTCTTCAGAAAGCTGTTCTTAGCTTGGTAGCACCGGTTTTCTTTCTTGTGCTGAGGCAGGCCTTGGAAGAATTAACTCCTTCAAAAACAGCCATAAAGAAGTGCCTAGCATTGTTGATTTATTGTGAGTGGACTTGTGTTACCAAAGTCTGAACCAACCCTGGCTTCTCATTCCATCCTCTACTGCTGTTGATTCTTGCAATAACCTTTAAGATCTTTACAGATGAGAAGATGTCAAGTGAGGAGCGCTAGCTTATTCTTGTCTCCTATTTTGCTCGGGGCTAAGGTTATTGGAGTTTAGGAGCCTGAAATCAGAAGAACTTGGGCTGATGAAGTCAGACAGCATGTTCTTTTTTCCTTCACCTCGTGTACCCGTGTATCTATGGAGTCAGCTGCCTTTTCTTTTGATCTACCTGCTACTACATTTTCTTAATTTGGCCACTTAAATTTGAAGAACAAATAGCAGCATATTTACTCTTCTATTCCTAAGTGACATAAGGAAAGTTAAATGATGTCCAAAGGTGGTTATTGGGATGTTAATCTCTTCACTCACTATGATCTCACGTGCTGGGTTGAAGAACATTCTCCTTCATGGGTAGTATTTTTTTACCCTTAGGATTATAAAGGCAGCCCAATTTGCACCAAGACTCCCGTTCTTTGATATTAGTCTTGAAGATGCCATTATTAGCTTTTCTGACTTCAGAGTAGAAGGGTGATTCTGAGTCTGATTTTTGGTATAGGTGATGAGCCTAAATCTAATCCTTTCTTCAAAGAAAGCAGTGGTTAATGTAGAAGGAGGGCAACCAAGATAGTGAAACGTTTTGAGGGCAAGACTTACGAGGAGTGGCTGAGGTCACTTGGCTTGTTCAGCTTGGAGAAGAGAAGGCTGAGGGGTGACCTCATTGCAGTCTACAATTGCCTCAAGGGATGCAGCAGAGGGGGAAGTGCCGATTTCTCTCTGGTGACCAGTGGTAGGAGATGAGGAAATGGAATGACACTGATGCCGTGTCAGGGGAAGTTCGGGTTGGACATTAGGAAAAGGCTTTTCACTGAGAGCGCCGTTGGTCACTGGAACAGGCTTTTCAAGGAAGTGATCATGGCACCAACCCTGACAGAGTTCAAGGAGTGTCTACATGATGCTCTTAGTCGAATGGTTTAGTTTTAGGTAGTCCTATGGGGAGCAGGGAGTTGGACTCAATGATATTTATGGATCTGTTCCAACTTGAGATATTCTATGTAGGCACCCTGAAATTAATCCACTTCTGAAGACTTTTATTTGGAATATGACTAAGTGTCCTTCAGGCTTCAGTAGAAGGGAAAAAGGTTGAGAGGTCATCTTGTAAATAATGGACTTTCTTGGTTACCTATTGTGGAGAAAGCACCTCTAAGTGAGATAATGACACATTTGGCCAAGTATGACAAACTCTGGCAGGTGCAGGCTCTATCTTGTGAAGCAGACAAGAATACAAATGTGGAATAATTCTGTACCTTCATGTTGCATCCTTTCCTGTTATAACTCTGAGAAATAAAGCCTTTCTCTGTTAAAGTTCTTTAAAAAAAAGAGAGTCAAGCTGTATTATTTGGAGTGAAAGGCAAATTCCTGCACAAGACTACAGCACTAGTACTTACCCCAAACCCTTTAGTGTCCAGAGCAGAGGCTTATATTCTATTACTTGGTATGACAGAGTGTGGTCTTTTGCTTATCAAAATCTAAACTCTTATGGCAGTCTTCTGTAGAGTAACAGGAAGGATTTAGGACCTGACTATGATAGTCTCCAAGGTGTAGATTTGTTCATGTCCCCATAAATGTTAAGATGTCCTCTATCGGAATTGAAGCAGCTGCTGTACCATCACTAGATAAAGTGAATGGAGTTCATTTACAAAATAGTATGTAGTCTCTGAAGCCTCAGGTTTGGCAGTATGTTCAAGAAAGCAGTATGTCCGTGACCATACTTTTAGATTTTTTTCCCTTGCACTGACTGGTTGCTGCTTTGGATGAAATTGTAACACAGTTATTCTAACTGAAGCTCCTTGATACATAATGTCTATAAGCATGGTGTGCAGCATACCTTTGTATAAAGCACAGAAAAAGTAAGAAGAAAAAAGGGAAGACTTGACTTTCAGTGCAACAGATCTAGTTCCTTGCATTAGGAATGTCTGTAAGTATGCTCCTGCTTAAAATGAGATGATTGGATTTTATTGGAAAAGCAGCAGAGTTGTATGCCATGCAACTTTTATTCAGTCTATATCTGTCCCTTCATAACCTCTGCAACCTTCATTGCAGAATATGTACTTTGTAGTAAAGCTTCTTCGTTTTCCCCAGTGAACTAGCTGAAAACAAAGACCAGAATTGCAGCAACCCTCTAGGAATTTAGTTATTCTTGTGCAAAATCATGAAAACATTGTTTGCACTACTGGGCTATAGCTTGTGACTTAGTTCCTAGACTAAGAGAGAATAGCAAATTCCTTGGGGATATTTCCTAAAAGGGAATGCCAGTGTGGTCTTTGACAGGATGATAAGCCAAACTTGGAACACATGGTAGTTTACCAGAACCAAAAAGCTTGACACTTCTCTAGCCTTCCTCTGTCTTAAATAATGACATTGACAAAAAAAAAAAAAAAATCTCTGTCTGAACTGTTATTGTTAGACTGTAGACTGAAGCTAGCCCTTCTCTTGGGAGGATGGGGAGGTTGGTCATCAGTGACTTCTCTTTGGGGTCGGAGGGGAGAGGCAGGCTGTTCTTGCTAAGTGTTGGCAACAGCTGGTACCTCCTGATATAATTCCAATCTTTTTAGCAAACTGCAAGGGTGAAACATTTTTGTGGATTGCAGTAGCAAGAGGAGGGGGTAGCAAGGGCTGACATTGTGGAAACTTGGTATCTTAATTTTTTTCTGTTCTTCCCTTAATTACAACAGTGCTGCAAAGTGGATTGTCGTAAACCTACCATTGCCACAGCCTGAGGCATCTGTTTCTCCTTCAGTCCTATTTTCTTTACCATCTCTACAGTCTTGCTTGAGTTGGTAATTGCAGAGGATATGCTTCTGATCTTACTCTGCTCTTGTAACTCTACATCTTTGTGCTGCCTGTGTATTTATATTTTAGAAATGATAGTGGAGTTCTACTGTAGAAAGGATACCACTTCTGTGTTTAATCCAGGTTGTGCATTTTCAAAATGTGGAAGAGAGCCAAGGAGAAATTTCTAGGATAGTTGAAACCACAGCTAATTTATCCTCTCTCTGTGCCCTGGTATCACAGGCAGACCTGAGAACCCCTTTGTGCTAAGCCCTGTGTGGCTTTATTCTTTTACCAGAACATGGATATTGCATAGCTTCTGATGCCCTGAGGTAGCAGAGACATCTGTCTAGGGATTGTAGGTATGACCTAGAATACCTGAAACTTGAGGCATTAGGGAACAGCAGAAGTCTTCCTGGGAGATCCTAAGGCATCACAGATGGTGTTAGATGTCTATGTTTAACAATGGAATTGAGTCAACAGGTATACCCTGAAGAACTTACTGTCCTAATAAACAAGGCAGACACAAAGCAAAGGAGTGTAAAGCACTAGGAGCATGCTCAGGGCTAGCTAAGGTCAAGAGGTTTCCCATATGTATTTGTAAAAGCAGACCAAGTGAGTAACTGGGTGGGAGAGAGAGAGGGATTTAAAGAGTAAGTGGTTTGGAAGGGAGTAAAGTATGGGAGAGGAGGACAAAGACAGAGGAGCCAAAATACTAGCAAAGGTCTTTTGAGGGGCAGAGGGAGGGAATGGCCAGCAGCAAAAGTAGCAGCAGCTAGTCAAAACAAAATGCTCTGCTTCCTGACTGAGACTGGGAGGTCGCAGACCAGCAGCTGCTACAGGCCTACTCATTGCTTTTTTGCCTCAGGCATGAACTGCCTGCCCACTGGAGTTTGCTATGCCATTAAGAGTCACAGGTCTTCACCAAATCTGAGATTATATTTTAAAAGAATGTATTAAAATAATCAGAAGTTTCTCCTGGTCAAGATGTTTTGCTAAGGTTTACATTTAAAATCTCCAACGTCCTCCTTTTCCCTCTACTGCAGCTTTTCCCATCTGGGGAGCAAGAGAGCCAAACCTAGATTCAGCCTCATTTCTTGAAGTGAACGAACTCTTTAACTCTTTTGCTGTTTTGCTTCTCATTCAATGTCTCTCTACATAGCCTAGAAAAGTGAACAGGCAATACTCACTCCACTGCCATTTCTTCCTTTTCAAAGACCCCCCAACAGCTCAGTAACTTCCCCTTAAGTTACATGAGCTTTTGCACAGCTATCTGCATAGGAAGATCTTGTCAAGCAGTCCAGCTCCCTGGAGCCAGCATCAACGTCAGGCAAGTGACAAAAGGCCAAGGCCAGAATTTAAGGAAAGCAGCGTGGCAAAGAAAATCTCCTGCTTTGACTCTAGGCTCTAAGGAACTGGCTAATTCCATGGAAATCCTTCTTCCCTGCCAATAGGCTGTCTGTTCTGTGGAGTTTCAAAACAAATGTGCATAAGTTGCCCGATGATGCCCTAACTGTATTTCTTAATGCTAGAAGAGGGGGCCGCATAATTCAGATTCCTGATTTACTGTTGTCTTTGTGTAGCATCCTTTTTGCAACTCTTTCCAAGCTAGAGAGAACGTGTGTATAGAGTGAAATAGTAAAATCAGTCTTGGAATGGGAAGCTGGCTTCAATCTGACTTATGTAGAGCAGAACACACCTAGCAGATGTAATACGTTGTGAATATTTTAGAAATTAAGGAACAAATATATTTATAGTGGTTTGCTGCAAAGTGGCTAGCTGTTAATAAGATGAAGAATTATAGGAAGTTGTGTATGTAGATGGAGCTGCTGAGGAGAAGACTCTTGTACTCCTGTGGGGATATTGCAGGAAAACATACAGGAATAGTTAGAGAAGCAAGCTTTTCTCTAGCTGACTGGAACAATGAATGAAGGCATTAAAAAAATGAAAAGGAGAACAAGGTTCTGTTGTTTCTGGGATCCAGTGGAAGAAGGAGATTGGATTTGCTGTGCTTCTGTCAGTTCTGTGTGAAAACTAGTAGTAGAGTTCTGCAGTTTGTGGATGACAGAGTTTGTTTTTCTATATGATACTTTCCTAAGACTCACTTTCTGCTTCCCTTTTCCCACTCACTGTCCCCCCACCCCCAAGACAGAATGTATTTAATCCTGAGGAAATTTAATTCCGAGGAAGTAAAATTTACCTCTTGTGGAATGCCCAGAGAGTTTACTGGCTTTAACCTAAATTATATAGATAGAAAAAAACTGATATAGATTAATGTTGGACCCTCACTGTTTAAAGATACCGTGAGGTAAACTTAGTGTCTGCTGTGTTTTCAGAGCTATATGGTTTTGATGTCCTTATTGATGACACTCTCAAGCCCTGGCTGTTGGAAGTGAACCTTTCCCCATCATTAGCCTGGTGAGTGATTCCTAGTTTAATATGAGGCTGCGATTGTTGCTAGAGGTGATTGTCCTTGAAACTTGTGGTTCTAGGAGAGTATGATTTCATGCCTGCAGAGTATTTTTTTCCACTGTTAATTGACAGAAAGGATAGTCCTTTGCTTTTCCCTTTCCATAAACTTATTTCAGCAATAAGTTTTGAAAGAATCCAGTTGGGATTCCATTTTGGTTTTAATTATTTCTCCTCCATGGTACATCATCATTGTTAACACTTCATAGTCTCCCATCACAGACAAATCTTGAAACTCTCCAGACTATCGTGTGGGGTTTCAATCTGAGTAGAAACTTGAACATTTTGGAGTCCAGGCAGAGTTCAAACATACTTGAATGTGTAGATGTATGCTTGGGCTCAAATATTTTGTTCAGCACTCTCTTTAGGTAAAATTTAAAGAGTGTTGTCTTGGCCCTTAAACTGACCCTCATACTCTAATGAAAGTGGAGGATTTATTTTTGTAGATATCCAACTATGTGTGTTTTTCTGGACTACTGTTTATAGGAGCAGAGATGCACAGTACTCTTTTGTAGTATTGTGAGTAGTATTTCAGTTATGATGGTATAAGTAAGCTTTAAGTTAAGTGTTCCTGGAATAGCCATCTCTGACCTTCTTTCTGATTTTTTTTTTCCTTTATCCTGCAAAGCAATTTTTTCCTGCACTTTTCAGAACACCAGCTTCCACAGTATCTATTTCAGAACACCAGCTTCCACAGTATCCATTTTGTTTTCAGGTGCAACTAGAATGTTTCCACGGCATTTAATTTCCTGGTTTGGTGGTTTGTGCTCATATACACACACAATGAATTATTTGCATACTTTACTACATAGAACTCTAACTCACATCTGCATTCTTTGCTCTGTTTTGTTATTACTGCTGTTTTCTTTATCTAAGCTGTTAGCACCTATCACATGGCTAATTTTTCTGCTCCTGAGGAGTCCGACTTTGCCTATCTGATTTGAACTGTATTCATTCATTTCCTTCCCCCCCACCCCCCGCTGGCTAAAATTGTGGATGCTTCCCATCTGTCCCCACTATCTGATCTCTTCATATCTATTCCTATCTATTCTGCCTTCCCTAATCATTTGTTCCCATCCATTAGAACTAACCCGTCTGATTTTATGATTTTATGTGGAACAGACATAGATAATTGTAGGTTTTAAGGATTCTATGACAGCAGTTTCAATCCACTCCATGAAATGTAGCACAGATACATTCAGATAAAATGTTACTAGCCAAGTACAGCTAAAACAAGTGTATTGGGTTTGGCTGAGATGGAGTTAATGTCCCCATAGCAGTTTTCTTTCCCCTTTTATCCCTGAGCTGATGTCATATGGTATGGAATAGCCCTTTGGTCAGTTTGGGTCAGCTGTCTCGGTTGTGTCCCCTCCCAAGATCCTGTCCACCCCATTCCCTTGGTGCTGTGCCAGCCTTGTAGCAGTCACAACATCACAGGTTATCTTCAACCCAGGGCACAGCGTTTCCGAAAACTGCTGTGGGGACATTAACTCCATCTCAGCCAAACCCAATACAACAAGGCTATATGTTGCTGCATTAGAAGACTAAAACTATGGAAAAAGATAGATTAATCTGTTGCTATTTCATCTTTACCTATGTGTGTGAAAATCACCTAGTTTTCCTCCCATGTTTATTTTTGTCTATGTTAAGGACCAATACAAAGAAACTGTTTTGGAAGATATCTTGGATTTTGATACATTCATTTAATGCCAGACAAATAATTCTTCTTGTCTTCTGTTGCATGTGGGAATAGTGATGCTCCTTTGGACCTGAAGATCAAAGCTAGCATGCTTTCAGATATGTTCACTCTTGTAGGTAAGTGTAGCAAAAAGCTCTTTCATTTTTTTCTTTTATTGCCCCCCCTTCCATTTTAAGCTAAAAAAAAGGTAGGTTCATAAGCTGCATGTTATTAGATGAGTATAAGAGAGATCTCTAGATAAGGAAAGCAACTGTGTTTAGCACTGGGAAGTTACATGTGGACATTTTAGCCCCAGAATAATCTGGCTGTTTGATGCTTAGGTGGTATTAAAATTCCCTAGTTTGGTATTTGAAGATGCTACTCTTTCTTTTCAGCAGGTGACTTATGTTCAGCCTTCAGAATCAGTATTTGTGACTTTTAGGTTGAATGTATGGGTTCTGGTTAGGCTATGTTAGAAGTTAAGTCATGATTGTGAAAGCTGCATGATTGTCTAGCACACAGCACCTTTTAGGCATCCCTAGTACACCTTAGTTTGTTTGCTTGATGCAACTTATCCCTAATGTGAGAAAGAGGCAGAATTGACATCAGGTAGCTGCTCAGCTATTTAAGAAATGGAGCCTGTTTCTATGCTGCTATTCAGTAATCCATCTTACTGATTTAAGTACTTGATTTTGAAACAAGTTCCAGTTTTACTCAGAAAATGTAATGCAATGTACAGTTTGGGATTAAGCAAAGCAAGGTATGAAAAAAGAAAAGCATCCTCTTTGATCCTTTGGTCCCTTTGGACAGGGACAGGAAAATAATGTATAGAGTGATATCATTAACAGGGTTTGCCTATCTTAAAGTTCTCATCTGGCTCCTGATACCCATAGGCTTTGTGTGCCAGGATCCAGGCCAGCGGTCAAGCCGGGCCATTTATCATTCATCTGAATCTATCAGGAGAAGCCCTTACCAGAAGCTGCAGGTAAGTGTCTTCAATGAGCCAGTGCTGAGGCAGATAGCAGGGAAGTAATTCTCATTTTATTTGGCTCACAGGTGAGAGCACGAGTGAGTTATTCATTACCTTTTCTGCTGAGATAGTGCTTTCTTAGCACTGTAATGCTGAAGGGTAGTTGTTTTCTATCTCTTTTTGGCTATGAGATGGATTCCATAAGTATCTGTGGAAATGGAAAATTCACAAAAGGCAAGGAGATGCCCTGTGTCCTTTGCCTGAGGAGAAATGCATTTGAAAGTCCAAATAGGCGAACAGTATATCCTGACACTCTCTGCAGCAGATGCATATGCTCCTGTAAGAGACGTGCAATGTGTCTGTCTAGCTCAAGTTCAATTAGGAAGTGAAAAGTCATTTTACTTTGGTTCAGAGGACCAATCACTGTCCATCTTGGTATAGGGAAAACTCACAGAAATGGCAACATTTTACTTTTTATAAAATGTGGAATCCTGAGTCATTGGGAGAGAGGTGAATAGCTGGTAAGATTTGAGCATCTGTAGGATGTGTGGCTAAGTCCAAATCTCCTAAGGCCAATTTTATAGATAAGACTTCATGTAGATCCCTCTGACTACAAAGGTGCTCTTTGTGGCAGACAAAAGGTACCTCAGATAAACAGGCAACCACTCCAGAAAAAGTAACCCTCTCTCTTAGAGTAATGTGATCAGATCCTGATGACATGTCTTTTATATGAAAAATATACAAGACAGTCTAAGAAAACTGAGCTGTTGGGAAGCATTGAATTTTAAGCAGGCTTTAAATTTGTAGGTATATTTTACTTTAAAAACCCCACAAAAGTGTTTAAGGGCCTGGCCAGCTGAAATGTGCAAAGATCCACATGACAGAGCAGACTTTATGAGGTGGGATTAATTAATTTTTGAGACAGGTGCTTCCCTTACTTATGTTTACCAGGAACAGGCTTCTAATCCAGTGATAAAGTTTTATAGCATGTTTTACTTAAGTACCTAAATGGAAATTCCGTGGCTAAATAGGTGTATAGATCTTTCCATAGCTGCAAGAATGTTTTGACCCGCCCTTTGCTGAATGTGTTTTATCTCAGATTGTTGGATCTTTGATACTTCTGTTCCCGTTGTCAGTTGCAAAGGATACTTTGAAACTTCTTTATTTTTCTTAGCTCCTTCTCAATGTCTTAAGTTTTGTTTGTTTATGTAGGCCATCTTTAATCATTGTAAAAGTTGCTCCTTGGGCAAGAAATGCAGATACTGATGTTCTTGGTAGTAGGATAGTTATGTTTTCTGAGTTTCACCAGACAGGACTTCCAAGTTCTTGTGCAATTTCTTTGGTTTGACTCTCTGGGCATTTCTCCCTTTAGGGAAATGAACAATTTAAGCTGCTTCCTTTAACTTATTGTTGATTTGATGAGGGCCACAAGAATGATCAGAGGGCTGGAACACCTCTCCTAAGAGGACAGGCTGAGAGAGTTGGAATTGCTCAGCCTGGAGAAGAGAAGGCCTCAGGAGACATTATTGAGGCCTTTCAATACTTAAAGGGGGCATATAATAAAAATGAAGACAGACTTTTTAGCAAGACCTGTTGCAATAGGACAGGAGTTAATGGCTTTTAAACTAAAAGAGGGGAGATTTACACTAGGTATAAGTAAGAAATTTTTGGTGGTGAAACACTGGCACAGGTCACCCGGAGAGGTGGTAGATGCCCCATCCCTGGAAACACTGAAGGTCAGGTTGGACCAGGCTCTGAGCAACCTGATCAAGTTATAAGTGTCCCTGCTTACTGTGGGCAGGGGGAGGATTTGAATAGATGGTCTTTAAAGATCCATTCCAACCAAAAGCGTTCTATGATTCTGTGATCTTGTTTCTCTGCAAGAACTGGAACATTGTTGAGGTATTTAAATTAAATGGCTTCTGGAATTTCAGGATTTTTACTATTTTATTTTTTTTAACCCCTCTGTTCTATGAAGAGTTCTGTTTGACAGCATCTGTTTCTCATTAATACATAGCTATTAAATATTTTCCTCTGGGTAACTCTTATCTTAGGAAAATATGAATTTTGGTCATGAGAGTTGAGTTCATTCATCTCTTCTGCAGAGCTCTTTTATGTGTGCTTTATGTGTATATCCAGGCACAGTCTGAAAATCACTTGGGGTCTCCTGTGGCCCCTGGTGCGATAACTGTGCCGACAGCAGAGGGAGCATTAAACTCATTGCCCACAGTAAAGTGTGGGGAGTGATACCCATGTTCCTAGAATCCTTGTATGGGTAGGATGAGCTCATTAGCCTTCTGGCAGTCATCCTAGAAGAGGGACAACTCTGATTCCAGACCCGGGCAGATGGAGCTCGTTTAGCCCTGTAACCTTAGGACTAAAGGGTGGGTCCAGCTCTGCGCATGCTGTGTCTCACCTAAAAAAAATCCATAGCGCAGGCTTGAGGGTGCTATCCGCTATCCTCTTTTTATCAGCGTGCTTGGAAAAGGCGCTGATGAGGAGCATGGATGGAGCCCTCCCTGGATCTATATTCGCGAAGCCTAGCCACGACAATGACAACGTGTATATCCAGATGCATTCTGCACAGTTGAGCATATCTGAGTTTAGGATTAGTGTTGCACTTGGAATGGAGATAGGATACATTTGTGGAGGGTATGAGGAAGATCTGTACTGAGATGATAGAAGCTGTTAGCTATAGCTCTGAACTTCAGTTATGACCTTTTGCTTTAGCGTACTTGTGATTCCTCTGCAACTTGGACAGGGATGATAGTCTCTTGGAGAATACAAGGTTTTTATTCTCTTTATATGTCTCTTGCAGCATCCTGTGTCTGCACAGTCACAAACAGCAGGCACCAGATTGGTAAGTACCCTTTGACTTCCTTCACCAGTGTAAGGGACGCAATTTCAAATGTTACCTTGTACAATACTTTTGGCACAATTGCTCACAAAATGTATTGTGCAGCTAAGTAGCCTGGTGGGGGGGGTGGAAGTCAACAAGATGGATAGATACTGGTCTATGTTTCCATATGGCAAGAGCAAAGGTTGGAAAAAACATTTACATTGGTTCTAGTAGCTTGAAAAAAGAGTAGGTGAGGTATGCTGAGAGTCAAGATCAACTGGGTCAAATCCCTCAAGCATTTAAAAAAAAAATTGGATATAAATGTTTAAAGTTATCACTCAGATCATCAAATGATGAAGACAGTGGCAGCACAGTGTTCTGGATTTGGTAGGTCATTGAAAAGGGAAGTGCAAAACCAAAGGAATTGTTGGTGAAAGCAGCAGCAATAGAGTGTCACACCAAAAGGAAGTAAGAGGAGGAATTTTTGTCTTGTGTGCTAAAGGAGGTGGAATAAATCTGAATGAAAAGGATAGCACAGGTGAATCTGTACTGGCAAAATTGAAGTGGCTCCATAAGAGAAGTAATTATTTTCTGTGAGACGGTCATCTGAAGGAAACTCCAAGAATTTGAGAATGAACTGGGTCAGAATAGATACAGAGATAAGGATTTCTTAAAGATAATGAAAAAATGTAAAACTGTTGTTGGCGTAAGTCAGACTGATCCACCTTTCTAACTGTCATATTTGGCACCCTCCTTGCAAGCCATATGGACAAATCAATGTTAGTTTAGAACTCTGAGCACCTGGCTGTGTGGGGACACGGTAGGCATTATTTTGCTGCTGGGCTTCCTGCATGAGCATAATAGTGATGGTTTTGGGTTTTTTTTAATATATTTTCCAGCAGGAAGGAAGCTAGGACAGATGGAATCGTCTTGAGAACTTAATTCCTCCCATGTGCTGCTGTTTCACGTCTTTCTGTATAAGTTTAGTTGAAGCTAAAAAAGTCTTACTGAATAATGAGGTTTCATAGAGAGTAGGAAGCATCTTTGTGCCAGCTGCTGTCAGTGCTTAGAATAATTAGAATCATAATGTGGGAACCAGAGATGCTTGCAGAATGTGGAGATAAAACAAAGTGGTTAGATTTAGCTGTGCTTTAAAGATAAGCAGGGTCAAAGAGGAAAGAAGATCTTGTGAAGTTACAGACATTTCTGTGTTACAACTGGAGAAAATTTTACAGTGAAACACTGGAAAAAAATGCTTATGCAGGAAGTTCAGTAAAGTTAAAGCTTTTCGCTAGCATTTTGAGTAGTGTAGTTTGTTCTTAGGTAGGAGCCAGAGCTTCCCTAGTTGTAGGAGCCAGAGCTGCCAATACATAGGCATACGCTTTCTGTTTGTAATCAATGAAATCAACTCCATTGTATGAAGACAATGGGGAATATTCCATTGAAGTATTTCCTTAATGAAGAAGATCATGTGATAGGATGAAAAATTTCCTGTAATACTCTCTTTGAGCAGCAGTTCTCACATGATGATTGTTATGGTAGTGTCAGGAAATAGTTTTTAAGAGGAGGTTACCTAGCAGGAGATTTTAAAGGAAGTTATTAAGCAAAATTGTTGAGCTCTGCTTTTGAAATGGAGGAAAGCTTAGGAAGAAAAACTAAAGCCTTTCAAGAATGCTATCTATAGCATCAAGCAATCCTGTTTGACTACTGGCATTTTTATTTCTTCCACAAATGCTTGTGTCTTCTAACTTCTCCTCCAGATTGTCTTATTTTCTCTTGTTTTATTTAATCAGTTTTCATTGCACTTAAAATGTTTCAGCTGGCACCTGCTATGTCTGTTTTCTCTTTGGATGTTTCTGTGCCAGTCACTGCAGTGTGCCCCAGTCTAGTGCAGTTCATGTGCAGATTCTGAATAGCTACTTGCAATTTGTAATGAAACAGCAGGAATGAAATTCAATTCCAATAGCCCTTACAAATAAAGATACAACCTGATCTTGTCATGAGTTTTATTTGTATCTGAGCAGTAAGCTAGATATGCCCAGGGGAATATCCCATAAGATTTCTGTCATATTTTTCTCCTCTTTCTAGTTTGAGAAGATTCTCTGTGCCTCCTTTGCTCAGTGGAGTGATAAAAAAATTTGAATTTTGTGTAAAGGCATGAGACCTTCTCAGCTAGACTCTTTTAGTGCTATTTTTACAGAGATATTTTATCTGAACTGGGCATAAGACCAACTAAAATGTACTTGAGAACATGTTCAAAGATTTCAGTCTTGCTGGGATTTTAATATTTTATAAACCTGCTAATTTGAAGACACTTTGAATTCCTGTCCTTTGTTAGAATTGATCAGGATTGCCCATCAGGTTAAGAATGAGCTTGGAGAGACTGTGTACAAATTATTATTTCTTTTCTTATTTTTAAAATTTGCATATATGTGCATATTTGCATGATGTATCTACATACATACACAAAATCTCTCTGTTATGTGAGAGCAGTAGCAAGTTGAGATCCAGCAGTATAGTAACAGGTGGTGAACTGAATTTTTCCACTTTTTCGCTGCAACTTTGTCTCATCAGTGAATCACAGTTCTTCTAGTGTAGCAACACAACTGAAACAGAGAATCATGATTCTGGTACCATTGAGGTATGAATCCAAGTGTGTTCAGGGCCTGTGAGCGTGGATGCTGCCTCTGGTGCCCCTTGGGTGGGGATTTTTGTGTATGAAGTCATGGCTGTTGTGCTTTTGGGGATGTCTCTTGTTTTTCCAGAAGGGACCATAGCTGTAAATACTGGCGCTGATGCCTGAATTGTGAGTCCTGCTGTGCTAAAAACTAGGAATGTGAATACTTGCACTTAGTGCCTGCTGGGGTGTAGACTTTTCAACAGCTGGAATGTGGAATTTTGAATTCTGACTGTAGTGTTCTGGAGTATAGATTCTGCTGGGAATGGGGTACTGGAATTTGAATGTAATTTTTTTTGGAGTAAGTTAAGAGAGGAAAAGAAAAATCTGGATTCACACTTTCTCTACAGCGTACTCGTCCTCTGTCTGCTAATGATGCTGAAATGAAAAACCTAATGCCCTCAAGCAGGGAAAAAGTAACAGGAAGGCAAGGCAGCTCTGTGCTAGGTCTCTCCATGGAGGAGGTAAGTAGGCTATTAAATATCTTTGATTTACCTTGGCTTTCATGCAATGTGTAGGGTTATTTGCTCCGCAAAGTGCTAGTACGTGTATATGAAAAACATGGCAGAAGCTGTATAATTTTTGAAACAGAACTGCTGAGTTTTACTGCTGGTACTGCCCTTGCCTTTGGACATGCGAGACATACATATGTGCTTCAAGCACTGATAGGCTCCATCAGAATTTAAACGCAAGATAAAATTGCTCAAGTGTCTCATAGGTATCCAGCCTACTCCCAGGACTGCAGTAACAGTCTTGTCCTCTGAAACTCAGTGATCTTTCTAGGGTTCATTTTTCATTGTATCTGTCTTGCTGGCTATTTTTTTCCTCTTTTTATTCGAAGATAAAAGTTCTCCGTCGAGTGAGAGAGGAGAATGAACGGAGAGGAGGCTTCATCCGGATATTCCCTACTCCATTAACATGGGACCTTTATGGGTAAGAATAAGAATCCAGTAGGCTAGCTCAGTGTTGCACTGATGCTCTGTGTTGAGGATTATCCTGTGTTAGGTATATGTAGATCAGCCAGCTTAGTAATCAGAAAAACACATACTGAGGATATTGGTAGAGTTTCAGTCTTGACAATGCTTTTTTCTAATTCCTTGTTTTATGGAAGGCTATTAAGCATTGTTTCTAATGTTGCTTTTTCTGTCAGAATAAAAATATCTTCACTTCAGATAATCCATTTCTGCTATCTGGTTTTATATACTAGAGCTGTGCATACTGTGTACTCTGTCATTAAGCCATAATCACAGTATGGGACTCATCTTGTGAGTGATACTGTATTACACTTTTTCTAGTCTGTAACGTTTCTCTGTCTCTCTTGCTTCACCAGGAACTTCAGCTGAGAAGTCATAGCTCTCCTCCTTTTCTTTTTTCTGTTATTGTCTCAGTCCACTTCTGGGATGTTTTTTATAGATCACTTATTTCTGTATGATACTGCCTTTCATTGTGTTGAGCTCTATCTTTGTACATCCTGTGTTTTGGTTTTTTAGATCCTTTTTAGAGCACAAGACATCAATGAACTACATGCTGGCTACACGTCTGTTTCAGGACAGGTAGAAAGCTTTTCTATTTGGGAGGGAGGCAAAAGGCACAAACAACATGAAAAGGATTGATTTCTCACTTATCCAATATTATAAGCATCAGTCTGTGATTTATAGGGTGGTAATAGTTATGCAGCATTTCTCTAGTGTGCCAGTGACTCTGGAGGTTTCTTGCATTTTTATGTGTTACTCTTCTGAATCCAATGGCAAAAAGGAAAAATACACAAAAGCCATGGGAGTAAAATGAGGACTGTGGACATGGAAAACCTTCAAGCACCTAGGTTTCTGCATGAAGGGTTTATAGGTGGTCCTTGCTTACCTTTTCATTTCAAATTTAAAGTAGAGCTTGTCCTCATGTAAAGTAAGCGCTGAAATTAATTCCACAAAGGTCTAGCATCCTTATCTCTTGACCTGTGCGAGCATGATTTGATGCCTTTCTCTGGGTTGTGTTTGGGTGGAAATGACTGTTCATCTTGCTAGCTGAACTTCCATTGAGAGTTGTGTGCAATATCGTTCACAGTACATTTAACACCCCTCCTTCTCAGCAGTTTATCTTGTCCCCATTTGAGATCCACAATGAAGTAACTACTAAAGTAGTATCCTACTAGAGTAAGGATAAGGTTGCTGACTGAGGATACAATATTTACAGAAGCTTTTCCTGCATCAGCACTGTACTTTTTTTTTCCCCCCATATACTTTCAGGGATGTATCCAGAAGGTAGCTCCAAATAACACCTTCTGCAATCTAAGCCAGACAGATGCAAGCATCAGTTGTAGAACAACTTCTGTTTTGCAGCATTTTTTTTTCTCCTTTAATATAGAACTCACAAGGAATTCTGTGACTTCATCCCTTACATTGTACATATGAGAGGCTTTGGAGGTTTTTTAATCCAATCAGTGATCCAGAATGGAAAGCAATTTTTGCCATTTTTCTCTTTGTTAGGGGCAAGACAAAAAGAGACTTCATCACTGGGAGATCTCGGTAAATGGCTTCTTAATTGTTTAGTTTGTACTTTGTAGGATTTATTTGAAATTTACATTTCAGCAGCTTCATCTTCAAAATCCTAGATCCACACCTTTTCTACCTGAAATTTGTCAAACTAATTTTAGAAAACTAAATACGGTGAGCAAAGAATTATCCCAGCATGTGAGAGCTTAAGTTCTGTTGCATTGGACCTTAAAATTGCTCCTCTTAAGCATCCTACTTTGGCATTCCTATCATATTGATAAGCCTCATTGTTGAGCTGTCTCAAGAGATCTCATAATGCACAAAGGTTTTGGACTTCGTAGACCCATAGATTCACTTTGCTGGACCTAAAAGATAAATGGAGCAACAGGAATTTTCTGTGGACATTCCTACTTATATCATGAAGAGCATTATGCTGGGTTTTTTGCACTGGCAGAAAGTTGTTACATTTGTCTCCCGTAAGGAACCTGCCAGGGCTCATTCTCCCTTGGTTTAGGCTGAACCTGTAGAAAGGTTATCGTTTTCCATTTGCATTATATTAAAATTCTTATCTCTGACTAAATAGTGAAGAAAAGCTGCCTACATAAAAGGTTCAGAAGACTGGACTCAGGTCCATGTGCTCTCTTCCCACTCCCGTAGATTGTTTTGTACTCTTGAAATTCAGTTTTCCCTATTAATTGTGCCTTGAGCTGCTGCATGATGGACAGACACTGCTCAGTCATGAAAGCATGACACTTGATAAGTATGTTTTGGGGCTTTCAGAGATGATGCTCTGTAAAGTACTTGCAAGACCCCCTTCAAATATTTGCAGGCTTTAAATTAGAGCAAAGTTAGACTGATCATAAGTATTTCTTCACTGTGTCAGAAAAACTGTTTCTTGAAGAAGTTTAATCTACTAAGTCTTCTATCATCAGGGACATTATATAAGGGGGTATAAAGGGTGATTGAGGATGTGTCTGTATTATGCTTCCCAGAGCAGGTCTTACTGGAAGGCTGGATATGAGTCTGGAAGCTGTAGACTCTCATGCTCTTTTTTACGAGAGAAAGCTTGTTTCACTGGAGTTACGGAAACGCCGGCGATGCCGTGGCAAGGCTAGAGCAGCACGGACGAGATCATCAGGTATGCATAGCTAGAGCCTTAGATAAGCAGCTGGTCAAAAACAAGCAAGCAAGGACTTTTTCGTTTGAAATGTATGTGAATGGAATTGTTTTGGCCTTTGTTGTCTCTAAAAGGATGCAGAGGTTGAAGCCTGTAGTTTTCAAGTGTTAATAGTTTTTGTTTCATTCCTCTTTTGAGCTTCCTGCCTCCTTAGTGCCTAGAATTTCATTCCTACCATTCCACATCCCTATGTATATGACTAAGATAATCAAGATTTTCTTGAAGATGAGCTTGCAGTTATATTTTGGGTACAAGAATTCCACAGTATGTACCTCTGTACTCCTCCAGCTTTTTAGAGGAAGATGAAAACTTGAGACTTTCCAGGCTGCTTCTCCTATACAGCAGTAGCTCTGAACTGTTGGAAAGAGAGACATCTCCAAGCTGATGTGGGAAAAACTTAAAGGAGTACAGAGGTGAATGATCCTCACAAGTGGCTGCTCCTGAAGCCGTTATCTGAACTGTTTCTAATAGCTGTGTGATACTGAGTGCAGTGGGAGAAATTGTATGTAATAAAAAGATTTTTTTGGTGCTGTGTGTGTGATCTTGTCCTGGTTTGACCAGAAGTTAGGGTCAAAAGAACAATCTTTTTGAGAAGGCTTCTCAGAATGCCTTCTCTCCCCCACAGCCCTCACTGGACTGGCTGTGTTCNTTTACTGGCACATGTTGAAGTTTAGATTCCGTAGCTTTTTTTCTTGAACACTCAAAAATAAAAAAATTAGTATATATGTTAAGTATAAATGTGTGTATCTATATGTCAGTATATATGTAAGAATCAGGATAAAATGTAGGAAAATGTCTTTTGTTTCCATTTTTGTAAAGTTAAGACAAGAATCTTGATCTGTCTTCTCTGATATTGGGGAAAATGAACTTACCAATTCTTTAAAACAGAAGGAAGAGGAAAGAGTGATAAAGGGCAGCAATACTTAAGATGATATTCTAAAATGGTGGTATTCTGTCCTTCTATCAGGAGAGTTTAGAAGTAAACCAAAGGATACAAAAAACAGAACTGGCTTCCCCGCTTATTTTTTTGTTTAACCAGTATAGGTTATTTTTTTTCTCAACTACAGGGACATCAGAACCATCGAAGCTGTCCCTCAAGTCAGACTCAGAAGGTGAGGAGGAAGAGGAGGTGAATGCAGCTGAAGAGGAAGAGCTAGATAGAGCTGTTGACTCTCTTTCGGACACCCAGGTGAAAAACAAGCCAAGACTGTCTGACTTGGTGAAAACTACTTGTAAGGAGAGGTTGCCAAAAAAACTTGACAAGAAAACTGGAGATGGAGGAGAGCTGTTTCCTCAAAAATCAGACTTAGAATCACAGTTTAACTTGCTGCAGATTCTTCAAAAGCATGGAAACCTGAGGTGAGAGATTTCTGTATATTGCCTTGAGTTTTGACTAGCAGTTTGTTGGTTAAAACGTGGAGAATATACACTGAGTAACACATTGAATGAGTGTGAGGAGATAAGAGGACCCTAGAGAAAGAGACCTGGAAAAAAACCCGTCTGCCTTAACAACTAATTGTCACAGAAAGAAGATAGTTGCAAAGACTTGACAGTTTGCCTAAATGCCTGACCTATTGGATCAAGATAAAGCATAAGCCATAGTTTCCGTTGCTACTCTTTAATCTGGTGATATAAATTATTCTTTGGTCAACTCAGGCTTCAAAAATGCCTCTCTGTGTTAATGCAGGATATCTGCTATTAAATTCTGTAATTCATCTTTACATTCTTTTAATTTCCAAAATAGTTGATATAAACATATGTTAAGCTATCCCAGAAAGTTTGGGTAGGAATTAGCTCCCTGCTGTCTCTCCATAGAATTAGTTTTCTCATTTTTGTGCTTTTATTTTTGGCGATAGAATTTTTACCTCTAGTGATAATCTGTGCTCAAGGTCATCACCTCCTGAGAACAAGATAGGAGGTCATCTGAAAGTGACAAGTTCCTGAAACATCTAATTGCCTGCTATTGAGTATGACAGCATGGAGCAGAGTATGTTGTGATGCACGACTCTATTTGAACAGAAAAAAAATAGAGGTGCTGGAGGAGATTCTATAGTGTAAACCAGGGTCCTACTAGATGTTCAGAAGCATGATCCTCCCCGTAAATGTGGATAGTAAAACCATCTTTTTGCAGATGGACAGGAAGGGCAAAAATAAGTGATTTTATATATCTGTATAGGAGGATTTTACATCTTCTAGATAAGAAGCAGCATTATGTTTTCTGTGAAAAATGTCCAAAGGTATATAAAAAAAAGATTGCTTGTTGTTGCTCTCTTAGTTCAGTTTCTGAGAGGATCTATGAATTAGCAAATGCATTTGGGGTTTGTTCTGATGTCTTCTTCTGGCAAGGACATTTACTGTTGTGATAGTAAAGATTGTGAAACCTGTTTTGAGGTTGAACATAGCCAGGCTGTGTTCTACCTATATATAGAACTGACTCCTGCCAAGGACATAAGCTCTGTCTGGTGTTCCTGGCAGAATCTTGCTCAGCACCCGGCACTGTTGGGATACCCCACAGAAGTTCTTGTGATGACCTCATGTTCCAGGATTGTGCTGGGCTTGGCCCCATCTGATCTGACTGATCTGATCTGTCATTTATGAAAGATTTTCTTGTTGCAGGACTCTGCTTCATCCTCTACCCTCTAACATCACCACCAAAACAGATATGAAGCTTTTAACACATGTAGACACCCATGAGCAAGGTCTACATGGAGAAATTTCACCAGCAGTGTGTGGTGGTTACTGTATAAAGAAACAACATGTGCTTGTAGTGGGCAATTCTCTGTTAAGGGGCACTGAAGTGCTAACCTGACAGGGAGTCATGAGAGGTCTGCACCTGGGGAGGAATAACCCCTTGCACTGGTACAGGTTAGGGATTGATTTTCTGGAAAGCAGATCTGTGGAGAAGGACATGGGAATGCTGTGGAAAATAAGTTAATCAGAAGCCAGCAGTGTACTCTTGTAACCAAGAAGGCCAGTGGTATCCTGAGGTGCATGAAGAAGACTGTGATCAGCAGGTAGAGGGAAGTGCTGCTTCCTCTCTACTCTGTGCTAGTGAGGCCACATCTGGAATACTGTGCCCAGTTCTGGACTCCTCAGTTCAAGAGAGACAGGGAATTACTGGAGAGAGTCCAGTGGAGGCTACTAAGATAATTAGGGGACTGGAGCATCTCTCTTAGGAGGAGAGGCTGGGAGCCCTGGGGCTGTTCAGCCTGGAGAGAAGACTGAGAGGGGATCTTATCAATGCTTACAAATATCTAAAGGGTGAGTGTCAAGAGGATGGGACCAGTTTCTTTTCAGTGCTGCCCAGCAATAGGACAAGGGGCAATGGGCACAAATTAGAACACAGGAAGTTACATCTGAACATAAGGAAAACCTTCTTTCCTCTGAAGGTGGTGGAACACTGGAACAGGCTGCCTAGAGAGGTTGTAGATCTCTTCCTCTGGAGACTTTCAAAAACTGCCTGGATGCATTCCTGTACAACCTACTCTAGGTGAACCTGCGTTGCCAGGGGTGGTTGGACTACATGATCCCCAGAAGACTCTTCCAAACTGGGATCTGGGAGTAATAATAGATAGTAAAATGAAGATGAGTCAACAGTGTGCCTCAGCAGCCAAGAGAGCCAACCGAATCCTGGGGTGCATCAAGCACTCCATCACTAGCCAAGCGACAGAAGTGATAGTCCCACTTTACTCAGCACTGGTGCGGCCTCACCTGGAGTATTGTGGGCAGTTCTGGGCTCCACAATACAAGCAGGACATGAAGTTGCTGGAGAGCATCCAGAGGAGGGCCACAAAGGTGGTTAAGGGCTTGGAGCGGAAGTCATATGAAGAAAGGCTGAATTCACTTGGCGTGTTCAGTCTGGAGAAGAGAAGACTGAGGGGGGATCTCATTGCAGTTTATAACCTCCTCACCAGAGAGGGAGGAGTGAGGCCAAGGCTCTTCTCTTTAGTGGACAGTGACAGGGCATGGGGGAATGGTATGAAGCTGTCCCGGGGGAAATTCAGGCTGGATGTTAGGAAAAAGTTTTTCACCCAGAGGGTGAAAGCATTGGATCAGGCTCCCCAGGGAGGTAGTCATGGCTCCAAATTTTGTGGAGTTTAAGAAACGCTTGGACAATGCCCTTAGTCACCCCGTGTGATCTTGGGGTTTTGTCCTGTGCCTAATGGGAGTTGGACTTGATGATCCTTGGTTTCAGGTTTCAGTATTCCACACACTGAAAGAGGAGCAGTGTTATACAAGGACCTTCTTTAGTTTCCCATTTTGTAATCAGAGGAGTATCAGGTGCAGGCAAAGAATTGTATTACTGTGCTTATGTTGGTAATGGGAGGTTCTGAATTCCTACCAGCACAAATTTGACCTCCTGGTCACCTAAAACAAACCTGGCAGCCCTAGAGAGTCCTCAAGGGAGAGCCTTTTCTGATATGTGGTGGCTTGATGTATAGAGTATTAATCAGGATTCAGAGTGTTCTCCCAATGTCCCACAGATGTGGGAAGAGAAGGGTAGGTGTGGTGATTAGCAGTATACAGAACCTGGAGGCGTTACAAGGCCTAGTGTGCATTCAGGAGTCCACTGAAAGACAGGAATTGTAACCAGGTATTTTAATCATGTTTTGGTTACTGCAGTACTGGTACAGCTATCAACAGAGGATGGTAGTTTGAGACTTTTGTGAATTCACAGTTTACTTAAACTCTTTTCGGGCCTGGCATGGTCTTCCAGAAGCATCAAAAGCTAATCTTTAAGCAGATGCATTTTAACTTCAATTCTTCCCTAAATTGATGCGTTGATCTCTGTAAGTACTACCATGCTGTATGATTTCTATGTAACACTGTAACAAAGTGTTCATGAAATTTACAGACATATAAAACTGGAAGATTAAATTTCTGGACTGAGTTTTTTTTCAGGGACTCGTATACATGGAGTCATAAGATCATATAAGTATCTGAGATTATTCCTAAGAGGCAGAGAACAAGTAGAGAAAAAATGGTGGGCTTTTCAGGAATCATTCTGAAGCTGATTTTAATAATCAATTCAAGAATGACACACAATGTAGAATTGTGCTAATGAAACTTGCTGGTGGAAAAGATTTGGGAATTATTACCATGAGAGAATAAATATTGGAAGAACTGGATGTCCTTGAGGATAGGAATAATATAACTAGGATGAAATTCAGTAGCACAAAATGCAGGGGCATATTTTTAAAAACTAATAGTTTACAGCAGAAATTCTATCAGCTAGGTGTTCATCAAGTAGAAATTAATTATAAAGAAAAATACCTTGCATGCTTATTATTGCAGGAGGTTTGTGAAGCTCTAGCTTGTGCATGCATGAAAACACCGAATGTGGTCTAGAGTTTATCACTTGAGATATGTCTGAGACGTCATGCAGAATATTATATACAATTGCTGTCACCCGTATTCACAGAAGATAAATTGTGGCTGGAACAGGTGGAGATGAGCTGCTAGTCTCATTGTGTCACCAGTGTGGACGTTCTTTTAGAAGACACTGAAAGATGTGGATGGTTCACACTAATAAAATGAGAACTATGAAAAGATGTAATTGCTGTTAATAAATTCAAGATAAGAGACCCATCAGAGATGAATTTTTTTAAGATGTAGGAAAATGTTGGAGAAAGAAAAAGCAAATACAAACTGTTCATGAATGAAGCTAGGTAGCAAAAGAAAGTTCTGAACTATTAGAACAGTAAGTTCTGGAGTAATATTCCAGGAAAGTAATGGGTTGAAAACTGTAGTTTGCTTTAAGATTAAACTTGATCATTTTATAGAAAATATTAGGAAGTTGTTTTTTATAGAAGAGGAATCTGTCACTGACCCTAAAGCCCATCTGCTTCCAAATCCTTATGAAAATGAAAGGAGAAATCATGCTTGGAAGTTAAAGAGACAGCTTGTAGCAACTGTGGAGAAAACTGAGGAAGAGTGGAGACTGGGAGCGCGGAATGTTTGAGGAGAGGGTTTAGGCCAAGATGGCCATGAACAGAATTAGGCACAGCTTTCAGCAATTTCTCTCATAACAGATGCATATGCTGAAGTGACTACCTTTGGGAGGAAATGAGAAGCAATGTGCCCCATTCCTCTCCTCAGTTCATGCTCACAGCTTCCCAGCATGTTCAGCCAGCTGCAGAGCAGATTTTGCTGATGTTCCAAATTTCATTCTTCAGTGGTGGCTTGCTCAATGAAATTGGCTTCTGTCCTTGGGCCAGCGGGGGAAGATCTCACTTTCACAATGAGCTCACAATTTTCACAATTCCAATGGGAATTGCAGGATCTTTGTTATAACTCTGGCTCCAGTACCAAGTCCTTTATTTTATGGTCTGTTGTTGTGGTGTTCAAAATGCTTGTGAAGACAGAGGCCAAAGAGAGCCTTGGATTTTGTTTTAAAATACACAGTTTTGCTGATGTTCATCTTACTGGCTTTTGGAGGAGAGTAGCTGAGGCTGTGAAAATGCAAGGAGAGCATTCTACTTTTAGACATGATCTTAGAACTGAGGCTACTATCTTTTGTCTTCTGCAATATCTGCACCTCTTCTTGCTGAACTTGAAGATATTGATGGGGTAAAGTGGTTCTTCTTCCCTTGAGCTTCAACATTGTGCACCTAGGAGGTCCTTGCTGACTTTACTTTGGTCTGTAAGTTGTGCCTGACTGCTGTAATTCTTCCCATTATGATTCTGAAGAGCGATGACTGATTTTTTTGGTCCACAGCAAAGTGCAAGCTCGCAAGGCTTTCTCTGCCTATCTACAGCATGTTCAATTGCGACTGATGAAGGAGGCTAGTGACCAGATCCAGAATCCTGCCTGGGCTGCCAAAGAGGATGAGCAAATGGTAAGAAGCTTTGTGTTGGCCAGACTGAGAAGCCAAGGTGAAATCTGCCATGAGAATTTTGAGGTCATTTCCCCCACCCTTGGAAGAACTGAGGTCCAACTGTTCTAGTTGTCTATCTTTGTCCAGCTGCAGTGCTGTATTTTTTAATATATAGACAAGGCATGACTGCTGACTGACATTTGAGCAGCAATAGGGTAGACATCTCTTAACGACTGGAGTGTGGTTGACAGTCAGGCTGCTTAGGTCTTTCATGGGTTCTCTCTCACTGATCTCTGAGCTTACTTGTTTTTGAATTCTTCTCTCTAAGATGCTTTAAGATTACTTAGCAGTATCCAGTTTCTGCTGTGTTAAACAAAGCATACATCTACTTAAATAGACCGGGTATGCAGATAAACTTTTTCTCGTATGTATCATTTTGCTCTTTGCAGGCATCAGCACTTAGGAATCTCCTTTGCATTCTAGATAGAGGAATAAAAAGTAAAACCCACTGAGGAGAAGTTACTTCTAGCATAGGTGGTGGTGTTTGTTTTTTGTTTGTTTTGGTTTTTTGTGTTTTTTGGTTTTTTTAACCATGTAGTGAGTTTTTCTAGGCAGACTTTTAAGGCCCTTTATTTGATGTATATACCTTTTAGAGAGTGCAGCAAGCCCTGATCCCCTCATAAACCTTTCTAGGAGAGCTTTATACAGTGGGCTCTTGAGCTTTCTGTAAATCCAAATGTATTCTTGCTGAATGCATGTTGCAGAGAAAAAGCTAGTGCAGTTCAGAGATCAAACTATGTGTCAAGAATAATCAGTCGACTCAGTGGAAAATGTTGCCCCTGCTCTTTCCAAGTGGAAATTAAAACTGGCTTTTTGAGAGTCACTTTGTCCACTGTACTGTGAATGTTAAAAATAACAGATCAAACCAGCCTGAAGTAATGGCAGTGAGAGGCAAGCTGTGAAATCCAATAGTTTGGCTGTGAGGCTGTTCATTTATGCATTAGCAGAGCTCCTAACCAAAAACAAATCCAGAGGGGAGACAGAAAGAGTTCAGAACACCCACAAGATTCATCTCGCCTTAGGATCTGCCTTGCCATATGTTTCCCTCACCATAGGTCAAGGAGACATGGGGGATTGGAATTACATGGCTGTAGATGTCTAGTTGTCTGCTGATGTAGACAGACTACGGCAATAGTACACATATATGGAAAGTGATAAAATGGTGCTGCATCACTGTAGTGGAGATACCTGACCAAGATCCCCTTGCCTGCAATAGCACTAAGAGGGTTTTATGCTGGTACGCTTCATCAGGAGCCTTCTTTAATACATTGCAAGTTATTTTTTGGAAATGTTCTCCGAAGGTATTGGACTTTACAGGTTATTCTATGTTGTTCTGCATTTTGCTGCTTGCCTTTTGTTTTTTCTTCATCTGCCATGCTTTTCAGACAAACATTCCTCAAGTGTTACCAATTTGACCCACCTCAGGCTAGAAGCACTATCGTTCTCCCTCCACCTTGGATTTGTAGGGATATATTAAAACTATACATTTCAGAGTATATCCAGGCACAGTCTGAAAATCACTTGGGGTNATGAAGCCTAGCCGTACATACATACATTTCAGAGTGTTTTTACCTGCCAGTTGTCAGCTCATTTTTTCACAACAGCGTGTACAGGTTTTGCCAGTCATCAGCTGCTGCGTTCCCTCTATCCTCCCCACATTTTGCAGCTGGTCCATTGTTGACTCCATCTCTTGCTTGCAGGAGCTTGTGGTACGCTTTCTGAAGCGAGCTGCTAACAATCTTCAGCAGTCTTTGAGGATGCTGCTCCCCAGCCGTTGTTTAGGGCTAAACGATCGTCGTCGTATCCTGGCTCACCAACTGGGCGAGTTCATAATCTGTTATAACAAGGTGACTAATTCTTGATTTTTCTTTTGGTAGCAGTTTTGTTGTCCTTTTTCTAAAGTATCTCCTGGGCTATGGACATAGTCAAGATAGCATCAGAGGCTGTTTTAAGGCTCTGTTATGTAATTTACATAATCTGGTTGCAGTTGAGCATCCACTAATGGTAGCTTGTCTGTTCAAATTGTCAGATAAGCAATAGTATTGCTACTATATATATATATGCACTCTTTATCATGTTGAAAAGTAAAAAAAGTGTTGAAATGAAGTGAAAGTTCGTTGACAGTTTGCTTTTTCATTGTTTTTTTTTTTATTCTAGTGCTTTGTAACGCTTCTTCCGACTTCTCTCTCTTTTTATGATGCTTCTTTAGAGATTTTTTTTTTGTACAGAGCAGTATGAAATATGTATTTTATGATTTGGTATACTGGGACTGTTACCTATCTGTAGTATAGGACTCTGCGTGCTCAATGATAAGGAGAAGTAGGTCCTAATTTAAATAATTTTCACATCTTTAGATGTAGAGATGCTGTTCTTAGCATAGTGGGTTCATGTTAATCCTTAATTTTGCAGGAACAGCTTCCCCTTCCCTTTGCCCCTTTAGCATTTCTTTAGTGTTAGAATAAAGGTAGTTTAAATTTTGCTTTCCGAGGCTGCTGTGCACACAGGCCTCCGAGCTTATCCTTTTTAGCAGAGGATGTTTACTTATGCTGGCTTTTCAGAACTGACATCTGGTAACCTGATCTGACAAAGTAAGGTTGGTATTGAACCAAGTCTCTTCCAAGGGAGTGCCTTGTATGCCTGATGTTCACTGAATTACTGTGTTAGGAGTAACCACAAAACACTTGGGTGGCTCTGTGGGGAGAAGAACGCAGTGGCTTTGAATATAATTTCCACTCAAGTTGTATTTGAGCATCAACATTTTCTGCTAGCTCTTGAGTAAATTCACAAAATAAAGCTGTGTAACTGCCAATAAATCAGTGCACAAACATTTTCTCAATCAAAACAAGTGAGAACACGCTGCTTGAGGTTTTAGGACCATGTTTAAGCCATTGAGAGTCTCCTAGGCTATGAGGTTTTCTGAATTCTGATTCCAACATATGGACTTCTTTGACTGACTTGTTACTTCAGATTTAATAGGGGACTCATAGTAGCCATAATGTATCTTCTATAATGACACAGAAGAAGAAATACTACCCGCAGCAAACTAAGTAAAAAGGATTGCTTATTGTCCAGACTTAAGTAATGAAGGGTAGAGACATGTCCCAGAGTGGGTTTTTCTTCCACTTCTTGAATTGTCTTTCAAAAGATTTATCTGACCCTTTTGTCTGGGGAATGCTCAGAGTACCAGTAGGAAGCAGTGAAGTGGAGGTCAAGTCTGGTCAGATAAAGCTTGTATGCTGGTATTTGTGTTTCAGACAGGCCTGTACCTACAGAGTACCTACTGAAGACTTGAGTAACTGCACTCCTACCATCTTTGCCTAAAGTGAAATGGGATGGATCTGGACTAACATCTGTCTTGTGTTGTGTTTTTTGTTTGTTTTTTTTTAATTAACGAAAAGCTATGTATCAATACATATACATTTACTTAGGAGGAATTTCTTTACTGAAAGGGTTGTCAGCCATTGGAACAGGCTGCCCAGGGAGGTGGTTGAGTCACCATCCCTGGAGGTGTTTAAGAGACAGGTAGATGTTGCGTTGGGGGGCATCATTTAGCAGGTTGATAGGGCTAGGACAAAGGCTGGACTTCATCTGCAAGGTCTCTTCCAGCTGTAACTGTTCTCTGATTCTAACACAGCCTCTAGTGTCAACAAGTTCTACTGGTGTAAAGTAGAAAGGTCATTTATATATGAGAACTTGCTCCCATTTTCACACACAAAGCTCTACCATCTTTTATTCCAGTATGTTTTAATACATAATTGCATATTTGTCGCAAGCTGCACTGCTTTACTTTCTTTGCTTTTGCTAACGCAGTACAATTTTGGTATGTAGATAAGCCCTTGGCAATTTGCTGCATGACAAGAGAAATTAACTCAAGAGGAGAACTTCTTGTTTACAGTAGAAAATGTGAAATCCCTCAGCAGACCTCCTTGATTGAGTTTCTTTAATATAATTTCATATTTTTGTCCACTTTTTTCCCCTGAATATCTCCTTTTGGGACAGATGCTCTCAAATAAATGTTATCTTGAGGAACTCTTTATTTGTTGCAAATAGCAAAAGTAGAAAGGGAACCTAACATCTGCAAAGAATGATTTTATTATTTTTTTCTCTGTACTTCCTTATGTCCCAGCAAAGAGTGTTATTTGAAGGAGCAGTACGTATTTGTAAAGACTTGACCTCTTCTCAGGAAATTAACTCTTAGTAAGTTTGTGAGGTGGAGGAGTGAAAAGTTTAATGTATGCTTAGAGTGCTGTCTCTGGGGCTATCTATATTTATCCTTTCTGTTGCCCATAGCCAAATTATAAGTATTTTACTCCTTGGAGTTCATGTTTGGTTGGGATTTTTTGTTTGGTGGGGTTTTTTTTAGATCACATGGAATTGGGTTTTTTGTGTTTTCTGCACTGTTATCTATGTCATGGAACATGAACTAACTACATAAAGACACTTACTGGTACTGCTTATTAACAGGAAACAGAGCAGATGGTTCAGAAGCGATCAAAAAAGAAACAGGAAGAGGAAGAGGGAGTGAATCCTGAAGGTTTTCAGAACTTTATTACCAGAGCAAGGTAGGAATGGATTTTATTCCCTTTGATAAAGGAACTCCTATTCCTGAAGGTTATGGGATTGTTCAAAGATGAGCTGATTGATCTAAAGGCCTCTAGATACCTTTATTGACTGTAGCACCTACTCTTGCTCTTTCCATGGGACAGAGGACTTGTCTTTTTTTTTCCTCCCTTTTAGCAACCAAGCACTTGTAGCATCAGTATCTGATGCATAGAGAAGGACATTAAATAGATTCTCAAAGGCTAACAGTGGTTGCTGTGGTCTGTGTAAATTTCAAACTGTTGATGGTGAGCTAGTAGTCTCCTTTCCTGTGATGCTGGAGCAAATGCAGCAGTGCTTTGGAAGGAGAATGAAACTAGAGCTGCTGCTCATATGGCCTTTAGCTGCTGTGGTTGAACAGTTGTTGTGGTTCTGGCTCTCAAGTTTCTGCTCTCAAATAAATCTTCTGCCTGCTGCCTTTTTTCAGGAAGTCTCCAGGCCTGGACTTTCTGAGATGAGGAAGGAAGGAAGTTAGACTCCCTGTCTTTATCCCAGTCTCTCATTTGGCTTGCTAAGGCAGTTCAGTGCAAGCTGTTACTTTGAAAGTGAAAAACCAGCATTTTCTAACTGTGCATGCTCTGAACTTTATTTGCCTTAAACTTAAAAGAGTCTGGTAGGAAATGTGTTTTGAAAATAGGTGAATACTTTTTATGGCCTGTAGCATTGTGTGAAAAGCAACAGTATTATAGCTATCTGAATAAGAGGTCTGAAATTATTCAGTAAACTGGAATTATGTCCTCAAAGTCTCTGATTCTTGAGCACAAAACCCAGTTCCTTTTGACTTCTTTATTTGGTATGCACATGCCTAAATATACCCACTCACTCATGCTGAGGCAACACTATAAAGCAAAAGGAAAGCATGTGAGATATCAAAGCAATTAGAATGACAGCTTGCACTAGCTCTGATATGAATGGCCAGGTAATTGAAACTGATTTGGGACCAATAGACACTTTTAGGACATTGGGGCAGTTAAAACTCTCTTCTTGTAAAGAAAATGAGAAACTTGATACAGTTTTTATGAGAATCACAAATATATTGACTTTTCTGTTCATTTGTCCTGCAGTTTTGACTGATTAACAAGCTCTTCTGCACTCTTTTCATCTTGTTCCCCCAACACTGAATTGAAACTACTAACAATGACTATAAAATAGAGGCTGAGCTGAGTTCTGTCATGAACAAGATAGCCACTTGTTTTAGAGAGCACCTGGGAAAGATTCACAAATTTAGCTGTGAACTGAATCTTTCCTGTTGAGCTTATCTTCCCAGTTTGGAGTTTTCACTTTCTCTTTATTTATCCTGGAAGGCTCCTGAATGCCTTGAATTTTCTACTGCATAAGAAAATGGCATTTCAGTGGGAATCTTAGGTTTTAACCAAGGTATGTTCCTTTCCTTCTGCTCTTACCCTACAGAGTTGAGGAAGTCATTAACTTGTCTGGCCTCACCTTTTTCCCCCACTCCCCTCTTCAGTCTCCTTATTTTTTCTAGTCTTTGATTGTTGCATGAGTGTAGAAAAGCTTACAGTCCTCCTCACTTACATCCATTCTTCTTGTAGTGAAAGTGACCTGGAGGAAGTGCTGACATTTTACACACACAAAAACAAGTTGGCAAGTGTCGTCCTAGGAACAAACTCCACGAGCACAAAACCAAGCAACACTAGTAACCAGTCAGAGAAACAGCCTCAAGGGGGTAAGTTTTGCAGGCAGTTCTGAGATGATGTTGCCCAGAATGTTATTCGAGTTTCTTGAAGGTTGCATGTCTTCCTTCTAATGGACTTTGCATGTGAACACTAGAGTGATTGCACTCCTACCATCTTTGCCTAAAGTGAAATGGGATAAATCTGGACTAACATCTGTAAGGAACTAGATATGGTGGCTCGTGACTGAAAAAAGAATGTGCAAACTGAAGGCTGAAGGCACTGAGATTTGAAATGAAAAGAGAATCCTGAAATTAAAGTAAGGGATGAAAGAAATCAAGACCTGTTAAATTGTGATGAATGTAGTGAGCATACCCATAGGAGGGCAGAGCCTGTATAGCTGAGGCTTATTAAGCCTTCTGTGGAAGGAAATGCAGGGCCAGCCATACATATCTAGTAGACCATGCTACTGTACATGTGACAGCACAATTGTTATTAATTGAGTTACATGGTCTACAGTAAATATTAGCAAGAAAGTCCATTGTAAAAAGGTTTAAATTCTGCAGTCCTGTGCTAATGATATCACAGTTTGCATTATTCTACTTACCTAACTCTTTGATTTTGTTATAGAGCATCCTGAGGTGGTGAAAAAAAAAAAGGGTGATAAGCCTGTAAGTGAAATTGCAGATTTGCCCACAGGAAGAGCATTGAAAGGCCATAAACCCAAAGAAGTTAAATCAACCTGTAAGTGAACTGGCTTAAATCATTATCAAGAAAAAAATAATGAATGGACATACTGTTTTTAATACTGTTTTAAACAAAGGTTGGAACCTTGGGGTTGAAACTGAGGGATTCAAATGCCCAATTTTGGGGTAAGTTCTCCAGATTTTGCTTTTAAACTCGACAGAATATGCTGTAGAGTGAGCAAGTATGAAGCAGCTAGCTGTTCTTCTGCCTCTTCTTGCCTTTGCTGGTAGGTAAGGTCATTTTGGCTTCAGTATGCCTGAGCAGAGACCTCTTTGTGTTGATGTTATCTGAAGGACCTGAAAAGCAGCTTTTTCTCATGTAGTGTGCTCATTATCTTTATGTAGTTCCAGAAGGACCCACCTACTCCTTAAATGCTGAAGTGAAATTACCTCGGTACGGCCCTCCTAGTGCTTCTTCCTCTGCTTCTGGTGCCACATTCCAGAGAAGTACTAATTCCTGGATACCATCTCAGCCTGTAGCCTCTGAAAATTCACAGGTGCCTGGTCACCAGTCATTGCTGGCTCCTCCAGTTGGTCCCAGGCTGATTCAGTCCCCATCCCCACTACCCTCCTCACAGACTGCAGCTCCTGACACCTCCTCTGTCTTCACAAACCCAGTGTCCAGAGAGGCTTCTAGCCTTGCAGGTTTACGTCAATGCCTTTCTGGTAGTTACACCATTGGCTCATTCTCATCTCTTCAGAGAGCTGCTCAGATCTACAGCCAAAGATTGTCCCGACCATCCTCTGCAAAAGTAGGTGAGTGTTGTGGGATGCATAAAGAATTGCTAGTTCATTGTAGAAATTGTATGAGCTCTGTTCTGCAGGTGGTAGAAATTTTAAGTTTCTAGAATTATGAGTCTAGTTGAATAGTCCTGAATTTGCAGGAGTGCAGAGAGCAGCCTTTTTTTGCCAAATATGTCATTTTATTGAGCAGGTGAACAGGGAATCAGAATCACTTAGGTTGGAAAAGACCCTTAAGATTGTTGAGTCAAAATTGTCAACTACCAAGTCCACTACTAGACCATGTCCCTAAGTCCCAAGTCTACACTTCTTTTAAATACTTGCAGGGCTGTTGACTCAACCACTTCCCTGGGTAACCTGTTACAAACCTTGACAAATCTTTTGGCAGAGAAATACTTCTTAATATGCATTGTAAACTACCCCTGGCACAACTTGAGGCCATTTCCTCTTGTCCTATCTCTTGTTACCTGGGAGACCAACACCTACCTCACTACAACCTCCTTTCAGGTAGTTGTAGAGAGCAATATGGTCTCGCCTGAGCCTTGAACTTTGAACTCAGCCTTTGAACTTGTTGGGAAATAAGGTATTGTATGCTTTTGCTTGATTGTATTACTGATGTCTAGTTTATCTTCAGTGATTTTAATGTAGTCTTGGTTAGCAGAAGTCCTGTATGCTGTGTGCTGTTCTTAGTTCTGTGTTTCTCTAGCATGCAGAGAAAATTTTAATGAAACCTCATAATTTCTGAATACTTTAAGATGTATTGAAACCTCTAAGAAGGAAAGATCTGAATGAATTATTACTGTTTGTCATTCTCTAGGGCCTTTCTGCACTACTATATCCAAGAGTATCTTAAATGCAAGATATAGAGACCTCTTGTTTACCATGCTGGGGTAGAACACAGTTGAGCAATGCTACTTTAGTGTGTAAGGACTCTGAAGGGTAGAAGAAAGCGTAGGAATTTATGGATGCAAACTGTAATCTATTAGGAAAGTGGGAACAGCACACAGGCTGACAGCTGTGGTCCTGATAATAGTTTTCTTTCTTTAAATGGTGGTATACATTTGGTTTATGTTGTACAGTAGGGTCAGCACTTGTTCACTATGGTTGCTGTATTTATATTGACAACCTTTCTACCACTAAAATAAATCTGACTTCTCAATTGAGTAGCTTATTAGGGAAAACCATTATAGATTGAACTTAGGTAGCAGCAGCCAAGATTCTCTGAAATTGGATGCCATTAGATACATTTTGATAAAGAGAATATGAGTTTGGAACTGACAAAAGTTCTTATAGGTAATACCCACGCAGAATAGAAGGCTATGTTCTCCCCAGAATCTGCAGAAAGTGTCATATGTGTTCTAACTCTGTGATAGTAGGCTAAGAGAGTCTGACATATTGCTTACTAAGTATATCCAAATGTTTCTTTGTTAGGTTTGTGCCATCACAGTCCAAGTAGGCAGCGTGTGGGCTCAGCCAGGATGCATGAAGATGCAGAAGATACTTCTTCTCAGGGCAAACTTTATAGCTCCAGTATTGGAGCAGCAGAACTGCAGCAGCTGGCAGAAAAGCAAGCAGCCTGTCAGCATTCCCTGCCAAGCCACATCAGTCTCCTTACGCAGCAGGTACGTAAGCTAAAGTCCCTGTGACAACAGAAGAGTCTGTCACAGGCTTCTGTGTCAGCACTGGACTGGACTGGGACATGCTAGGAGGAATAGATCTCATGAAAATAATTTCTTTCATATTGTTATGAAGTGTTTACAATTACAAGAATTTTGATTTTCTGTGAGATGACGTTGTTAAAGGCCTTTCATAGAAAAAAATGAGACTGGGCAGAGGATTAGAAAATACATTACAAAAATATAAATCCATACTTGATCTTATTAAACAACAAAACCAAGTCTTCTCAAATTTATGCTTCCATGTGATTTGCTTCCTCATTCCTTGAGTGCGTCATCACAGTGCTGGACATGGAAGTCTGCAAAGGGCTGAGGACTCTGGATTATGAAACCCTGCTGACCTTGGGATAGGAGAAGATTTTGAAAGCTGAGAGATTAGAGATAGGGTTTGTATGAGGGTGACTTAGTTAAACAGAGCACTACTTTCCTGTGCGTTTCTAGACAGGAGATTCTGAATTATTTTCCCCCTTTTCACTCTGTTTAAGCCACTTGAAATGTAGTAGTCCTTTTAAAGTAAAAACATTCTAAAATAAATTTGTCATGAAGATGCACCCTGGAAGAGAACATCAGTTAACTAAATAAAAATAGTAGTACAACCGTTTAAAGCCAGCCCAGAAACTTGGAGTTAGTGTACCTTGTTGGAAAGTACCTGGCTGGTATGAAAGGCACTTGCTATTTAAATTTAATTATGTTAATGGAAAGATTAGAACTTCTGGTTTGGAGGGAGTGTGTGAAAGAGAGACTCTTGAAAATACTATTATTGCTGTGCAATGTGTTTCTTTTCCAAGGGCAAGAACTTCTGCATGAGAGTTAAATGCCTTTGTCTATGCCTTGGTTCCCTGTGCTGTGCCCAGCTGTGTTTGGGGGGTGGGGGTACTCTGAATACATTACCTCCTTCCAAGAGCAGCTGGGAAACTTGTTTTCAATCCTTTTCTTGTGAGAATTGTTTGTGGTATCCATGGACTAGCATGGATGTCTGGGGTTCCAAGGAATGTAGCCTCAACAGCTGTGCAAGGAACAATGTTGCCATTCTGGTTGGGAGTCCACCTCTGTCCCTCTCCAATCCCTGCTGGTTTTGATGCTTCCTACCTGTGCCCAAAGCACCTGTCTCACCTTGTGTCTCTTACACTCCTGTATTCTACCCTCTCTGTTAAATCACTTTATTAAGCCAGTTGGATGCTGAAATGACAATGTTCAAAGGGAACATTTTAAGTGTGCGTATTTGATGAGCTTTAAAGAAGGTATTTAAAACCTATCTGTCATCTTAAGAAAACCTGATTTTGTGATTCTGTCAGCTTTCTGTCATGTCAGTCTTCTCCACCCATTTCTGAAACACCAGATGGGAACTTCGCAGTGATGCTCATAAAGTGGAAAGTTCTTAAAATGTGGGAAGTGGAGATGGTAGGAAGGTTTCATTCTCTTGTACACAGTCTTCAGTCCTTGCAGACTTTCTCACAAAGTTTGTGAGAGCATTTTGCCTTATAATAATTTGTGGTTTTGAAAAATATTTGTATAAAATTTCATCAGTGCATCTTCATGCTTGTGACATGGAGGAAACAAGGATGCCTTCACAGTGATATACAATAGAAATATTGATCTAGAACCCATAATTATCATTATTTAATCCTCTGCATCACTGTATGATGCCTTACTGCCCTGTTGCAGGAATGGGAGAGATGAGTAGAGAGGAAAGAGGAGCAGTATTGTTCTGTCTTATACTAGAAAAGGAGCAGCTGTTTGGATAACTTCTGTAACTGTCTTTAATGGTAAGCGCAGGAAAGATGTTGCCTGGAGTACACTGGAGTATGCCAATCTCGGGTTATAAAAGACAAATAGTTAGCATTAGAAATTAATTAATACAGTGAAGCTGCTAAAGAGAGTCTTTATCATTAAATATAGCTGTTAACAATTAACATTAGTTTTTACTTCTGAGGAATTTAATTCCACTTCATTTAAATAACACAGATTTGCAATGTTCTTTTGATTACACAAAAACTAATAATAAAGCTGATTTTGAGATTATGACAGTGAGAGTTACATACATCTTTCCATAAGAGATTTTTCAAACACTGCCTGGTTTTGCACTACTTGCAAGTAAGTATAGTACTCCAGTATCCAAAAATATAGCAAGGTATTCCTCTGGTTAAATACCCAATAAGTTTGGAAGCAAGCAACGTGGAGTTCTCTATGGAAAATGTATGCTTTTGAGGATCCAGCATTAACCTCGTAAGTTCATGGCTGAGTTGGGATAATGAGGTATCTGAGCTCAAAAGGTTGTAATACAAGTAATAAAGAGAATGCCACTATACAAATTCCCCAAGTTTCAGTTAATTTAGTCTTGAAGATAGTAGGTTTTTACCTGTTTCATGAAAAATGTGAAGTGCATGGAAGTGTAAGGCCCATGAGAGTGTTTTGGTTGAGGGCTAAAATCAAGCGGAGTTTAACATACCTGTTGTGTTTGGAGTGCTGCCTAGCCAGTCAGAATGCAGGTATTAATTAGCAGTGAGCAGGCTTGTAATTTGGAACTAGCTGCAACACGTGCTGCTTGTCACTTGTAAGTTAAGGACACAGAGAGAGGACAGATGTTGAAAACATCATAGCTTACAGACTTGTGAATGATGTGGTTATTGGCCAGGGAGACATGTGGGGATGTCACAGAAAATCAGATTTCCTTAAATGTGCTACTGATAGATAAATTTATTAATTCAGTGGGGATACAGTATAGGTCTGTAGAAACAAATTTTGGATTATATGATCGTTAGAGAGGTTAACTAATTTCTTTTGCATTATTTTTCACTATAGTAGATGCAGAGGAGGTACATTTTCTTCCCCAGGTGATGAAGTTAAGCTCCTAGGAGAAAAGATAGGCAAAAGATCTTTTGAGAGACTCCTGTGGCTGGGTGGTGGTATACATTTAGGAGTACAGAAATGCAAAGTGACAAAATTTTTACTGGAAAATGTTGTCAGTGGTAAAGCTGGCATAGAGGACAGAAAGGCAACAAATGTGCTTATTTATAAGAAGGGTCCTAAAGTTTCCTGGAAAATAAAGCACTGAGTCTTGCTCCACTAGGAGATATATATTAAATTGAAATAAGAAAGGAATTTTAATTCACCTAGATAAACATAACTCAGACCCAAACCCACCCAACCCATGTCTTGATCTATTAGAATTCTTTGAACTGAGAACAACAGCATCTAGTGGAACTGGTTCTGGTTGTTCTGACTTTCAAAAAAATATCTGTGGGGTGAGAGGTAAAGTTTTGTTATGGATTGAAAGCAAACAAAAGAATAACTAGCCAGCTTGCTGTACAGTAAGTGGATAACTGAAGACAAAGCATTTAGAATTCACATGATGGACTGTAAAATGAAAGATTTGAAAGGAGGAGGTTCATAATGACTGACATGTTATTACTTAAAGAATGAATATAAAAGCAAGTTATTGCAAGGTAATATGGGGTGTGAATTTACAGTAGATTAACCTCTCTAGTGTTCACCCATGTGAATGCAAGCTTGTGCTGCTCTTGTTTACTACATGAGATAACTTTTTTTTACCACTTTGTATAATGTGGGCTACAATTGTCCAGTTGTTCAATTACTGTGAAGTTACGTATGCGTTGTAAACTTAAACTTGAGCTTACCTCCTTGGTAATTTGCCAGTACGTCTGTATTATTTTGTGATCAGCTAATAGGAATTTAACAATAACATCATCTGCTATTTTCTTGTCCAGTTAAAGTTCAGTGTTTACAAATAACTGATTACATGACAAGCAATAGTTTTAACCATTTAAAGTAATAAGATTTAAATTAATTATTTTGGAAAGAAAAATGAGTTTTATTCTGGAAAGCTCAGTGGAGATACTTATTCTAAGTCAAGTAGTAAAGGCAACAAACAATTCTTAGCATGTTTAAGGAACAGGGTAGGAAATAGTATGTAATTGTATGGCTAGGCTTCGCAAACGAAGATCCAGGGAGGGCTCCACCCACGCTCCTCCTCAGCGCCTTTTACAAGCGCGCTGAGAAAAAGGATAGCAGATAGCACCTTCGAGCCTGCGCAATGGATTTTTTAGGTGAGACACAGCATGCGCAGAGCTGGACCCACCCTTTAGTCCTAAGGTTCATCTGCCAGGGCCTAGCAAGCTTGGACGCTGGCAGCGAGTTCCTTAGGACAGAGGTTTTATTAGAGTGTCCTTCTCTTAGATGGAAGGCCTTATAGAGCTAAACGAGCTCCATCTGCCCGGGTTTGGAATCAGAGTTGTCCTTCTCCTAGGATGACTGCCGGAAGGCTAATGAGCACATCCTACCCATACAAGGATTATAGGAACATGGGTGTCACTCCCCACACTTTACCATGGGCAATGAGTTTAATGCTCCCTCTGCTGTCAGCACAGTTATCACACCAGGGGCCACAGAAGACCCCAAGTGATTTTCAGACTCTGCCTGAGTATGTAATTATGTAAGCATTAATTACATGCCCTCTCTTGAAAAACTATTTTCAGTTATGGTTGCCATTCCTAAAGTGAATTCAGGAAAAATAACTGAGATTCACAGATGTATGACTACAACAATTTAACTACAGAATGCATTTTTAACAAGGAAGGGAAAATATTGTTTAGGGAGGAGACAGATACGAAGGAATTATACAGAGCAGTGGATGACAAGGTAAATAAAAGTTTGTTTTATTGATGTTTCTCATAATTAGAATGAGATACTCAGTTTAGCAGGAGGACATCAGGGTAAAAATTGGTTATAAAGTGAATATAGTTACTGTCATAGAATATACTTACTTTCTGAAACTTCCTGTAACAACATACCATTAAGAAAACTTAACAGGCCATAGTTACCTCAAACAGAATAATAAGTATTTTGGAAATGATGGTTTCCTAGGTTTTGGCAAACAAAAATAAATTTTCCTTATCAATCAGATGTTTCAGTTAGATGCATGGAAACTAGAATTTCTTTGTTCTGAAATGCCAGGCAAGATAGCGAGTTTGCTGGGCCATTGTTCTGACTGACCTTTTATGTGTAATACTGTGGAACGTGTATTATGATGCTGCTACCATGATTATGACCTTTTCTTTGCTACATGGCTTTACTGTAGTCACACTAAACGTATCCTTTATGATAAGTGAGTTACTGAGATGTGAGGATATCAGTATCTGCAATTAGTATCTAGTATGGAGTGCAAATGATTCTCATTAGTTTTACAGTGTGATGTCTTTGTCAGTTTGTGTAGTGGTTCTTTTGCAGTGTTGCCAGTGTGTTAAGAGTGCTCAGCTCAATTTTTCAATTGTACTGAAACTTTTTTTAGTTTTCCCCTTGCCTAGCATGAACTTGAGATAGTAACAGTGTATTGGAGAATCAAGGCAGATACGTTGGTGGTGAGTTGGGGAATGAAGCCTGAAGGTACAGTTCAGTAAGCTCCTTTCATTGTATCGGGACTTAATTGCCTTTCTTAGCTTGATTTGTGATATAGGGACCTTCCTGGCTACTGTATTATTTCTGGACAGCTAAAGTGAGATGTTTTTCTTCTGTACCTACTGTTAGCTATTGACCTTTCCTGTGGGATATGTGGATAAAGACTGTAACCAAAATAATACAGACTTCTTCTCCCTCTGCCATGTACTTCACCAGGCATTAATCCTGAAGTCTTCATTTCACGTGTGTTTAGCATAAAATATTTCCATGCAGGACTTTCTGCGGGGAGGACATTAAAATGCACAGCATGTGTGTAGATCCAGAGCCAGATGGCTGGATCATGGATATGTATGTGGTTTTTTCCTTTGTGAATAGCATGCTACTTCTCTCTGAAATATGCTGTAAGGTAAAAAGGTGGTTTTCTTCTGCAATGCTCGGTTTGTGTGAGGTCCCTATCACTGGCTGGTGTGGGGGGGGCTGCAGTTGATATCTACCAGGCTGTACTACTTTGTAGTTATTAATGCTAGTGAACTGAAGAATGTGTTGAATTGGCCAACTTCACCAGAAGGAGGAGGAAGAGAAGGAGGGGAAGCCTAGTGGGAGCTGTGCCCCACTCTGTGAGGGAGAGTGTGAGATTTCAGGACCCAGCTATCATTAGGAATAGCTCCAGTTCTTCTAGCCAGGGAGTTAAATCACATGGATAACATCAGACCACCCAGGCAAGGGCTGTACTGAGCTGCCTCCATCTCTGCTATGCAGCAATCGGTGCCCAAGATCCAGCAGCCAGGATTCCTGTAAACATGTTGACAGATCTATAGGAGGATAGGGCACTTCTCTCATTCTGTGTTTTTCATTTGGACAGAAGGTGGAAATTAGCAAGCAGCAGATTAGTTTACTAAACCATAGCACAGGGGAGGGAAGGAATAAGGAAGAACTGGAATGGGCACTGTACAGTACTCCAGAGCAACTTTGTGGAATAATATGCCATAGGAATCCCAAAATAGTGAGCTTCAGCTTAACATCAGCTTAACATTGAGGCAGTCAAGGAGGTTCCTGGAGTGTATAGAGGACAATTTCCTTCATCAACTGGTAAATGAGCCCACAAGGGGTAAAGCCCCATTAGACCTACTGTTTACAAACAGAGAGGGACTGGTGGATGATGTAGTGGTTGGAGGCTGCCTGGGGCACAGTGACCATAAAATAATAGAATTTTCAATCCTCAGGGATGTAAGGAAAGCCAACAATAAAACCTCCACACTGGACTTCCGGAGGGCAGATTTTGACCTATTCAAAAAACTAATTCAGAGAGTACCCTGGGAAACAACCCTTGAGAACAAGGGGGTCCAGGAGGGATGGACATGTTTCAAGGAGGAAATTTTGAGTGCACAGCAACAGGCTATACCAGTGTGCCGAAAGGCCAGTCAGAGGGCAAGACGGCCGGCTTGGTTAAATAGGGAGATTCTGGAAGAAATAAGGGATAAAAAGAAAGTTTATAGACTGTGGAAAAAGGGGCTGGCTACTCAT
>VWZO01005950.1:425714-453204 GCA_013396975.1 Bucco capensis
AAAGATATTGAGGTGCTGGAGCGGGTCCAGAGAAGAGCAACAAGGCTGGTGAAGGGACTGGAGCACAAGTCCTATGGGGAGAGGCTGAGGGAGCTGGGGTTGTTTAGCCTGGAGAAGAGGAGGCTCAGAGGAGACCTCATCGCTGTCTATAACTACCTGAAGGGAAGTTCTAGCTAGGTGGGGGCTGGTCTCTTCTCTCAGGCACTCAGCAATAGGACAAGGGGGCACGGGCTCAAGCTCTGCTGGGGGAAATTTAGGTTGGAGATCAGAAAAATGTTCTTTACAGAGAGAGTAATCAGGCATTGGAATGGCCTGCCCGGAGAGGTGGTGGATTCACCATCCCTGGAGATTTTTAAACGAAGATTGGATGTGGCACTGAGTGCCATGATTAGATGGATTAGAGTTGACAGAGGGTTGGACTTGATGATCTCGGAGGTCTTTCCAGCCCAATCGATTCTGTGATTCTGTGTGATCAGCTACAATATTTGAACCTGCTCCTCTCCTCAGTTTACCTGTCTCAGTTACACAGTGTGGTACCCTGGCCTGGCTTGTACTCAGCAAGACAGAAAATGCCACAAAGGAAACTGCAAGTGTGCCAAAGGGGGTCCCAATGGGTATCAGATGTTCTAGTACTAGACCTGAGCAGTTCAACACTGTGACTTGAAAAAGACCATGAAACTCAAGGTACAGCAAGTAATGGCAGAAATTTGGTGGTGGATATTTTCACCACCAAAAATCTGAGTGATATTTTTCTTTCCTCTTTCACACAGCTCTGCACTGCTGCAGGGTCTCTTTTCCTCATCCACAGTCTGTTCACACAGGAGCTGGAATTACTTTTAATGCTACAATTTGTGGCATCAGCAAAGGCTGTAGAAAGTAAGAATGTTAATGTAGTTTCTGCAGTGCTTGAATTGACCCCCGTCTTCTTTGAGGCTGCAAAGGGAATAGGAGCTAAAGGCTTTTGTTATGGTGCAGCATCTGCAGAGAATCACCAAATGGACCAGACTGAGCAGCTAGAACTTGGGTTATGGGAAAGATTACACCCTGATCATCAAACATTTGGCAGGTCTGTGCCTTATCAAAATCACTCCCACTGGGAAGTTTTGAGGCAGAGAGTGTCTAAAGGAAAGCCTGACTTTCTCAAGAGAAAGGAGGTCAGCCATCCACAGCAGCAGCACTAAGTTGGGGTTTGGGGTTTTTTTCATTGTTAAATGGATGCATACGCTGGAGACGCTACAAAGGAACTTGCAAGTTTGTCAGGTTTCCCAGGAATGTCTCTGGCAGGTCTTTGTCTGGAACATTTTCTGGAGACTGGAGCACTTGTGCTCTGTATGCATATGTATATCCTGTAAGCTGGTAAGCTCCATGAGCAGAGAAGGAATGTCACAGGCCTTTGGCCAGATCAGCTTTGGTACATACACAGATTTCACACTTCCCAGCTGCATAGCCCCAGTTCTTCCCTTCTTTTGGCTTGTTGTTCCTGCAAATTCAAATCTGTATGTAAAATGAAAGTATTTTCTTATGGGGTGTGGTCAGCAACCTGGCCAGGGTAGCAAAAAGGTGGTGCTAGAAAAATCTGTTTGTATTACATGGTTTCTTCAAGGAATTTGTAGTAGATATATTTTATGCCACTATTCAGACAGTGAAAGTGCATGTGTGTGTGTGAGAGAGAGATTTGTGGTTTGGGATTTCCCTTGCCTCTTAAGGAAAGAGGCAAGTTAAGATCCTGCGATGTTTCCCGTACTGGAATCTAACAGGCCATTCCAGTATCCCAGTGCACTAAGGAAGGCAAGACAGGTGGACTGTTTCCAGTAGTACTGGAAAGACCTGAGTGCTCTGTTAGACCAAGTCATGCTAGCCTGCCCTAGCTCTGTGGTTAAGCCAAGAAAATGTGCACATGAACTGGGGACATATTGGATAAAGATAGCATCACTGTGAAGAGTAAGTAATTAAATGGAAAATTAGGGATTGACTGAAGGATCTTGAGGGAATTAAACTGAGCACACAGGAAAGAAACGGATCAAAAGACAAAGGAGAAGATACTGCAAATGATGAGACATTTTGCACGTTCTCCATTTTCTAGTGGAATGCTTCCTCTTTGAGCTTCTGAAAGTGTCATCTTGTCCTGTCTGAGACATCAAAACCTAAAGATTCTGGTTTTGTCATAAGATAGAGGAGCACTGATCTTGTGTGTGTCATACCATGACCTCTGTCTTGTTTTTCTTTGAAGGAAAAGGTTGCTCTGTGAGCTGTTGATGTTCATATATACCTTTGAAACTTGTTGATAGGTACATTGTGCCAAAAGCTTTGTGGCATTAGGTTCCCTCCTGTTTCAGACTGTGAACTTTTTTTCATATTGAAGGTTTTTTTAGAAGAGACGAAGTGAACTGGAGAGGATGCAAGTGTAGACTATCTCCAACTAAGAGAGAGTCTTCAGATTTTGTAGCTCTTCGGTCCCCAGCACTTTACAGACAACAGGATATGACTGGCATCTGGCAGAAAATACCAAACCTGCCACATGGGGAGTGTGAAGTAGGCATTTTTTTTTGTGCTGCATGGCTTGTTCAGTGTTGTAAAAGGCTGAACAGTGAAACTCAGGATCTTCTATTCAGGATGCTGGTATGAAAATTTTAAGTAATTTTTCCACTCTCTGTCAAGACAGGCAGAGTAACAACTTCTAGTGATGATGTGTTCTTGCTCACCCTGCTTGATTCCTAGGAAGAGAAACACTCAGGCTTTTAGGAGGCTTTTTCTGAATTCATGGAGACTGATCTACAGCACTCTTGGGTTTTGGTTGTTATTTGTTGTTGTTTCTTTTTAAATTTTTGGCCATTGTTAACATTTGATGCTTTAGCTTCTTTGAAACATCAAACAACATCAAATTGAAAATACTGACTTTATTATAGAGAAAAGGTTCTTGAATATGATAATAGGAAACTATTGAAAGAATAGTATGGTGTGGATCAGAATTATGAAAGATGCTAAGCTTTGCTTCTGACTCTTGCTTGTGATTTCCTAAAAGGCATCATACAATAGTAGGCACAGTCTGAAAATCACTTGGGGTCTCCTGTGGCCCCTGGTGCGATAACTGTGCCAACAGCAGAGGGAGCATTAAACTCATTGCCCACGGGAAAGTGTGGGGAGTGATACCCATGTTCCTAGAAATACCCATGTTCCTAGAATCCTTGTATGGGTAGGATGAGCTCATTAGCCTTCTGGCAGTCATCCTAGGAGAAGGACAACTCTGATTCCAAACCTGGGCAGATGGAGCTCGTTTAGCCCTGTAAGGCCTTCCATCTAAGAGAAGGACACTCTAATAAAACCTGCGTCCTAAGGACTTTGCTGCCAGCGTCCAAGCTTGCTAGGCCCTGGCAGATGAACCTTAGGACTAAAGGGTGGGTCCAGCTCTGCGCATGCTGTGTCTCACCTAAAAAAAAAAATCCATTACGCAGGCTCAAGGGTGCTATTATCAGCGCGCTTGGAAAAGGCACTGATGAGGAGCGTGGATGGAGCCTTCCCTGGATCTTCGTTCGCAAAGCCTAGCCATACATACATACATACATACAACGGGTCTTTGTCTCTAGAATGCTGTTCATTAGAAACAAATTCTATCCTGGATTTTTTTTTCATCCTATCTATATTTGGAGATTTAATATTTCCTATTATATTATAAAGCAGGTTAACAAAACTAAAACCCTCAGCTCTTATATCCAGCACTTTTGGGAGTCCAGCACTTTTGGGAGTCATTCTGTGTTGTGGTCTTGCTTTCAATCTTAAATTTATTTAGAAATTTTTCTGAATAAAACAAGGCTGCAGAGACCAGTTCTTGTAAGCATATGTATCTCTGCTGTCAAGAAGACAAGTGTATTGCAGTCATAAACTTACCTTGTAATGCTTACATTTTTAAAAAAAAAGAGTATTTTGGCATTATTTAATAATCTATCTTTTAGCTTATTTTCTTTGAGCTAAGTATAACAGTCCATATATGTGCTGTTAGGTTTTCTAACACAAGGCTCATTGATATGGCTGTGACAACCCACATGTTGTTCCCTTCCCTATTTCTTGATATTAGATAATAAAGAGGTATATCAAGTTGGCTGTCCTCTTGCCATGAGAGATTTTTGGGATTTACTATCCGATTGTGTTCTTCACTTGGCATGTTTCTTTCAGGTTGTGAACTTTTTGCTGTCCCCAACAGTTTAAAAATTGTGACAAAACTTCATTAATGAGAGAAATTAGCCATGGAGAGATATTAGCCATGTATTATTTTGCCTTTTCCATGGAGAACATATTAATATGAGGAGAGATGTTTGAAAATAGAGATGCTTGAAGTGTGCAGTGCAACACACACAGATCTCCTGTCATACTGTCAGTGTCAGAAAAAAATATTCTGAACTCCATCGCTGCTAGTGAAAAACAGACCTTAACAAGCATGAATTTGAACCTATCTTGTTACAACTCAATGTGAAAACTAACTTTATTCTTAGTTATCCACCTTGTATAACTGCCTTTCTTGTTGAGCCCTACTAGCCTGACTTGTTTTGCTGGTTTTGGTTTGGTTGACTTGGGGGGTTTTTTGGGGGGAGGGGTGTGGGTTAGGTAGGTGAATTGCTTTGTTTTTGTTTTCCACTACCACAGTTTCTAAAGCTACAAGGTGTTCTTCATGGAGATTTTTGGTATCTGCTTTGGTCCAGGTGCTATATATTGTCTTCTTTTAAGCCAAACTCACAATTGATTTGTTAGGTATTTGCCTCTACAAAGGCAATAATATAGTTTCATCAAGTGCACAAGAGGACCATTAACTACAAAAGAAGCCACTCTGCTGATCACAGATGTGTTGGGGATGCCCCAGCAATCTAGCAGGGCAATACCCTGGCTGGCTAATTATAGTAACTGAAATGTCTCGGAGCATGGCACAGTAACAAGCAGTAACACTCATCTGGGTGGGCTGGCAGCAGCTCAACCTTACAGTCTCACTGGTGATCTCTCCCTCATTCTGAATCCCTTGCCTGTACTTAATCCTACTGCAGTTTAAACACCTGTCTATCTGGAATGTGTGAAATGTCTCTACTCCCTATGCTAACTTATTTGCTCACCTGCTTTGCTGAGAAAGACAGCTTTCAAATAAACAATGACGCAGTATTAGGGAGGAAAGCATATTGCATTAATAGAGCAGGGGTGAGGTGGTAATTCATCAGACTAAATGGTTCTTAGTATGAAGATGAGGAGAGAAAATTGGATAAAGTCATATTAATTTCATACATTGAACGTGTTAGCGAATTTGTGATCACTGTTGCTGAAAAGCTTGTATGTATCCTATTTCATTTACCATATTGGTCTCTGTGTTAGCCTCATTTGTCCTTCTTGCTTCTTTTCAGACAATAAACTCTTTGTGGCCAGAAACTGTCATTGTTAGGTATTTGTATAGTGCCTGGCACAATTGGAGCTAAACTTAATGTGAAGCTTTCTGTTATGGCAATGAAAATGCTTTAAATTTTAATTAAATTCTACAGAAGTCAACACTTAAGGGTGAGATAGAAGCATCAAGATGACACCTAATGCTGTTTTCCATGTAAGATGGGTAGCACTGCCCATTACTAAGCTTGCCTGATATGGGCCACAGTGAGATCTTGTTTTAAATTGCTTGTAATGTTCTGAAACTTTATCCATTTGGACTCGCCTCTTCTGTGCTTAGTGTTCATTTTTCAGAACAATTCAGGCAAGATGAAGAATTTCAGTCAAAACCATGGCTGGATAAAAAAAAATATTCTGTGCATTTTAATACCTACAAAACTTTTCTGTTAAATCCCTGGATCCCCTATGCTTTAGGATAGCAATTTGGAATTTAAAATTTTGTCAACGCTTGATTGCAGTGTAACTATCTGAAAAGCTTAAAGTGAAAAATACTCAGTAGCACCTGCTAGAGCTTCTCAACTTCCAAGAGGTTCCCTCTACATTGAGAATGTTAAACTGAATTTCTCTGTATTTCTGCCTTTAGAGTACTGAGGCTTGGGACCCCATTCCCCTGTGTTCTCAGTGACTGGGTCCATGTTGAGTTAGGAGCCTGTCTGGCTTGAATGGAAAATGGGTGAGAATTCAGCCAAGACATCACAAGGTGGTTGTGAAATTTGAACCTGGACATAATTTGGGAGAGGACACTGAGAACCATTTGGGGGAAAAAAGGAGAGAAATAGAAGGAATGGCAGTGTGGTAAAGGTTGTCCAGTGAAGAGCCCGCGTTCTGGAACTGAGGGAACAAAGAGGTTAGCAAAAGGAGAAAGCTGTGGAGGGGAATAAAACTGGAACCACTTGGATACAGGGCATGAGAGCAACTGTGAGAGTGTGGGAAGACAGATCAAATAACTACTCCCACAGAAAGTTCCAGACCTGAAATGGTGTCACTCAGGGGCCAGAAGTATTGGGGAGGCCAGTGCTTGGAAGTCTGTAAGAATGAAACTGGACTGAGCAGAATAAGGAGAATGACATCTGAAATGTGGAAGCTGGGACTGACTAGATGAGAAAAATGACACACAGACAAGGAGGAAGAATAGGATAGGGCTGAGAAGGGATGAGACAAAAGTGGTTGCTTTTGGAGAAGTGGCCAGAAGCCTAGTGTGTAACCACTATAATTTAATCTTGTCCAGAACTTGATGTAGGAGTTAAGATTTCTTCATTTACAAAATGCTTAGATGTCTTGAATACTGAAGCACAGGAGGAGTGGCAAACTACTGTGTTGCCAGTTGCAATGTTGGTTCATGTTCTAGAGTTCAGTTAGAGGATGTGAAGTCTGCAGTCCTGTACAAGTCCCTCGTAGGTATGAGTGTCCTATATTTCAGTGAAGCTGTTATGTACTTGTTTGAATAATTGCACACAAATTCCGGTAAAAGAGCATTGTTAAGATCTCAAAACTGGGATTTCACAGGCTATGCTTGAGTGAAGTTACCTTAAGTGCCTTAATAAGCATCACCCTTGAGATCTGGAGCAGATGTAGGGCTGGTTAGACTCTTCTTTCTGTCTTTGTCCTTTGTCTGATTGGTTATATGCCTTCCACTTGCCACAGAAGTGAGCGGGGGGAATACAGATTAAGGTCATATGGTAAGTAAGTCTTAATCTCAGTGCAGAACCAGGTCTGTTCTGTGCTTCTAAAAATCAGCACATGATCATGTAATTAAAGGCACTCGTAAACTTAATTCTGGCAGTGCCTAGCTAGGAATCTTAGCTTTGCAACCTTTACAGTGTTTTGTAACCTTGATAAAATGTTGGAGTTTTTTCAAATGTAAACTGATACTTACACTGCTGTAGTAGATACCCTTACGTTACATATTTCAGCTGTCTTTGATAAACCAACAGATAGTGTCTGCTTGCAAAGTTTGATCTTTCAAGAAGATAAGCAATGCAATAAGAATGCTCAGAGAAAGAAACAACAGAATACATTTTTTTATGCTTAAAAACACGTAGGTAATTTATTTGGAGCTTGATATAACAAACATACATCTAACATGGTTTTAGACTGTCATTAAATTGTGTATTTACTTGTATGAACAGTTTGGAAGTGGTTGCATGAGAAGCTTTTCTTATGTGATAGAGTTTGATTTTTAAATTTTATATGCAAGGTACCTATGCTGTTGGCTTGTGCCTGTACATATGCACAGAAGAGGAACAGAAAGAGGAGAGATGCATATGGCTGGCTGGCGTAATGACACAGCTCACGATAACTGGGCAGATACTCTGGTCTCTGCTAAGTGTAATGTGAGCTTCTAGCTTTTAATGAGTGCATCTAGAGTTAATTTTTCACATGGCAGGAATGTGATGTTGCTTTCTTACACTGGGATTTTTTGCCCCTTCTTTGTCCTTATCTTCCTTTGTTCTTCTGTGAATGGAAGGGTTGTAATTTTAGTGCTGGTACTTCAATTCATCTCAGGCATGGTGGCTGTTGGTGTCATCTCTCCCGCTGCTTTATGCAACTAGCACAGTTTTTCTGCATCTGAAAATTTCCCTTCTCTAGTAGTCTTACTTTTTCTTAGTAAATACTCTATCCGGTTCATTTAGTGTCCCTTTTTACTCTTCTTGGCTTTTAATTGTTTCTAATGGTTTTTGGTTTTGTTTTTTGTTTTCCTCTTTAGTTAACAAACCTGAATTTGGCCAGTGGAGCTGTAAGCAAGGGGAATGCAACTTCCCCACAGAGCTACCAGTCACCGCTCAACAAAAGAGGGTCATTGTGGGCTGTTCAGTCAAACACTCATGTAGCTGACAAAAGATCTGTCTCTTCAGCAGTCAGGTAAGTTAAAATGGCTGTTGCAACTTTTTGAAGAAGAATGGCACTCACTCAGGAGCTCATTTTTAATTTGTGTTTGGCTTCTTGCCCAGAAGATGACATCTAAAGGCCTACTGGTGGTTCTTCTCAGGACTAGCCTAGAAACCAGGCCTATGAAAATACAGCTGTGTTCCCAGAGCTGGGCAGATTCATGTGAAATAAGGGTGTGGATGAATATGCAGAATGAAAGAGAAATGTCTGTTTCTTTGATCATTTCTCATCCCTGCTTCTGTTAGTTTAGGTTTACTGATGTTGAGATGTATATGCAGAATACAAACTTATACCTGGCAGTGCAGAAATCTTCTCTAAGGCCCCATTTTTGTGCTTTTTCTTCAATATCATTTAGTTTGTTCAAAGATAGAGCAGTGTCTTGCAGTATTTGAAAAGTTTCTTTATCATATGGCTTCTTTATGCTCTTTATTGATTTTGGACATGGGAATTTATATTTATGGCTGATACACTCATGGGATTCAGGGCAGAGGACTGTGATTCTGTAGTAAAACCATTCTTCCTGGGACTGAAAGAGCAGCAAGATTTACCCAGAGGAGTCTGGATCTTGGAAGCTAGGAGCAAGGCAAGCTTGGTGCAGTAGACTAGGCTGAATACAGGCCTAGAACTGCCGAAGATTTGATTTCTTCTTTTACCACTTGAGTAAATATTATTTATTCTTTTCCCAAATCCTTCTGTCATTTAGAATAATGAGGCAGAGTGTCTTCAACATGTAAGTTTAGAACTTGAAAGCACTATATACATGAAAATACTGATTCTTGCCTGAATGATTCTGGAAGATGGAGGGAAATGAAAGAGGCAGACACAGTGCAGAAAGCATGTGCATGTGATCATCCTTTCCCAAGTGAGTCCTTCAATAGGAGGACTGGAATGGAATGGGATTTTGAAAGCTCAGGTAAAATTCTTCTTATTTCATCAGTCACTGCTTTTCATCCTGCCTAAAGAGGAGGAATGTGAGAAATGAATTACTGGCCTGTTTCTGTTCCAGCACAGTGTTTGCCTCTGGGACTTAGAGTTATTGAGAGAGGTGGTGGTGATTCTGCTCTTGGAGCCCAGCCAGGCAAGCTATTACTTAATCCAAATAAAGGACCTATCCAACAGGTGTAAATTGCCTTCTCTTCCTACATAGCTTGAGAGAGCAGCAGAGTTCATTCCTTTCTAAACTCTGCTTGCACCTCTGCATGGGCACACAGATACAGCTGGAAAAGGATTATTCATGATCAAAATCTTCTTTTGCACAGCTCTGCAGAAGTCACTGTAATTAACCATGTTGCTCTGAAACCATTTCAGTTCTGTTACCTGTAGATCTGAGAACCCGTCTTTTAATGCCTACAACTTCACCTTGAACAGCTTCCAGGGCTGTGCCTCATCTAGCACTGTATGCATAGTTTAATGCCTTTAGAAATTCTGGGTTTTGTACAGCAATCAAAAAATACTTCAGAATTGTCTGGTCATAGTTGGTATAAGATTCTATCTTCAAATTTTTATGAACCATTTGGTCTTTAAGTACTTCAGTTGCTCTGTTTTTATCCTCAGAGGAAGAGACAAAAAGATGTCTTAAGACTTTATTGATTTGCTTTCTCTTCATGGCTGCTTGTATTGAATAGGCAGAATACCAAGAATTAAGTTTTTTTATGTAAATCTGGAAATGACAAAAGATGGATCTTGAGGCAGTACTGGATTACTTGGGCTATCTTTTTTTTTTTTTCACTTTCGTTTAATGAGAGAATTACAAATATCAAGGACATGCTACATGAAAATGGCTACCTTGTATTGTAAATGCCTTTTTTGCTACTTGATCTGTTACACTGGAGCAATCATTTCATAGAGGGTCATCTGATGGGTGTCAGCCTGTGCTCAGCACTGGATGACTGTTTGAAGAAAAGCTTCCTGTTTTGTTCCATTAAGGGTCTGGTCTATCGGTTGTAGAATTCGGCAAGGATGGAAATATTTCGTAAATTGGTTTCTTATCTGGCTTGTACTTGGCTCCAGTTCAAACATCTGCCTTTGAAACTCAGTCCTTACAGGTTTTGTAAGACTCTGTGGTAAATCTAAGCCATTTTAGTGCTCCTGAGGTTTGTCTGAAATTTTTGTTTTGATGCTTGCGATCTATAGGATTCAGGCTATTCTTACTGACAAATCTCCCTCCTCTTTAATTCCCACTGACCTGGTACTGATTATTCTAAACATTTCTCAAAAGAAATTCTCCCTTTTGCTTAATTCTTTGGGTCTGTGAGATGAGGTGCCAAATCAGTAGTCTGCACTCCAAAAGGCAAAGGACATCTTGAGTTTGTCATGTAGAGTCAGAGAACAGTTCTGGATATATAAAAAAATATTACTTTATAAATCTGAACTGCTGTGCCTTTTGAGATTTTTTTCTTTTAGTCACTTTCTGTAAGCATTGGCACTATTCCCACTCAAATGATGCTTTAGGCTTTCACTATACCCCAGAAAAAGAAGCCTGCAGGGCTGCACTAAAGGTGAGACGTTCCAGGTTGTACATGGACTTACTGTAACACAACTGTCACCCTCTGCCACATTTGCTGCAGCTTTGCCTTTTTTTGCTCTCTGTAACTCATTGAGGCTATGCCAAATCTACTTTCTGTAACTCTAGTCCTGTCTCAGTGCTCTATTTCAGTTTATCTCAGCTTCTCACTACATCCATCAGACAGAATTTTCACCCATTCACATTCTGCTATAAAGGCACTAAACATGGCTATATGTTTTGTAGTAGAAGTACTTAAGATTCCCATACATAATTTTTATCATAAGTTTAGTAATGTAATCTAAGGACAACAAATGTGAAAGTAATTCCTCATTATTCAGTGAAACTAATTTCCTGTCACTGAAGTGAAGACATTACTAGCACTGCTCTTGAAAAAGCATTCACCTAAAGGCATTCTCAGTTGCATAATAAAGGTAAAAAGTACATGTTTCAGAGAATGAAGTTTGTTGATTCAGAACCTGAACAAACTTTTCAGTACCTGTTGGCAAATAATTGTGGTGGGGACAGTAGACTTTCCTAGAAGGTTCTAGCACTTGAATCTGGACCTTCTGTGTCATTTTTTTGAAAAAGACGGTGAATTTCTCCTCAAAGAATGACTTGGACTCTTAAACACTTAATGTCCAAGGCCTTGACCAAAGCTTTTGAAAGATTTCTTTCTTACCAGTTCAAACTAGTACAGATGTCTGTGTTTTCAGTGGGCAACTTGAATTCAACAGAAGTCATCCTTACTCAGGTTAATCTATTAGAACTCATATGGGCGGTTGGCAAGAACTCAGTAGTGAAATTGTCAGTGTTTTCTCAAACCTCTGTTTCATTAGCTTCTTGTTCTTTTTAAACATCTTTGTCAAACCTAAAGACAAGACCAACCTAGCTCTTCTAAAGTACTCAGCATATATTTTACTTGGATCTTCTGACAGATTTCTCCAACTTGGTTAGGGCATTCAGGCAAGCAAGCTTCCCTGTCAGCAGTCAGAGGGTAGAATGGGAGTTCAAATTATACCAGACAGCCTGGCAGGGCTACTGCAGGCAGAAACAAGGGATTCTCCTCTTCTCATTGCTTGACATGCACAAAATACTACTTAGCTCATAATTTCAGCCAACATACTCAGGTTCATCAAGAAATTGTTTTGTTGACAGGCTGTCTAATCTGGGTTAAATTGTATAAAACTAGACTTCTTCAGTTTTCTAATCTAAGTGTTTATAAGTTTATTTTGCTCTATTGTCTCATCCTCAGTGGTAGTAACGGCAGCAGCAGCTGCTGAGGGCTTCATGGGCTATGTGCACGTATCTTACCATATGTGCAGATTCCCAGACAGGCTCTACTTTGAGTATTTTCATTTTTATTTTTGCTTTCCTGGAAGTATCAAATTGAGTGGGAAACTAGAAGATGCTTCCAAGACATTTGGCATCCCAGACTTTCAGGAACCTCAAACAGTATGCCTCATATCTAGAAATTCTGGAAATACCTGATGTGCAGTAAGCCTGCAGCTTTTTGAAGGAATCAGACTTCAGAGCACAGGGTGTTCAGAGGTGCTTCTGGGTCACATTGCATATGTTACTGCTAGCATACAAATCAACTGAACAATATGGGTGCAGGAAATCCAGTACCACTTAAAACATTAACTTCATGTGCCTCTTCTAATAGCAGATATGTATTAATTTGTATCCCAAAAATTGTACACAGAAAAATGATTGTATATCTTGCATATCTCAGCTCACAAACTAAGATCCCTGTGCCAGGTCCCTGACAATCTTATACTGCTTTTGCAGTCTCCCAAACCAGGACTTCCTTTTTAATCCCTTGCCTTCCTTAGCCTCCTTTATATTCGCTGTCCCCACCTAATGCTTACTACTGCCTCATGCCAGTGTCATTTATTACTAGAGGTACATGTTCTAGGTTTCAGATGTTCTGCTCTGATCATACTTTGGACTTGTGAGGATGTGGAAGAGTCTCTGATCTCTTTTGAGACTTTGTTCTGTGCAGTCTGGTGTAAGTGCATTCTCTGTTTCCACTGAAACTTTGAGTTTTGCCAGAAAGACCTCAGACAACTATCACAGCTTAATTGTGGTTGACCAGTCTTGATCCTTTGTGTCCAAGGGGCAGCTTGCTGCATTTGATGTCAAGGAAAGGTGAAAACGGCTTCATTGTTTCCTCAGTTTTTATTTTCAATTTTGAATCTGTGGAATGTAAAATAAGAAATTGGGCTTGAGCCCTGACTAGACAGGCTCTGAAGAGCTCTGAGAAGAGCGGTACTAGAATATCTAAGTGATATGTAAATGCACAAGGTGATTCTCACAATGGTAGAAGGGGAGAAGTTGATGAGACAGTCTGGCTTTCTTGCAGTACTCATGAGCTAGACCGAGGTGGGCTTAGCATGGCAGTAGCAGCATTAGCGTTGCAGTAGAGGCTGTGAGAAGGAGCTAACTACATGTGGGCTTGCAGTTAGAGTCAAGGAGGAGAGAATTCCCAGGGGTCTTGGCAGCTAACACCAAGTTTTTATAAGAATAAATTATTTCTTTGTTACATGTGTTGCTTTCTAGTTCTGCATTTTAAGGCTTGATAGTGACTTTATTCTCTTCCAAAGCATTTGTTTCAAGCTCCATGCAGTCTCTTGCAAGCTAGAGGCTGCCTGACTGCTGTCCTGTGCTGCACTTGCCAAGTGGTTGGAGAAGATTTGTTTCAACAGCATCTAGGTGCAAGCTAACTTGGAGACTGTGCTGCAGTGATGCTTTTGGAGGAAATGAAAGGACAAAGCAGCAGGCACTGAGGGCTACACAATAGGCCTTCAGTTTGGTTTGAGCAAACTGCATTGCCCTTAACACCTCCCTAGCTAAATAGCACAGAAGTACCAGAGCAGCAGCAGATCAACAGCACTGAGTCCAGCCCTGGGCTAGCATGGCCATGTGTCAGTCCCTTGGTCTTCATACTGCTTGTCCTCTCTTTTTCTCTTTACCCTAATGCCTATAGTAATTACATTTCTTTATTTGAGATGGGGGAGTAACTGAGTGAGTACAATGATTTTTCCATGACCAATTGCCTGTCTGCATCTCTTTGGCACCTCTATCATGCTGATTCTGCCTGCAGTCCTAGAGAAGAAGCAGCATTTCTGAGACCCCTGAATTTGGGGTTTGATCTATTATTACCTTCTGCTCAGAGGTTTGAGAAGGGCAGGCAAAAAACAGAAGTATGGCCTGGGTAGCTGTATGTTCTTGCAACTCATCCTGTGCGTAATTTGTGCGTGTTCTTCCTCTACCTGTGCATATTTGTGCCTGTAACAGCCCTCCCCTGCCCTGGCAACCTCTTTTTTTTTCACACATCTCCCAGAGTCATCAGTGACAACTTGCTAACTGTGAAAGTGAATTGGCTGGCTTAAACTTCAGAAATACATGACTTGCTTCATTTTTTTTTATTCCTATGTATCTGTTTTGGTCACACTAAAGAAATTTGTGAGAGCAGGTCCAATTACTCTCCATCCTGCTCAGAAATTGCCCTGAGCCTTAATGCGATGGATTGGCACAGTTCTGAAGGATCCCTGCTTCCCACAGCTAGGCCTTGGCTCTGTTTGTTTGGAACCTCCGGGAGAGGAAAGGCGGAAAGCTCGTGACTTGCCCAGACAGTCTGAGGCCTGGCCCTGCAGCCTCAGCTCCCCAGACACTGTTGAGTCGGACTTGGCTGGCAGCCGCCGTGCTGTTACTTTTCCGAGGTAATAAGTGAGATTAATGGCAGGACCCTTTCCAGAGGCAAGGGGGTTTGGGCCATGTGCAGGGAGACCATAGGAGCCAGTGCTGGGGCTGTGAGCTGGAGGCGAGAGCTGGGGACTTGCAGCAGTGCCGAGTGGGGCACCAGTGAACTTGTGTGAGTTGTGGCCTCACTGCTTAGCTACTTCTGTGAGGCTTTGCTGGAGCTGCAGCCTGGGGCCTCCCTGGGACTGCCCCTAGCTGACACAGACTGCATTACCTGTTTCTGCTGGCCTTGGGCAATTATGGTGTCTGCAGGTAGCCCTCAATATTTGAGGGGGACAGGTTTCTTTTTGCATGATTTCCTTTCAGAGAAGATATTAAGATCTTTCCCATTATTCCCAGAGAGCAGCTTGTGTCAGTAGGTGGATGGAAGTGACAGGAGTTACATACTTTCCCCCAGGTCAATACTGTGTAATGGTTTTGCTTTTTCTCATTTCGGCTGCCTTCACAAACTGGCCTTATTCTAATGTAAACATAGGATTTGCCACCCTGGATTGGGCTGTTGATCTGTCTAGTTCTCCCATCCTGTTCTTCAGAGAATCTACCACCACCACTGTCTTAGTAGGACAGAGACTGTTCTTATGGACAGCAATGAAATTCCCTGCCTGGGAGGGAAGCTTGCTTCTACCTTCTAACTGTTAATAGCTGGCTTGTAGTTCTCACAATACTTTCTGTTCCATGTAGTCTAGTGTGAATGTTGTCATTAATCTTATGTTTTTATTTTCTGAAAAACTGTTGGCTCACTGAGCTGTAGCAGTGAGTTCCACAGGTGAATTACATATTATACAAAAGTTCCCTTTTAAACTTTTTTCTAAATTTGCCAAAAGTCTCTGCACCTTTATTACATAGAGGCAAAAAGAAATCTTTGATATAATTTCTGCACTATTTATTCTCTGTTTATATCATCTCCATTCTTATTTGTCTGTCCTAAACTAAACAATCCCATTCTTTTCAAGTTCTAAACAGAAATCTTTCCAGCCTTCTAATAAGTGTCTGACTGTCTTCATAGAGATGACAAGGAATGAAAACAGTACATCAAGTAGGAGTAAAACATTGTTTTTATGTAAGTAATGCTGTTGTATCTTTATTTTCTAACTCATAACTTACATATATTAATATCTTCCTGGCTTCTCACCATGCTAAGCACTGATGTTCTTTATTAATATGCTGTTGTTTTTCATTATTTCAGTAGATGTAAAAGTGCACAACAGGTATAGGCAGTTTGTGATGATGCAATTTTTTTTTTTACTTCCTCACCAGTGAACTTGCCTCCTCCTGCTTTCAGGTGCCACCAGTGGATTTTGTTGCCTGTGACTGAAGTCACATGCTGTTTTCTAATAAGCATCTAATTAAATATAGAACAAGTTGAAATCTTGTAGGTCTCTTGCACTGCTTGACTTGTAACTTCCCCACAGCCATCCCTGATCCTAGATCTCTTTAAAATATCCTGTGTAGGTTCTAGATATTTCATATTGCAAAGTGACCAGCAGATCTCCCCTTCCTCTGCATTTATGTAAACCTCCCAATTACCATTGAAGTAGTTGCTTTCTAGAGTGATATTCAGAGGGTTAACGTGGCCATAACTCTCACTTCAGTAGCTCTCATAGGAGATTGAATCTGCTGCTTATAGACTTCTAGGAATGAGGGGACCCACACAGTCTGATACTCTGTGGGAGCAGCTCTGTCTGAAGCAGTCTCTCTCTCTCTCTAGAGTAGCTCTGAAAGGGTTACAAGGGAGCCTTGGCTGTTTCTTTGAGCTATTTGGAAAAGAAGGGCCTCAGACAGCTTGGCAGGAACCTGGGGCCCTGTTTTTTCCAGCCCAGCCCTTCCTTCTGCACAGAGCTGTCAGGGAATCCCACGAATGTCTGGTTTTTCCCCTTTCCTGGTTTTTTTTTTTAGCAATATTTTTATCTGCCCCTGGCTCTTCCCCAGACAACAACCTCAATTTTTGTCCATTGATTGGTCTTGCAGGTAGTAAGGTAGAAATGAGAGTTGTGCTGCCATGCCATAGCTGTTGGAATTAGTTCACACTTGTGCAGCTGAGAAGGACATTGGGAAGTTTCCCAGAAGAGCATCCTTTCTGGCATTGATGGTAGGGCAGGTCCATCTGGCTTCAGAACAGAGGGATTGAATGGGCCCATCTGTGAACTGTACTATTCCTGTGGGTCACAGTGAGGCACTTCGAAATCACAGAGCTGCATGTTCTGTTTCCTCCCTCCCAGACACACAATAGAATGCTGCTTTGTAAAAATGGAAATCCCCTTTGTAAGCCAGATATATGAAGGACAAGACAGGTTAGCAGCTTTTCCTTCATTTGCCTCGTGCTTTACAGGGCTGTCCTAAAGTTGAACTCATTGTGAATATTTTGGAGGTTTCTGGGTCTGCCCTATACCTTTTCACATCAAGAAAATTGAGGTGTCTAGATTCAGTTACTGGTGAGAGCAAAGGTCTTGAGCAACTGAGGAAGTATGACAATGGTAATTCAGTTTCTCTCAGTAAGCCTGACAGATGTTAGGAGCAGGATGTGATCTGACATCTGTGTGGAAAGCCTTTCCAGAAGGCAACCCTCATGTGGGGCAGTTGCTGGATGAGTATCTGAAGTCAGCAGCCAAAGGGCCTGGAGTCAAGCTCAGATGAGTTGAAGCCCTCAGATGAGGGCTTCAGTAACCAAGTACAAAAGCCAGAGCAGGAGGTAGCAAAAGGGTACAAAGGGTTTTCCTTCTTGCTAGGCTTTGTTTTGGGGCTACCTTCCAAAGTACAGTCAGTTTTCCATCCTCAATGCATGTTCACATTTTCCATCCAGCCTGAGGTCATGCTTTCTTGGGATGAGCATGGCCCTCTTTTTTGGTGTTTTGCCTTGTGATATAAATGCGAATTCCATGCCAAAATCACAAAGAAACCCCTTTCCTATCCCTGAAACTGTTAGCCTTTCCTAGGAAGACCTTGCTTTGTCACCTAATTTTCCCCACCTTTCAGATCTGGGGAGTTTTGTAGCTAACACAAGTTTGTGAATTGGATGCTGTTGGCTCCCTGACAGCCTGTTAGTCTCCAGGCTTTTTTCTGGGCTGCAGGTGTCAAGCAGCAGCTGTTTGTGAGCCTTGCAGGGCTCCATTTAGCAAAAACCTCTTTCGAAAAAGACAGGGAGAGTGTTAAAAAAAGTCAGTTTTAGCTTCCCTATGCATGTAGTGACAGCTTTACTTAGTGTTCCTGTTCACTAGCTTACAGGTTTTTGAAGTTCATATATATTGTGTATTCTGAAGAAGATGGAGCAACCAGAACTCCAGTGTGGAGTGCCAGCTTTTTACTTAGAGAATAATCTGAATTATAATGACAAGTAACGTTTGTGGTTAGTCGTACCTTCTTAGACTTTGACCAACACTGTATGATACCAGCCAGTGAGTACTTTGACCAAAATGCTTTGGATAAGAGGATTTAGTTCCTAATGAACAAGAAGGCACTTTGGTAGCTCAAGAGAGCTCTTTTTTGCTTTGTCCAGAACCAGTGCCCATTACAAAGTTTAAGTGCACTGTTAAAGATAGACTGTGCAGTATCAGGATGGAAATATCAATGTATCCAGAGTCCTTTATCATGAGCAGTTATTTCTAGAGTTTCATTCTGTAATAGTAGTTGAAAGACTAATATCCTCTTTAGAAAAAAAAAAATAAGGACAGAAAAGCTAGGTAGTGCTTAAAGATCCCACAGTTTTACTGTCCACAGCAAACCAGGTGGGGAAGAAGCAAAGGCAACCTAACTGATCCAAGTCTACTGAAAACTGGCCCTGAGACAACAACCTCTAGTAAAAGCAATTTCAGAGTGAGAGACCCTAATCAAAAACACTGTTTATGTTCCAGCTGCTGTTATCCATGATGTTGCATGACTTCTTTGCTTGAATTTCTTATTGCATCTGGCTCAGCAGATGTCTTCCACTGCTCTTTCTGCCTTTCTTCTATCTGGCACATGGGATTTAACTGAAAAGTTAGTCTAAGAAGATTGTTTTAGTCTGAGGAAGAGGCAGCTCAGGGGAGACCTTATTGCTCTCTACAACTACCTGAAAGGAGGTTGTAGTATGATGGCGATTGGTCTCTTCTCCTGGGTTACCAATGGGAGGGCAAGAGGAAGTAGCCTCAAGTTGCACCAGGGGAGGTTTAGATTGGATGTTAGGAAAAAAAAGGGTTGTTAGGCATTGGAACAGGCTGCCCAGGGAGGTGGTGGAGTCACTGTCCCTGGAGGCATTTAGAAAACATATAGATGTGGTACTCAGGGACATGGTTCAGTGGCATGGTGGTGATAAGTAGATGGTTGGACTTGATGATCTTAGAGGTCCTTTCCAACCTTAATGTGTTTCTGTGTTATCTGGAAGAGCTGCATGAGCTGCTTGGCAGCTGTCTGCCAGAGATGCTTAGCCTGGGCAAGAGTCACCCTTTGGAGCTAAAGGGCAGTGTTCTTAAATTTTGTGTGCATAAAGAATTCTTTTTTTTCTTGTTGAAAAAAACTATTAATTATTCTTCTCTGCGAAGAATGTAGCCAAGTTGGGCTGCGAATGTATTCAGTGTTGAAAACAGAATTTTCTTCAAAATTCGGTTCAGAAAACTTTTGGTTTGGTAGACTGTGAAGAGAAGGAGGAAACCTGAAGTCTGGACCATCTGTTTCTTTTTTTGATATTGGGATAAATATGCTAATGAGTAGAGAGGTGTCAGCTTCTCTTCACTTAGCATTTGGAAAAGCTGCAGATGCTGAGACTTGGAATTGACTAAGTTTGAGGATTTTGTTTCTTGCTGCTGGTGACTGAGGGTAGATCTGCAAGGAGGTAACAGTCATACCAAGTAAGGCCTGGCATTCCTAGAAACTGTTTAACTTTCAGATCAACATCTATTCTTACAACTAATGCAGCATTTTCAGGAATTTTTCTGAGATTTTAGCCACAGAACAGCATAAATTGAATTACTTTTTTTTATGTTAGAAGCTTAGGTTTGGCACTTACATTGGTCTTTTATGGTACTGATGAATAAGTTTGTAGATTTCATGGCTTCTATCACTTAGAAACAATAATTCTGAATTTCAAGTGAGAACTTTCTTGTGCTCATTAAAAACAATATACTGCTTGCAGTGTAGTGACTGTGAAGTCTTATGGCTGTTTCCTGAAGATCTCAAACTGTGGTGTTAGGAAAAAAACTTGGAATAACTTGTTAGAAAGTGTTCTGTTCAATATATTTCTGATCCACTAGAAGATGCTTGGGTGTAAGATTCTTTGACAGGCTCACGATACATAGAGATTTTGGCTTCTCTGTAAGTTGTCTTTTGGTGGATGAGAACTTGGACAGCAGTTAAAGACTTTCCAACTCTGGCAGTTAACATGGCAAAGAGAACACAATCTCATCTGTCATGAAGAAATCAACAAGGAAAACAGTGTATGTGGAAGATCTAAGCACAGGCTCTTGAAAATCTCAAGACTCCCCAAAAGTGATTCTTCAGAGACATTGCTGTTCTTAAGATGAGGTGTGTTGATAAACACATCTCTTTCTAATAAAAAACTCCATATTAGTAGCTCCAGAATATTCTCAAGAGAGTGAGATTTTGGTTCCTTGTGACAGCGATCCATCATGTCTCCTAGCCTTCTGTTTTCAACATTTCTTACAGCAACAACAAAAAAAAACAAAAGAAAGTTTAGAGCTGCCTTTCATAGGGGAAGGTTTTGAATAGTCAAAACTTATTGGTCTTCAAATTTGAAAACCCTCATTTAATGTGGGATCGATTTAATTAAAAAATCCACAGGAACAGTAACTTCATCTATTAAAGTTCACAAATATTTTGAACTTTATTTTAAATTACATAAATGCATATAGTACATTTTATTAAATAAAAATTTATTTATTTATTTATTGAATAAAATAACGTAGATACTGGTAAAATAATTTTGAAAGCCCAGTTTTAATAATTGAGTTATTCTGGTATCTTTCAAGAAACTTGGATAATAATCCATTTTTAATCATTTAAGTATTTTTATCTTTCTGCTTAAGACATTGTTTGCATAACTGATTTTGTTTGTTTTGAAGGTCATAGTCATGTTTTCATTTGTTTCTGAAATTCTACTTTCATGCTGCTGATGCCAACCCAAATGATTCAAATATTGGAGTATCCTCTATCTGTGTAAAGAGAACACCAATTATGCAGGAATTTCTTGTTTTGAGACATAGGGATAGAATATGATTCATGTGGTGCAGTGGTTTTCTAAACAGAACAAATAATTTGTTGACAAATTCTGACCTCTAAAGCACTGCAAAACCTGAATATTTGAGTGTAGACTTTAGGCCTGTTTTACTGAGAAGCATTTCTGTGAAAGGAAAGAACTGTAGTTCTGGATATTTTGGGTTTTTGTATGTCTGTCTCTGAAATGATATAAATTCCTGATACCACGCAACTTCATAGACTGAGAGTTGTTCCACTTGTTGCTACTGAATGCATGTGGTTTTGCATCTTCTTTGTCAAAATCTCACTCTGGTGTTGTATGGTGTATATTGTTAGGTAGCAAAACTAGGTAACAACTACTCTAACGGTTTACTTTCAGTTTTTTTCTAGTGTATGTTATTTGCCTTTATGCAAGAGCTTATTTACTCTCTTATACTCCAACTAATTTCTAGAGAGCCATGAACACAGTACACAGCAGGAAGGTTAACCTCTTTGCAAATGTTGCTGTGGTTCATCTCAAGCCATCTGGAGGCCATGTTTGGTGTCTTACTCATCTTTACTGCAGACTCATTTTCTGTGAAATATACCAGTTATGGCCATTGAAAAAAACCTGCTCTATTTGGAACATTTGCCGAAACATCACAGAAGGCATCAGGTATAAAGCAATGGCATATAATGGAGCTGAGACACTGGACACTATTGTTATTGTCCTCTCTTGGTGTGCCTTATCTATGCTAGAAGGGAACTCTTGAAAGGACATGAATCCCCTAAGTGGCTCAGATATTTCAGTCTGTTCTTAGCATCTGCAGCTGCACCTTTGATGTGCTCATGCTTCACATTACATGCAATCACTTGGTGAAATTCCTGAGGTAGTGATTCCATGGTTCCCATCTGTGTTCCTGAGTCTGGGAGCTTCTGACTAATTATACAATTTTTTTTCTGCGCACTGTAGGAAACAATTCCATTTTGGCTCTAGAAAAAGGGATTGGGTTGGACTGGAATATAGAACTGCATAACTTTTTTTCATACATAACCACAAATTCCTGTGAAAGCTGTTGCACTTCCTCTGAAGATACCTGGTCTTGGCTTTTGGTTTCTGGAGTCATTAGAAATATTCAACATCCATATACAGTCCAGAAGACCTAGCAATTGAAAGGTGTACACAAAATCAGTCATTAAGGAATCAAGCAAAGTTGCATCACTAAGGAAACAGTAGCATCCCTAGATTTCTTCTCAAACCCCAAAGGGAAAAGATGGATATAGTATGCAGTTGGGATGACCAGCAGAGTTGGCACAACCGCACCATATACTCTTCTGCCCACATTGGAGCCCACACTTGCTTGTTCAAATGGACAAAATCTGTAAGCCTTTTGCTAGGTGCTATGAGTAAAACCAGTGCTTCTAGTCTCTACCTCCTAGCCTGCAGTTGTAGGTAGAGGCAGAATTCTTATATAAAAGACTTCAAGCTCTAGGTGATCCAAGTTAGTTTTGTGCAACTTGAGCATCTTTTGCAGACAGGGCCTGACAGAGAGGGATCTTTCAACAAATCCTAGACAAGTCTGGGAACTGCCTTTTAGAATGTGCCAACTCTTTGTACTACAGAGTATAATTATCTGAAAATCCTTGTGCTCATCTTCCTCTAATGGTCTGTCATCAGATTTAGCAGTTTCCTGGAGAAAAGTATCATCGACCCGGTTTAGTGAGGTAAGCCTGGACCTTTTCTGTAGTTTCAGAGGTGTAATCACAAATTCCCTGTTCTCTGTGGTTAATTATGGTCTGTCAGCTGTCCTGCTTGGTCAGCACGTGCATTGCTGCCTGCTGGGGAAAGGAGACAACTGAGTGATTTGGGGCTCTCCCACAATTTTCCACTCCATCTACTTTGGAAGTGGCTGTGGAACTGCCAAACATGCTGAAGTGGTTAAGTGTACCAGCTCCTAAAGAAGCTGAAGGGGAGGAGTGGTTCTTGCCTGCTGGATTTTCAAAGGGAGCTGAGACTTTGAAGTTCTGTTTTAGCAGCTGCCAGGTATGCTGGCTCAGCCCTGTGCAGCACTTCTGCCCCCAGCCTTTGTGCGCTGCATTCTTCTTTTACAGTGCCAGGATGGAGAGAGGGCATAATAAAAGAAAATTAATTAAACCAAGAACGTGGGCATTAGCAATAGTGTTGCTTTATTATATTTTACCCTTTGAGTTACAGTGCCTTGTGTCACGTGTCAGTGAAGCACCTTGCACTTCCCTGGGCCTATTAGAGTAATGAATTTATTTCATTTTGGTTTTTTGCATTTCTAATTGCTGCTTCCTCACATCTCCTCTGCTTTATGTCCCCTCCCCAAAGAATCATAGTAGTTTTAATCTTCTGTAATGGCCACATAAAGTAGAGATTTACATCCATGATGCCCCAGAGCTCCTTGCTGAGACTAGAGAGACCAGATCATCTTTCCAGTAAGGAAAGAGAAACAAAGAAATGTGGTAGCTAAATCAAGGCTTCATATAAAGCCTCTGTTAAAGCACGAACAGACACCACTACCACTCACTGCTGTATCTGCTGGAGGCAGTTAGCTGGGAGTTTCCCCTTTACTCACTTAACTCTTCTCTGCCAGAAACAAGATGCTGTAACTCAGTTTGTTCCACTGAGTATTGAACTTCTTTATGATAATGTGAACTACTCTGTAATTTTTCTTGTTGAAATAGTGGGTTACTGGAAATGCTGCAGGCTGAGCTCTGTTTTCAGGCAAAGAGGTAGATGTATCCCAATAGGAGGTGGGAATTTATGAAACAACATTAGGAGTGGAATGGGGAATGTATTCTATATAGCTTAAAATAAAAGACCAGTAAGGAGGCCAAAATTGTCATAAACTGGAATAGTATCTTCTGGCAAGACAACATGCTTCTGTAGTATTAATCCTTTGAGGACTGAGTGACAAAAAATGGGGAGATTCTTGCTCTGCAGTACTTGAAGAGCTTGCTTTTCCAGGTGAGGCTTTATAAAAACAAAAGTATTTTCACTCTTTTCTTGCATTTCTTTATAATCCGGTCCTGGTAGGTCATCACTAGTATCTGGAGATAATAGAGAGGGCTAGATGCATAGAAAGTTTAGGGAAGGTGGTGAACTGTTTTTGTTGTTGTTCCAGTGCTGACTATAGATTTCACTAAAATATTTTGTTTCCACATTAAAAATTGATACTATGTAATCCAAAACTGATCCTGCCATTCTGTTCTGAAGTTCTTTTTCAGGCTGTATTTTAGCTATCAACAAAATAAAGCAAATTTGTGTGAAGAAGACCCTTGTAGATTTTTAGGACAGAATTCTTTCCTGATAAGTAGTTTTCTGCAAGTAGGGTATCTCTGGAGGATTCTTAGAAGGAACACTACAGATCTGGAAATCTTCTGGTAGTTTTAGCTTGAGAAGAGCGTTGCTAGGAATTTGTGCTGAGGTGTTTGAAAGAAGCACTTCCAAAAAGTATCTTCCATTGCCTCTAAGGAAGTTGTATGACCAGTGGAGTAAGGGAAAAATAGCACTTAAGATTTGCAGTACAAATACAGTGTTCTGTGGCTACCATGAGGTTTGCAGGGATTCCAAAAAAGCTAGCTGTACAACAGCTAGCGCCACAACCCTAGTATTGCTTTGGTGCCAATGTGCTGTGCTGCTCATAGGGTGGCTGAATGTCTGTATGTCATGGTTTGTGTGTACTATCTCTCTGTGGTCTCTGCACCTCTGTATCAGTAGCCTCCCCCCCCCCCCCCAAATGTGTGATATTCCAAAAGTCATGGCAATCCAGTGAAGTCCCCGCTGACTGGAAAAGGGGAAACATAACCCCCATTTTCAAAAAGGGGAAGAAGGAAGATCTGGGGAACTATAGGCCAGTCAGTCTCACCTCCATGCCTGGCAAGACCATGGGACAGTTCCTCCTGGAGGCACTGCTGAGGCAGCAGAATCATGAAGAGGTGATTGGATACAATCAACATGGCTTCACCAAGGGCAAATCATGTCTGACTAACCTGGTGGCCTTCCATGAAAAGGTTACAACAACAGTGGACAAGGGAGCAGCAACTGATGTCATTTACCTGGACCCGAGCAAAGCCTTTGACACTGTCCTGCATGACATCCTGGTCTCCAAGCTGGTGAAATATGGGTTTGATGGATGGACCGCATGGTGGATAAAGAACTGGCTTGACGGCCGCACCCCAAGAGTGGCTGTCAATGGGTCCATGTCCAAGTGGAGGCCAGTGACAAATGGAGTCCCTCAAGGATCACTCCTGGGACCGGTCTTGTTTAACATCTTTGTCAGTGACATGGACAGTGGCATTGAGTGCACCCTCAGCAAGTTTGCTGATGACACCAAGCTGTGTGGTGTGGCTGATTTGCTGGAGGGAAGGGATGCCATCCAGAGGGACCTTGACAGGCTGGAGAGGTGGGCCCATGCCAACCTCATGAAGTTCAACAAGACCAAATGCAAGGTCCTGCATCTGGGTTGGGGCAATCCCAAGCACTGATATAGGCTGGGCAGTGACTGGCTTGAGAGCAGCCCTGAGGAAAAGGATTTGAGGGTGCTGGTGGATGAGAAGCTCAGCATGAGCCACCAGTGTACACCTGCAGCCCAGAAAGCCAACCGTATCGTGGACTGCATCAAGAGAAGTGTGGCCAGCAGTTTGAGGGAGGTGATTCTCCCTCTCTACTCCACTCTGGTGAGACCCCACCTGGAGTACTGCATCTAATTCTGCACCCCCTAGTACAAGAAATATATGGAGATGCTGGAACGTGTCCAGAGAAGGGCCATGAGAATGATCAGTGGGCTGGAGCACCTCTCCTATGAGGATAGGCTGAGAGAGTTGGGGTTATTCAGTCTGGAGAAGAGAAGGCTCCAAGGAGACCTTATAGTGGCCTTCCAATATATGAAGGGAGCCTACAAGAGGGCTGGTGAAGGACTTTTTAGGATGTCAGGCAGTGATAGGACTAGGGGTAACAGATATAAGTTTGAGGAGGGTAGATTTAGGTTGGATGTTAGGAGGAAGTTCTTCCCCATGAGGGTGGTGAGACACTGGCACAGGTTGCCCAGAGAGGTGGTGGAAGCCCCATCCCTGGTAGTTTTGAAGGCCAGGCTGGATGGGGCTCTAGCAACCTGATGTAGTGGGAGGTGTCCCTGCCCATGGCAGTGAGGTTGGAACTAGATGATCTTTAAGGTCCTTTCCAATCCTGACAAGTCTATAATTCTGTAGGATGGTGTTGTCTATGAAGCATATGCAATTACTGGGTCAGCTCCTGCAATAGGTGATGACTCATGCTAGTATTCTCTCTTTGTGGATCTGAGTGTTTTCTACCACCACCCCAATTATATTTTATGTGATGGCTTTGTTACAGACTTCACGAAATGTGTACTGACAGACACAGTCGTCACCTCCTATTCTGTCTGTAACCCATTGTTAAATGTTCAGGGAGCCACAGCAGATGAGTTGGTCTTTGTATGGGAAGTGGAGATAAAACATTTTCTCCCTTAACTCGAACATAACAAAACTGTAAGAGGAACCTGAGGACGAAAAATGTTCTGTTTAAGAGGTTGGGAGCTCACTCTTAAATCCAGCCTATTTCATATCTTACCTTGTTACCTTGTGTAAGTACATCTGAGGGATAAGGAAAGCAGAAACTACATGCATCATCAAGTTTATAACATGGGGAAGATAAGAATGCTGGGGATCTGTCTTTGGCCAGCATATAAGTGCCATTGGGCTTAGGGGACTGTGTCAATCTGTCTTCTTTTTATTGGGAAACTCCTTTAGCTTCTTTACAGTGGAGCTAGGTTGAAAAATTTCAATTGTTTAAGGGGAAAGTGTTTCTTAACGACCTTTACTCTGCCCTTGTATCAATGCCTGGGGGATTATCCAAAAACAAGAGACTGTTAACCACAGGCGTACAGCTTCACAGCAAGGACCTAGAGAAGTAATTTTTGTAATTTTTTCTAATTTACTTGGTTTGTATTTATTGTACTGTATTTCAGCAACTAGATATTATACAGCTTTAGTTGTGTTACTGAATGGTAGCAGCATATTTTTCTTACTGGTGCCATATTGCTACTCTACCTCTTTTACTTGGAACATTTCTCCTAATATTACTGTGGCCCTGCTAGCTTTCAGGTGACACTTTCCACAGTCCCCAGTTAGGTGAATTTGTACATCTTTGCTCTGGAAGTGAACAGATTCTGACCTTTTGGGGTATATAGATTATAAATGTAGGAGTGATGCTTCTTTTGTGAAGTTCTGTTATCTGGTTATAATTCTTGGCCTTAAATTTATAGACAAGATGTCATAGAATCATAGAACAGTTACAGCTGGAAGAGACCTTGAAGATCATCGAGTCCAGCCTTTTTCCTAGCCCTATCACCCCACTAAATGATGCTCCCCAACACAACATCCAGCCGTCTCTTAAACATCTCCAGCGACGGTGACTCAACCACCTCCCTGGGCAGCCTGTTCCAATGGCTGACAACCCTTTCAGTAAAGAAATTCCTCCTAATATCTAACCTGAACCTCCCCTGGCGCAGTTTCAATCCATTTCCCCTTGTCCTATCACTCTCTACCAGGGAGAACAGACCAATTCCTGCCTCCCTACCACCTCCCCTCAGGTAGTTATAGAGAGCAATGAGGTCTCCCCTCAGTCTCCTCTTTTCCAGACTAAACAGGCCCAGATCCCTCAGTCTTTCCTCGTAAGGCTTATGCTCTAAGCCCTTTACCAGCTTGGTAGCC
>VWZO01005950.1:453599-599373 GCA_013396975.1 Bucco capensis
CTTTTCCAATCAGCTGGGACCTCTCCAGTCAGCCAGGACTGCTGACTGACTGATGGAGAGTGGCCTGGTGAGCACCCCTGCCAGCTCTCTCAGGATTCTAGGATGGATCCCATCTGGTCCCATAGATTTTTGGACGTCAACTTGGAGGAGTAGGTCCCTGACCATCTCCTCGTGGATTATGGGGGGGAGATTTTGGTCCCATTCTCTTGGCTTGGGGAGTTGGCTTCCCTAAGTACAGGTGTTACTTTTGTTAAAGACTGAGGCAAAGAAGGCATTCAGCACCTCAGCCTTATCCTTGTCTTTTGTTACTAATTTTCCTTCTGGGTCTAGCAGGGGATGTAGGCTCTCTTTGTTCTTTCTTTTGTTGTTAATGTATTTATAAAAGCTTATGTCAGGGAACTGTATACTTCAGTATGCATTGTCTCCATAGGCAGATCATTTAAGTTGTCAGAGCTATCAAGTCTTCTCTAAGAGACATTAATCAGAGAGTCTTCATCTACCACATAAGATGATAGGTGTACTGGTTGTCAAGCAAAGTTGATTTCTTTCATGAACTTCAGTGCAAATTTTGTGAAATCTAGAGGATTGTCATGTTCTGCAGAGGTTTCTTTGTGTGCTCAATATTAAATATTTAGACAACAAAAAGTCCAAAGTTAGGAACATATAACATCTCTACTTTATGGTCATACAACACAACTAAAATCATTTGGACTTGAAGTGGTATGAGACCTGGACAGCACAACCTTAGAGGAACTTTTGGGAGGCTGATGGTAGCAGGTTCATTTAGCTCTGGGCAGGGGCAGAGTGAATGAATCCTAATGCTACAAAAGTCAGCAGCCTGGTTTTCGTTTGCTTTGTTCTTCTCAAGTGCTCTAGATTTCACCAGTTTAGCCCAACTGTAACTTTTCACTTGCCTCTTGAGACTTGAACAAATGACCTGAGCTGCTTTCTTCATTCCCTCTTCTCTTATTCAATGGGATCTTGCAGCTGTTGCTAGAGCTTGTATAGCAAAGAGCACCACACTCTGGGAAAGCCTACGCGAGAGGAAACTTAATGGAAAATATTAAGGAGAAAAAAGTGTTCGATTGACTTTTTTTATATTAAAAGGGGGGGGGGGGGGGGGGAGGAAAGGGGGAGATTTTTTCACTGTAATAGGAACCAAATGTTGACTGGGACAGCAGCTGTTCTCTCACTCTTTCCCTGTAAACTGTGTGAGCGGCTTTTCAAAGGAGGCAGTACAGGGTTCAGGGCTAACCTACTGATTTAACCCTCAGCTTTCTGGAGAGAGGTAGGGAATATGAGTTTTCAGGAGAGATTAGTGACTTTAATTTCAGACCCAGTCATAAGCATATTCTAGACAGACAGTAATGCCTATTTCCTGTTTTCATCCTTATGTGCTGCTGCTGCTGCTATCCACCCATAAAATGCAAAAACTGCCTTGGATATAAAGTACTAAAAAAAAATGACTAGCAATAAATAGAGCCCATCAGTCTTTTCCAGTTTGGTTTTCAGTAGACTTGCCAACACTGATAGAGGAAAAGTAGAAGAATGTCAAGTCATGTTTTGTGTTGATCCACTTGATCCATGCTAGAATTTTACAGTGGAACCTCTACAGCAAGGAATACTTTTCCTATCTCTGTAGGTGCTGCAGTATTGCATCTGAATTTCTGGTACTTCGAATTCTATGGAGTGTGCATATTCACCCCAGAAACTCTGCCTAGACTAAGACAAGTGGTCAAACTTAAGGTGACACTTAACACATTGCCAAAGTCTGAATGACATACCTTAATGACAGTGGAGCTACACAGTACAGTGAGGTAACCTCACTCAGAGTTTACCTACGCTGTCTGAACTTCATTATTTAATTAATACTTTAAAATTGAGGGAGGCACGCACATGGTATAACACAGTTCAGGCAATTGCATGTCAGATCTGAGCAGGTAATCTTCCCAAAGACTTCCTTATGAATGCAAAATGATACCAGGTTTCTGTGTTAACCTTATTGTATGTATGTCTTGCTGTTAAAATATTTTTGCAGGCTCTGACTGTGTTTGCAGGTGTCGAAGTATACACAGGACACATGAAGCTAGAGCCACCTTCCACTCAGTAAAGCTCACCCCTATGTTTGAACTAATTGAGGGTAGAAAGGCCTCTATGCTTTTGTCAATCCAGATCACGTAGAGGAGATACACTTAGCTGCCTTTATTGCTTCTCCAGTGACTTGAGCCGCAACAGGATGAAGGCACTGAACTTTGCAGACAGCTGGCTGTCAGTTTTCTTCTTGATTTAGTCTTTCCACTAGTGAATTTCAAAGTAGCCATGTGTAAAGAAAAGAAAAAAATAGCGTTGTTTATTTGCCAAGTATTCCCCAGATCAGAGAGACTGACAATAGTTTGTAATTGGCATGGAGCCAAGGATGCTACTAGGAGGCCTGCAAAAATTGGCTCTACTGAAGGGTAAATATTTAATTTCATTGGCTAGGGCTGGCAACTTTAGTTTCCCCTAAAGTAAGAATTTGACAATGCCGACTAAATTTGGGAATAGTTGAGGTAGATTAGTCCTTGCCTGCAGAGGCTTCCCATGCTCTATAATCTCACCTTGCCCTTCCCCTGCCAGACTGTCAAAAAGCTGTTTTAGTGCACCTCATTTCTAACCTGCTGTATTCATGATCTTACCTGTTTATGGAGACACAGGACCTAAAATGCACTTAACTCCTGATCTGTGGCAGAACTGGATAGTCACTAAATAGCCTTTGTTATAAAAAAATACTTTGCTCTAAAACCCAGGTTTCTCAGTGGCAGGCAAATAGCAGGAATAATTTTTGGAAGCCAGAGAGCAGGAAATAAATTATACAGCAGCATATACCAGAAAAAAAGGAAGCCCATGAACTTTGATGGTATGTAGAATGAAGTGAAGGAGCAAGAAGGCAGTGGGCTTTCCCTGTACAGCTGTTGTGCATGCACATCTGGAATAATGTGCTCAGTTTTGAGCTATTGCCCTAAATACTGATAAAGTGGAAAAAGTTCAGGGAAAAGTGGTATTCAGTCAATGGCCAGAAGAGACGGAGTTGAGGAAAAAGATGAAGGGACTTGAGTGTGCCAGGATTGGCTAAGCCCAAAGGAGGCATAGCTCTAGTAGTTGAAGGTTTAGACCTGAAAAAGCAGAAGGCCATGCAATAAAACAGAGAAAATGTAAGTTTAATTTGAAATCTCAGGGAAAATTCTTGAAGCTGAATGTGTCGTCATTGTCGTCGTCATGGCTTGGCTTCGTGAACGAAGATCCAGGGAGGGCTCCATCCACACTCCACATCAGCGCCTTTTCCAAGCGCACTGATAAAAAGAGGATAGCGGATAGCACCCTCGAGCCTGCGCTATGGATTTTTTTTAGGTGAGACACAGCATGCGCAGGGCTGGACCCACCCTTTAGTCCTAAGGTTCATCTGCCAGGGCCTAGCAAGCTTGGACGCTGGCAGCAAAGTCCTTAGGACAGAGGTTTTATTAGAGTGTCCTTCTCTTAGATGGAAGGCCTTCCAGGGCTAAACGAGCTCCATCTGCCCGGGTTTGGAATCAGAGTTGTCCTTCTCCTAGGATGACTGCCAGAAGGCTAATGAGCTCATCCTACCCATACAAGGATTCTAGGAACATGGGTATCACTCCCCACACTTTACCATGGGCAATGAGTTTAATGCTCCCACTGTTGTCGGCACAGTTATCGCACCAGGGGCCACAGGAGACCCCAAGTGATTTTCAGACTGTGCTTGCAGCTGAATGTGTGCCTACCTGTGGATTTGTGTAGCTGAGAGTGCAATACATGGACTCCTGTAGCCACTCTGCCCGGAAATGCCGCGGGGATCAGGGCCGGCCGCATGCCCTGGAGCCGTTGGAACTGGGGGGGGCTGCCTGGGTGTGCCCGGGCATGTCTGCTGTCATTGCCTGGGGAGTGGTGGGTCTGCCCCACTCCCGGTCGGCTGTGCAGGGTCGCCCGCCTGGCGCACCCTCTGCTGCCACCCGCAGAGCGGTGGCACCCAGGGGTGGACAGCTCTCCCCGACGTGGCCGCTAGAGCCAGAGCCAGGGGGCGGGATTGGCCGGTCGGCTGCATGCCAGTCGAAGCCCCGTACATGCTCTCCTAGCTTGTTATTGTTGTTGTTATTGTTGTTGCCTGGGGAGTGGTGGGGTGCTGGGCGTGTTGTGGGGGTATTTGGTCCGGTAATATTTTTCCTTATGTGGTTGTGAGCTATGCTGGTGACACCTCATGCCTTCAGTAGGGTTTCCCATGCCAGACAGGTCTAAACCGCAAGGTTAGATAACATATGTCCATGGGTAGGATGTGCTCTTTAGCCTTCTGGCAGTCATCCTAGGAGAAGGACAACTCTGATTCCAAACCCGGGCAGATGGAGCTCGTTTAGCCCTGTAAGGCCTTCCATCTAAGAGAAGGACACTCTAATAAAACCTCTGTCCTAAGGACTTTGCTGCCAGCATCCAAGCTTGCTAGGCCCTGGCAGATGAACCTTGGGATTAAAGGGTGGGTCCAGCTCTGCGCATGCTGTGTCTCACCTAAAAAAATCCATTGCGCAGGCTCAAGGGTGCTATCCACTTTGCTAGCCACTGAATTGTGCTAATCTTGCACCACAAGGAGAAGAGTTGGATGGATTCTTTTGCTCACATCTTTGTTTTTGAATAAAATTCTTGTAACAACAACAACTCAGTTGAAAGGAGGAATTGTGAAAACAGCAGAGGGGGACTCCTGACATTTGCTAGTAATTATGCACATTAAAAGGTCCTGGGATGCTTGAATTGTGCCTCTGGTAGCTATTACAGTTAACCTGTAAATGGATCTTGAAGCTGTAGTTAAAGTCACAGAACTTTTTGTATTCTTTGTCTAAACCAACTCAATCCTGAGGCTTTTCGCATGGACGTTGTGCATGTGTTGTCTCGTGGCACAAAGATACTGATGGTAAGAGCCTCTTGTGTAGTTAAAAGTAGCTCTAGCTGCTGGGAAAGTGGGGAGATGAAGAATTAAGGCTGAAACTACTAGATGTCTGCATCTGTGCCTCATCACTAAAAAAAAAATCTGATTGATGGTCATGGGACACAAACTTTCCTACATGTCTGCAACACCTTCAGCATGGGAAATTGTATTTGTCGCTTTGACCTGGATTTGAACTCAAAGTGTAGTTCCACACATTTATTGTGCCAATGCAGCTTTGACAGGCTGCTCATTAACTTTAAAAGCTTTTTCTTGGCTTCTCTCGCAGAGCTCAAAAGCAGATTGCAGGCCCAGGTGATGGCATCCTCATTTTATACAGGCCAGCTGCTTCCTGCCCCTTCCCTGTCTCCAAGTACCTGCACTGTGGTGAGTTCTAGACAGCTCCTGGTGCCTCAGAAGAACTCCAAAGTCCCAGGCAGAGCTCTTTCGAGAATATTGCAACTGCTTTGTTCACCTGGGTTTTTTTGGAAAGCTGCCTTTCTTTACCTTTGTAACACAGCAGCTGCTGCTACCTGTTTTTAGAGTCTTGCAGGTTCCAGCAATCGGAGCTACAGACCATGCTAAAATGCAGTCTCTTGCTGACTGCAATGGACTAAAGTCACTTTTTTGTAGACAGTCCTGATAACAGCAGAGGCTAGGAGCAAGCATTCTCAGAGACTTGTTGCTCTGTTTTTAAGAATTTTTAATTTATTGCTTTTGAAGTTGAGGGGAGTGGAAGAGGGAGAAAAGACAAATAAAGGCCTTAAGGCAAACGGCCCTGTGAGAGGCCTGACAGTACTGCATCCCAGCCAGGTCCCCAGCGTCTTGGGCTTTGTCCCACAATGTTTATCATTGCTCCATAGCCAGCTCCAATCTAGGGCCTATTGTTAGGGATGGAAGAAGCATGTAGCATGCCAAAGAAAATGTTCTGTATTTTTCTGAGTGCCTGAACATAAGTCAGCAGGATGCTAGGAGCTGCCACACTAGACAGAATCATTAGTTACTATGCCAACTACTTCCTATCAGCTGCTACCCAGCAAGGCTTTGTACTGAAAGATTCCTGGACTTGTCATACCACCTGAATGCCCTGTTGGAAAGAAACTGTTGCCTGGGATTGTCTTGGATTCCGTGGCAAAGTGGGACCACTGATTATAAATGCACTGGGTTCTCTTATTGCTAGTGCTGGCCCTTGGTCATCCTTGGCTTCAGCCTTTACAGGAAAGGATGCAAAATACTTCTATTGTCAACTTATTTCCTCATTTAAAAGGAGGATAATTATCTTCTTAGTTTGCTGTACCTCCAGCTATCCTGATTCCTTCTGTGATCCTATCAGTTCTTACAGATTAAGCAGTGTTAAACAGAGGAATATTCTTCAAAAACGCTGAAGCTTCATTTTCACAAGTAATGGGAGCCTAGTTTCCATTGCCTTTCAATGGGATGTAGGCACTTTTCAAATGTTTCCAATATGTCTGCTTAGTAAGTGATATATGAGGAACACCAGCATACTTCATGAATTGATATTGTTGCCTACCACATAGGAACTGGTATCAAACAAGTGCCATGTGTGCCATTGGAAGAAGGCTTCAGTTAAAATACAAATGGGAAGCACTATGTGTGATATTTATGATACTTAAAAATCCTTAAATGTTTTTGGAAACATTGAAAGCTTTAAGCCAAGTTTATATCCAGATTATACATTGAGAAATAATATTCTGAATCCCTTCTACTCCTGCATTGCCCTCACTTACCCTGGTTATTTCCTTGTAGTTTTGCTTTAGTAAAGATTTTTCTTTGCCTTGTCCTCTGCTGTTGTCTTTTTTTTGTCCTATATTACTCATCTCAGCAGTGGTTGTGGTGTTGTAAACCCAACTTTGTCAGATGTTTGAATGAGTTACTTAGGAATGGTGGATGCTAGGCAAAGTGTGGGCTGTTATTAGTAGTCACCAGTGTCATTCTTTTAGCATGGACTTGCTGTATGTCAGAGATTTTCAGTGAGTGGTGGTCTGTGGTCTGGGCTTGTGTACAGCTTCAATCCTTGGCATTCCCTTCAAATATGTTCAAAGTGGGAGCAGAAGCCAGCTGTGCTTTCTTGTAAGAGCTGATAACACCACATCCTTTCTGTACAGAGGGTGGATTTCATTGAGACGTTTTTTTCTGGAGACAATGAACAAATGTAGTAGTATTTTATTAGTATTTGGTGTTTTAGTGCACTAGTATTAGTTCCTACTACAGGAGTAGGTAGTTGATTGCATAAGGGTTGCTTACATCGGAACAGAGCTAATGATTTGGAAAAGAGAACTAGAGCAGAAAGGGAATTTGGAACTGGAAAACCTGGAGACCAGTGCATTGTGTTCTAACGCTTATAGGCTGGGTTGTGATTGCAGTAGCATGGAGATCTGTTGAAATTGGTCTCAGAACCAAACTTCTATATTTTGTGATGTAGTAAGCTGCAGCAGAGAGGTTTTACACTGTCAGTAAAGAGGAAGAGGGAATTCTGATACAGGCTTTATGAAAACTACAGTTGAAAGAAAGGCACGCCATGGGTTTCTTGCCAAAAATACTGAGTAGGCCTAAGAGCTGCTGGAAGGACAGAATCTTGCTTACAAAGGATGGGCCATAGTGCCAAGCCTGAGATTTCCTGTGCATAGTGAAGGCCTGAATTCTGGCCAGGTCTCTAAACTAAGCAACTCATAAATAATTCTGAGCAAGCTGTGAGAAGATTGCTCATGACCAGCCTGGCTGCCAGAACGAAACCCAATCTCTTCTGGTGGCACAGGGTAGAATTTCTATTTCCCATTTGCATGTGTGTGCATCTCTGCCTATGTCTGTCATCTGTACATGTGAGCAAATGAAGATTCAGTCAGCTGTTAGTGCTCAAGCAATAATCCTAAACTGAGAACAAGTAGGTCTGTGGGTACTGACACTATGATACTCATTTCCATTGGGGATGAGAATTTCTCTAGTTATATTTGTCTTTGCCTAAAATGACGTGAGTTGTGAAAAAGTTTTTCCTTCAGTTTGGGGTATTTATATAGTCTTTCTATGACATGGGCTCAAGTATCTATTAAGATGTGAGATCCTCTATAGCTTTTTTTCGCTAGCCATAATTTCTGTGCTGAGCCTGTTGTAGAATTCCTAACTTCAGGGTGCAAAGGTGCTGTCATGTTTCAATAAGTCATCTGACAGGCAAAGACTGAGAATAGGAGCTGCACTGTGATGCATTCCTGTGAGCATAACAGATAGACTGAGAGCTGGAGCCTGTCTCTCTCAGCTGGGGCATTTCTCAGATCTGAAGTCCTATTCTCCTCTAGCAGGGCAAGCTTTGCCTTAGAGGCAATATCAGCAACTTAGTAACATGTTAAAATGGGTACTTCCCAAAACTGCAAATGAAACATCTCTCTATGAAAGTGATCCTTAGACTTGCAAATATGCAGGGTTTCTGTTGACAAATACTTAATGCTTGTATTTTAAAAGGTTAAAGTTGTGTATAACAAGTTTATATCTACTTCCATCTATAAAGAAGCAAAATCAATAGAAGCTAACAGAAACATAATCAATTGAGGATTTTGCAGGCCATGAGAGTAAAATCTGCTCAGCCAAGCAACGGTGTTTTTAATATAGTATCTAGAAAAGAATAAGTGCTGTTGTGCTGCAACATGTAGAGAAAAGTTGTTGGAACTCCAGTGAGTTGTGTACAAGACTGTTTGTACTGCAAGAAAATATTAGCCAAAGTTTTTGTGGTTTGTTTTTTCTTTTAAGTTCAGTTCTTCCTAAAGATTTAATCCCATAGTTTCAGTAGTGTGACACCAAGCATATCTGGGCAATATTATATCCTAAAGAATTTGGTTTGGGCTATAGATCACATATATTGGTTAAAACAGAAAAAAGGTGGATTAAAACAGGTTAGAAAACAAATGAAAGTATTTGAGAGGTCACTGAAGTGGACAAAGGTTGGAACAAAGCAGCAATCCCAGCACACTTTAAAAAAATGGACAATCAATCTTCAGTATTTGTGTTTCCATAATAGTTAATCATTTGCCAGTTATCTCAAAACAAAAGATGAAGGAAATGATACTGAAGTTTTGCTGTTTGTTTGTTAGTGGCCCTGACAGTACTACAGACTGCAGTCACTGTGCATCATATCTGGCACAAAGCCAGTTTGGCTATCAGCAGCTCCAACTTTAATGGAGTTTTCCTTCTTATCAGTTTTATCTCCTCCATTTCATCTTCACTTTTATGTTTTAGAACAAATCAGTCAGTCTTTAGCTTCCCAAGCATTCTTTTGGATCAAAAGATAAATTTTATACATTGCAGGTTGTGAGCTGGAGGTAGATAGAAGTTGGTAACAGACATTAGTTTCTACAATTAATTATGTAACTTCAATGAATACCTTAAAGAGTGCTTGACTGAGTTCTCTGAGTGAGACCTGAGACAGATTTAGTTTCAGACCCCAATACATAAACAATACTGGTTGCATTTTACAGACCAGATGGGCTTTCTGATTCTATGTCCTGCTCAGACAATAGCCCATGGAAGATTCTGTAGGAAGAGATGATATGGAATGGAGCTACTTCCCCAGTACTCTCTGGGTCTTGGTAATCAGTGCTGTTTTCTGATGTTAGTGGCTCTTGCTTCTGTGAGTTCTTCTGTTTAATCATTTTTAAACCCCTGTAAATTTTTGGCATCCTTAGCTTCCCACAGTAAGAAAGCGTCCACAGTTTAATTATATGTTATGAGAAAAACTACCTCCTTTTGTTTGTTTTAACCTGCCCACCTGATGACTTCATTCAGTGTTCTTTCCTATGTCTTGTGTCATGAGAAGTAATTGATGCTAATTCTCCTTCTCCCTGAAGCTCATGATTTTGTAGATTTTTTTCATATTTCCTTCCAGTTGTCCATTTTTGAGGCTGGAGAGTCCTTATTTATTTAGTAATTCCTCAATATATAAGCTGTTCCATACCTTTGATCATCTCTACAGAATTTATTTGTACTTTTTCCAGTTCTTCTGTATCCCTTCTGAGAAGGGAGGAGTGGTGGGGGTTAGAACTAATCTCTATATGCAAGAAATGGATGCAATTTTGGTTTATATGGTAGCATAGTAGTATTCTTGGTATTGTTCCCTATGCTTTTCCTAATAATTACTAACACTGAGTTTGCTTCTTGAGAATATTTTAGTGATGTTTTGATAGAACAAAACTATTATAGCTATAGTTATGAGGTCTGTTTTCTGAATAGAAAAAAGTAGTTCAAAATCCATCACTGTGAAAACTAGGATTGTGTTTCCCTAGGTATGACTTTATAATTATTAAATTGAATGTTGTCTACCAATTTATTGTCTGATCAATTCAGCGGATGTGATTTTTTTCACATTTCTCAGTGACTTTAAGTTTTTCAGCAGCAAACTTTTTATTTCACTCTTTTTTTCCCAAATCACTTGTAAATACTTTGAACAGCACAGACTATAGCACAGATTTGTGTGGGACCCTTGTGGTAGTCTCCTTCCATTGTGGAAACTGTCCATTTACTCTAGCTCTGGTTTCGTGTGTTTTAACTAGTTATGAAATCCATGAGAGGTAACCCCTTTATCCTATGTTGACTTACTTTATTTAGGAGCATCTTGAATGAACTCATGGAATTTTCTTAGCTGAGTAATCACTGATGTGAAAAAGTTACTCTGGGCAAATGGACAAATAGAATTATTGTTTAGTTCAGAACAGAGGTGATGAAGATCATAATCTTTCAGTAGTACTGATGAGGACTTGTCAAGCTGTTTCCTGAGCACTAACATGACTTTGGTGGAGCTTCTGAATGCTCTTCAGCTTTGTATCTGGTGCAGCTGATGTTTGTTTCAAGGGCTGGTCTGCAATAACCCTCTGTCTCCCAAATGGTGCATCCTAGTGCCAGCACAGTCCTTCGTGCTTTTTAGCTGTCAGCATGACCTGACTTTACTGGTGAAGTAGCAGAGACTCCAGCTGTTTCATACATGGGAAAAGTCTAATAAGCTTTAACATTAGAATGGGTGGTAGAATCTGTATCTATGCAGTAGAAGGAGCAGATGCTACTCTTAGGATGGGAGTTGAGTCCAGATGACAGCAACTAGCTGATAATCTACGTGGTGAGCTGGTGTGACTGGAGAGGAGACAGCTGGGGATTGTTTCAAAGATTCCTTGTGCCTTGTTGGGTCCTTTTAAGTTATACTTTTTGTGGCATCTTGTGCCCAGTAGGGGACAGTGTTGGGAGGCCAGCAGCACACATACATCTGTGGACCCAGACTTGAGCAACTGCAGGTAAAACCACAGTAGTAGAGGATTATGACCTCATTCCTGGGATAGAAGGGGGAAGATAGCTTCAGAAGAAGGAAGCAGCTCTTCCAAGGTTAACCACAAAGCCAGTTTCAGACCTATACAACTTAGATTTCAAGGCCTGTGTACTGTCAGCAGCATTAGAGTTGTCACTTTTCCAAGCCCTGATGAAAGGAAAAGAACTGAAAGACTGAGAATCTTATAGCAGAAGGGAGCACGGAGTGAGAGTCATTTATCCAGTGTTGCACTGAAGTCTATGGAAACAAAGGACTGAGGAAGCATGGGCAGGATCCTTTGAACAGAGAAGTCTGGAGAAGGCTGTCTACAGCCAATGACACTTAAAAGCAAAAGTGGTAGTGGTGCTCCAAGCAGGAGGAGGGCCAGAGGATGCAGGGTGGAGATGCTGGCAGCTGAACTCCTTTTTCACGGGGTTGTCTTACTCTTATGTTGCTGAGGAGCTGAGTATGGAGAGTGATCCTTTACTGTATATAGTCCTTGTCCTCACTTTGCTTTGAAAGGGATGCATTAGGTAATTTTTGAGGAGGAGTACATGGGGCTGACAGTTGCTTCTGGTCTTGTTTGAACATCCTTCTGAATATCTTAAGAGTTTGCTATGAAGACGGAGCTTGTGGTGGAAGGTGCAGTACATTCAAGGGAATCTGTGACATGTTCAAAGAATCTAGATAGTAAGTTTTGATAGGATCTTGAAGAGATTATTGTTAACTCCTTTGCCAAGACCGTGACCTACACTCTGAACCATGGCATGAAATGTAGAAGACACCAAGTACATCTTACATCCCAGTTACTTATGCATAGGAAATACAAGGGAAGTCTGCACTGGGAATCCAAATGAAATACTTGGGGAAAGTGGCTGAGAAAAATAGGACAGTGATCAGCAGAAACTTGGAAAGCTCAGGCATTGAGGCTTGAGGGTTTGGTTAGCCAGAGTGTCAAGATTCAGTGGGTCGTATGACAGCCTCTCCTCTGAGTACAGAATGAGTAAGTTGCTGGGCCAGCGTAGCCTCTACAGGACACATTGTGGTCCTGTCCATTGGCCACCTGCTCTCTGTAAAGTCTCTCAGCTTTGTGTAGAATTGTGTTGTTGCTGCCTTCTCACTGAGGCTTACAAACTTCAAAGCAAACCAGCAAGCTCCTGCTGACATTTGTGTTTCAGGATGCAGCTGAACTTCTTACCCTATAAGCCAGGGTTGTAAGAGCTCCTGCAAAGCCTCTCTGCAGGAGGCTTTTTCTCCTCTGGGAAAGGTGATGATGGAAGAAATGAGTCTGTCTTCAGTCCCCTCTATATGAACTGTAAGGAGTTAATATGTGCCCTAGTTGCAACCTCATTGTACCAGTTCTTTATTCTCTCTGTGGATATATTTTACTGCATGTTTGTCTTCTATTCCACTCTTGCTGAAGCATGTAAGTGCTTGGTGTAAGCCTTGTGTAAGTGTATTAAAAGTCTCTACAAATTGTAAGTAATTATCTTAGTGATGGGAATTCTTAGCTCTTTTCCTGCTGGAACTCTGCCTTGCTTCAGTGCTAGTCAGCCACAGTCTAAACTCCAGTTTAGAGTGTTTCTTCTCTTTTCCTTTTTTCTCTTCAAGCATGGTGTGGCAGCTAGTAATATAGTCCCAACCTGGAATTCAGGAAACTCCTTAGCGAGATGGTGGTTGGCACATGGCACATCCAACAGTTGTTGTGCTTGCTGAAGCCACTAATACAAATTCACAGCTAGCTAAGTATTAAAGGGTTTTTTAGGAAACAGAATTCCTTATAAGCAGGAGTCCTTATATGCAGAGTGGTCAAAGCGTGATGACTCTTATTTTCTCAGGGCTCCAGAGGATCATCATTTTGCCAGGGAAGGAGAAATGGAGAGCAGTGTCTACAACAAGGTGACACAGAGTCCACGGGCACATCCCAACTGTCAGCTCCATTTTGCTGTGCAGCAGCTTGAGCAGCAGAAACTTCAATCACAACAACTGTTGGAGCAAAGCCAAGTCCAGCACCAGGTAACTAAGAAAAACTTCTGCCTGGGGTGTAGCAGTACTGACTGAGTCTTAATTGTGCAGAACCAATCCAGAAGCAGTACATAAGGCACTACTTTTGTGAAGGAAGTAGCTCTTCAAGTGGGTTGCAGCAAAATTATTACCTGCAGTGATTTAGAAGGCATTTTGATGCTGTAGTTCCCAATGGCTTCTTCCACTGCACTGGATCCTCCTCCATTTGGCCACTGGCATGCTGCTGCGTGCTTTTCTGCAAGAGTTCAGAGCATCTCCGTATAGTGCCTCAGCCTTAGAACTGTCTACAGTCTTCATAGTTCTTTGTCACTTAATCTTGTCACTGATGATGTGTTCCTGCTTTGACTTAAGTTGTTCCTGGGCTTCAAGCTGGATTCCTGTTCTGTTTCCGTGTTTCTAAACACAGGATCTTGAAATTGTCTTGGCAACTGTCCTCTGTGGCAAAAAGACCCTATCAAGGCTTCATCTTCACTAAGTTCTCCTCCTCCTGGATGTCTTCTCATACTGCTCTTTTGATAACTGCATTGTATGTTAAGGGGACTCAAATTAGAATCTTCATTCTCTTGAAGAGAAATAATTTCTTTTAAGAGTCTTCAGTGTGCAGGAGGCATGGCCACTGACCCTAATACCAGATGTGCGTTTTCTCTGCAACCCTGAAAATCTTCTCCAGGCTTCCTACATACTTTTTATCACTACATTTAAGATCATCTTTCACTGCTTTGCATAGAACTGTCTGAGGGATACATAACTCCTTTGTTACAATTTCAAGGAGAAAAGATGGCCTAAGTGTCAAAGAGCTAGAGGAAATGTGAAAAAGAATTTGTATTGCTGCTATTCTAGATGATAGCTAGATGCCAGGGATGGACCACTGTGTCTGGAAAAGCATTTCCATTCTGCCTGGGGAATCTTCCAAGGTTTGATCGTTATCTTTCTTTGTTGTGATGGAGAGAGAGGTGTGTTCTTTCTTCTGAGTGATGACCAAAAGGCTTCCCTTCTAAAGTGAAGGAAGTCTTTGGGTGAGCAGATCTTTACTCAAAGGAAATTGGTCTCCATTAGGAAGAAGCTATTTCCTGGACAGTCTGGCAGGATTGGATTTCAACAAAACCATGAACAGTGCTAACATGAGGAGATCTAAACACCCATTCTCCCTTCTGTGAAGCAGATGAGTCACTAGTCAGGGTCTTTAAGAATAGGATCTAGGCAAATTGCCCTCATCCTTTTCTGGGAGCATCTTGAAGGAGAGGCCCTTCTGCATTTTGTTCCTTGCACTTTTTCTTTCAGAGCCCTCATTTTAGCTATGCAGTTTCCATCCCCAGATTCCCTCACCTACAGTCTTCTTGCTCCCCCTCTGAGCAGGAGGTCTTCCTTTCATCTTCATCCAGGGGGCTCTGAGTGGGCAGCTGTGGCTGCTCATGAGCTTAGGAAAGGGCTGTAAACTGGCTTGTGCCTGTGTGGAGGCTGGAGCTGGCCATGGGGTCTGGCTGAGCCCTCTTCTAATTACTGACATTGAGCTGATGTTATTCTTGGCCAAGCGCAGAGCCATTACTCAGGAGTTTCTGTTAAAGTGATTCTTTGTTAAACCTCTTCTCACCCCCACGACGTCCCCCTCCTTTCTCTCCCTCCCTTCTCCTTCTGAGCCAAGCAGTTTGGAGTTGCAGTATTGAGGCCATTGCCATGCTGCAGGGCTCAGGCTGCACTGAAGTTGCCATTAACACAGAAAGGTATTTGCTGAACATGGGGGCTTTCAGACTTTGCAGTGAAAACCACATCTTAGTAAAATCATTGTTTCTTGAACACTTCCTGTCCCACTAGACATTGTATGGAGCCAGCCAGACCTCCCCTTCCAGTCACAGTTTCACAGATCCTTTGATGCCCCTCCCAGTCACTGGACTACCGTCATCTTCATCTGTCTGTCCTCTACACTCTCTCTAGTTTCCTGTCACTGACCTCTTCCTTCTGCTAGATAGCTTCTCAGACTTCGGTCCTTTGACTTGGCCTTTTCAAAAACTGCCTTCTCTTTTCTGATGCTTGCATATTCCCTGCCCTACATCTCCTTCCCACTCACACTGCTTTGATTTCTATTTATTCCTGTTGGCCATCACTTGGCCTCTCGTTTTCTCCACAGTTGATGTAGCTTATCCTATCCTGCGTAGCTTTACATTTCCTAGTCAATGTCACCTAAGCCACCTATTTTTTGTGCCTGATCTTTCTGTTCTGTTCCTTCCCACATATTGAGTTCTGCTCTATCCTTTGTTGTCTTGCCTGCTATAGTCAAGTTCCTCAACCTCCTCTGAAGAGAAGTATATCCCCGAAAGGAAGGCCTATCACTTGAAAGAGAGTCATGATCTCTCTACTTTGGCAAATGCACACAGAATATCTCCAAGCCTGTTTCATCTGATTGTTCAAGTTCTTGTTATGGTTGTAAGGCAGGCTAGCCATCTATCTGTAGCTGAAGTGTGTTTGTTAATGTATCTCACAGCACACCCCGAGTATGGCATGACCACCTAACATGACTGGGTGGCAGTCTTTCCTTCATTGTGTGACAAATGGATCAGTCATATGTATATGAATAGCATGTGAACACGGAACAGAAGCACCATCATTAATAACACAGGCAAATGCTTCTGCCTGTGCATTAACCAGTTTGATATGTTGGAGGTGAAATGGATGTGTTGGAAAGCATGGAAGGTTCCTAGTCAAGTATTTGTGTGAGAGGAATACTCCCATCTGCCATGCAGTGGATGTATCTTATCATGAAGGCATATTGTGTACTTTTTTGTGGCAGCACCCACTCCTGGTTGAGCACTTTCCAAACACTCAAGAATGATGATTTCTCCTCCAGGCATTTAACAAATTGCAGACTAGCAAATACTGTGTAGGTGGAGGAAGAGGAATAATAATAACAGTTTTCACTCGTTGTGTGTGGAAGTTAGTTCACACAGTGTAGTATGGTGGAAATTGATCTTTGATGCTGGAATGGGTACTTCGTTTCCTGGGCAAAAAGAAATACACCAAACTGACTGGATGCAAACCTAAAAAATGAATGTAGTAATAGGGCCCAGGACAGAGACAATACAGAACCTGAGAAAAGAGAAAAAATTAGAAAGGGACAGAGCTTGAAAGTAGGGACAAGAAGCTTAAAACTGAAATCAACAAAATCAAGGAACAAGAATTAAAAAACCAAATGAAAAAGACAAGAAAAAACAGGCTTACAGCAGTATTTTTAATGTTTAAAGGAGACTTCATGTGACATATTATGACCTAGATGTTAGTATCACTGCTGCAGTTGGCAAGGCAGTTAATATACCATCATTGTTTATTCTCTAATTGTTTCCTCTACTGGAAAGATGCCATTAGCTGTTAGGGAGGTTCCTTCTTCTCTGTGTGGCTATGTTCTGTCTGCTTAACCTAGCATCTAATAAGTTTAGAATTTTATGCCAAACATTTCACATGGGAAAAAAGCTGAATTAAAACAAGAAAAGCTCAGTTGTATGGTGGAATGATCCCCATCAGTCCTGCTTATATAAAAAAAACCTCATGTTAAACAAGACATAAATCATATTAATGAGTTGTATGGTCAGTTATGATCACATTTTCAATGAGAAGTTTAAGTAGATTTTATCCTATAAAATCTTGGGCTAAGTTAATCTTAGATAATTCTCCTCTTGGTTGTTTAGAAATTACATGCTTTCTGAAATATCCCTCATTTTATGAAGTTCAGCAATTTTTTTTTGTTGTTTTTCTCTTAATGTATGTAGCTCTATTCTGAATTCCCTGCAGTTTATTTAGATCTGACTGGGAATGTTGAGTATTCAGAATAATATTCCTAATATTCCTAGAACTACATTATTCCTGCCTGAGGACACAGAGCCTCTTTGAACACAGCCTTAGACATCATTAAATTGTTTTCTAAACTGTTATATATTGGACTGCTGTCAGATTTGCAGTCTCTCTTCCCCTTCAGTCTCTTGTTCATTCTTGTTTTGCAGTTTTCTCCCTCAGATTTTCCCACCAAATGTGCTAACTGCCATTTTTCCTATTTGAGTCTTGTGATACTGATGAGTCAAAGTCTCAGTCTAAGTAAAGCAGAGTAACTGTTCTGAAAGCAGTAGTCTTTGCTGATTTATACCAGCTGAAATTTTGTCCCTATGCTTCTGATCCTGTCACTATTACTAGAATTATGGTAAGGCCCAGATATATTAAGTATCTTTCCAATACAATGATGTAGCCCAGTCCTTGTCCCTAAGACTCCCAAGTACCAAAAGAGAGACAAAAGAGAAGGCACCAAGTCAACCTATTTTAGTATATTTTAGTCTTGTTCTGAAGAATTTACCAAGATATGCTTCAGGACAGTCTCTGCGTCCCATGAGTTTGCTGCTGCTCTTTCTCAATTTCTTGATAACCCCAAGATGTTCCTCTTACTGCAGTTAATAGTACATTTTGAGCCTGTTCTTTATTACCACATCTTGAATTTTCAGCTCAACTGATTGTCGCATCCAAACCTCTAATGCATTAGTATGTGTTCGAAAGAATCTCCATTAAACAGTCTTTGGAGTCATACAAAACTTTTTAATTTTCTATTTTAGCAATGCCATCTGAAATGCAGTTGCTTTTCTTAAAATGGTGGAGTTTATTTTGTTGGGTTTCCTTTTTCTTTTTTTTTTCTTAAACTGAAATCCTCATCATTGTTTATTGCACATAAACATCTCAAATTGTAGTGCTAGTGATCTGGAACTAGCTGCACAGATCTTTATGTAATACATATGTGTATGCATCTGTCTGTCAGTTCTCATACACTGCTGAGTATGAAATCTCATCGTTTTCAGACTTGCTGATCCAATTTAAACTGAATGACTATGGGATGGAAATCTCAAAGCTATGTTTCCTATAAATGTCATGAAAATAAAGAGCTATGTGTCTGGAAAATGGATTCAACTACTGTTCCCATTAAGGCAAGGGCTTCAGCATGAGGCCACTCTTACTTAGACAGAAGAAAATCAACACAGGAATGCCCCAGACCCATGAAAGGACGTATAATTTGGGGCATGCATTATATTAGATACTGTAAGATTCAGCCCCAAGACAGATTCACAGGAAATGAACTTCATTACCTCCTGCAGTCACAGAATGAACATGTTTTTGCTTGCAACATTTGTTCCGTTACTGTGCTGGGGATGGGTGTTAGATACAGGGATGGTAAGTGCCAGGAACATTCTTTCTGTTTTGAAGATCATTAATATATCTGCTTTTCTTCAAAGTACTACAGTACCTCCCCTCTTTTAATCATGAGCAGCCTAAGCTTATTTGCTACTGGCTAATACTCTTAGATGTGCATTGTCATTACTGACAAGCTGCACATGCTGAGATTTTTCTAATTAAAAATCCTATTTTTGTACAGATAATACTTTGTACATGGTGTTCATGCATAGATATGAAAGCAGGGAGAGGTGTGATCTAATGAAGCAAATACTAGATTGGGAGTCAGGATTTTCTCAGAGCTCTCAACCTAGCTTTCCATAATTGCTTCAGTCTGTGGCTAAGGGAAGATCACTTTCTTTGCTAGTGCTAACATTCTTCATGTGCAATATAGGGTTAATGCTCTCCTATCTCCCCAGAGAATTATGTAAGAGAATTAACTCATTAATGCTTTAAATGATTTTTAGCTAAAAAGTCTTATAGTATTCTAAGTATTTTTCAGATTTCTAGGCCTAAGAACTGGTCAGGGAAGCAAATGTCTAATCAACATGAAGTTAAATGTGCCAGCCTGAGAAGAGTGGTTCAGAGTTTTTGGGGGTTTTCCTGTTTGGTTATTGGTTTTTTTCACTTGTAGCAGGTAGGGGTACTACCTGCCTCAGAACTGCCTTTGTTAGGCTTTACCTAGGCTTGTGCTCTCCCTAGACCCTGAGCCTTCAGAATCCTTAGTGATGAGATTTATCTCCTACTTTTAGATGTGCTGACATCTCTTCCCAACCTTTCCTTTGTGTGGTCAGACTCTCCTCTCCCCAGCTGCCCTCTTTATTTGCACAGTAGCTTCTCCTGGTTTCCTGTCCTGTCCCCATGGAGTTCACAGCAGGGTACTATGCTTTGTAGCTGAATCCAGAAGCCGTGGTCCGTGTCAGCTTCCAGTCTCCCCATCCTTGACTGGAAGACAGCCAGAAACTCATCACAACATGGAGACAAAGGCCTTTTTGGAAGTCCATTACCCCCAAGAAAAACACATCTATGACCTTTCTTTAGGCAAGTCTCAGCCCAGATTTTACTGGTCAGACTTTGTTAGAGCATCCATGTTTGCTGTTTCTTCAGAGTTATGGACATCCTTGCCAATGAATGTTAACACAGGGAAGGGCTTAAGGCTCTGTCTGTGCTTTGTGGACTCCAGGATCTTACTGATTTTAATAACAAGAAAAAGAACTTACAGGAAATACTATGAAATGTCCCCCCTGAATAAGAAGGTTTTGCAGTGACTTGAGTCTCCATCCCAGCCCCATGATGTGTCAGGCTCTTAAGAAGCAAGAGATTAAAACCAAGTTCCATTTTAGTTTGTTTTGCTGGGGGGAGATGGGGTGTGACTGCTATTTTCCAGACTTCTGCACTTGTACCAGATACTTACTTAAAATCTGAATGCTGTAATCAAGGTAGAGCTTCAGGGAAGGGAGAGGTTAAGAAGGATTGAGAGCTCAAGGGCATCTTGTCAGTGAGTTCTAGTTAGGAAACAGGCCTGTTTTGGCTCCTGCATTTCCTTTTCTCCCTAGAGCTCTGCCTGTCAGAAACGCCTTCCCACACACCACTGCCCTACTATTTGCCAGAGAATTGCGGGGGAGAGGGGCTTTTCCTGTCTGTGTGCTGAGACTCAGCCAGCCCTCAGACTGTGGTTTTCTCTGGAGCCTGGAGCCCACTTGCTGTGGCTTTGTGTGTTTTTCTCCAGAGAAGCAGCTGAGGACAAATGCAGTGAAGGGAGCTGTTCCCAGGGTCATGCTGAGGTGACTGGCGAGTGCTCAGCTATTCCCCTCATCTCCTGTCACTGACCCTTAGCTGTCAAACTGTATGGTTAAGGTATTGCCTCTTTGCCCTGGGAATCTGACTGACTTTGAGGAAATGCAAGTCAGAAACTCCCAGCAGGTTGCTTCTCTCTGAAAAGAGTTGAGCAGTTTGTAGAGCTCCTGTAGGGAGCCATTCCCCACACCCTGCTTTGCTAGTACACTGCTCAGTTCTCCAGTGTCTCATAACATGCAGATTATTTTGTTCCCTGTGACGAATCTCCAACATAGTTACTTTCCCACCTCCTATAGGAATAGAAATATTTTCTGTTCCCAGGTGTTACTGGGGAATTTTTTTTTGTAAGCTGCTAACCAGAAGTCTCTTTTTCAGAGAAGACACCCTAGAACCTTTCTGTTGTTCCAAGCACCTACAGGGTTACACTGAAGAACTGGCATTGTAGCATCTTCCCCATAACCTTTCTCTTTCCTAGAACTGTGTCTCAATCCCACCTCCCACACAAAGAATAATTTATCAAGAGAAATGCAGAAAGTCAGTCAAAGCAATAAAACCTTTACATCTTTGTGGATGGGAGCCCACTGCAAGATTAGATTGAGGACCTCTTGTTTTTTGATCCAGAATAGTATCATTCTGTGGCAGTAATGAACTTGTCTGCCTTCCTAGAAGTTGGTCCCAGCTTTCAAGTGTATAAAATTCAGCTCTAAAAACTACTTAACTGACTTGACCACTTAACTCTTTCATTTTATGCATGGGACTCCTTGGAACCCTAGGATTCCTTTCACCAGGCAGATACTATCCTTCACAAAAATGTCACTGACCTCCATCAGCAATCTCAGCAATTTTCAGCGAGGTAATCACCAATTATTGCAGTAGTTTTGTGTGCCTTTTTTTTTTTCACCAGGCTCTCTTTGCCAACTACTTACAATCCAGCAGCAGCCATGTATCTATGCCAGCTGGCTCTGCTGCCCGCAAGACATTGAGTGCCACTTCTAGTATCCAGAAGGCAGCCAGTTTGCACAAAGTGATGCCATCCCAGAGTACACCTTCTCAGCTGGTTCCAAAGCCTCCAGCAAACCACAGGCAGGCAGTGGTCAGAAAGGGTGCAGCCCAGAGGATTTCCAGGTAAGTTTTTATCTCTTCCCATCCACAACAGGGAGTTGGCACTGTTTCTCCTGAGAAGGAATGTCGAAAAAGAACCTCTGTATGTGTGATTCTGACATGGATCTTTTTGGCTGTGCTGTCCAAGATATATTTAAAAATAACCTGAGCTGTGTGTACTGAAATAGGTATTCATTATGTTGCAGTTTCAGGTTTCACAGTGACAAGGTAGGTAAGGCTTGTAACATCATGCAGACATAACGACATAGGAATTGCTAGACTGAATCAGAGAAGTATCTGATTGAGGGTGCGATTCAGTTAACTAAATACAGGTTGTTAGTGACAATTTAGATGCCATGGGCTATTCCAACTGACCTCCAGTTGCTCCTCCAGATGAGCACAAATCTTCTGTAGATCTTATGTAGTATTTGCTAGTCCACAGCTGTCTCAAATAACTTGAGAGTACCAAGTATGGTACCAGACATCTGTGTTTAGGCACTTGAATCACACCCTCCATGGTTAATCTTTGATGGGGACTAGAATCTGGTGAGTCAGAAGAGGTTGCAAATAAAAAAAAATCAAAACAAAACCCTAAAACCATATCCTTAGCAAGCTAATCTGCCCTTGACCCAAGTTTCCCCATGCATTTAACACACAATGATTGACTTATGCCTTCAAGCACAAGTGTTTATTTCATTTAAAGTGTTTCTGTTGTGCCTAATGTGACAATAGCTTTTCCCATTATCTGTAGAACTCCTTCTTTAAACTTCCACTATACTTCTAGTTATATTGTGCTTGCCATTCTAAGGTAGATGGATTTGGTGTGTTATATTTAAAAACAAAACAAAGAAAAAAAAAAACAACCATAAAATGTTGCTCACTGATGGTAAATTTTCTTCCTTTCCATTTCTTGGTCTGTATTCTCTTTTGTGCATTATGAGAGAATGTGAGCAAGACTTCTGGGTTTTCTTCTTATCCTTCACCTTTCTTGATAGCTTGGTTAGCTCTGTTTACCTCATCTTAAATGACAGAACTGCTTTAAACTAAATCCTTCATCAGTTTTTTTCTCATATATCCTCAGACTTGTTTCACCTCTAAATGCTGAAGGGCAAAAGCTGCATTCATAGCTTCCTCTTTTATACTTACTCCACAGCCAGAAGAGTTGTAAAGCTTTCAGAGCAGGTTCCTGTGAGGTCTCCTGGTTCTGTGTTCACTTCCTGTTTGAAGAGAGAAGCTTTAGTAAAAGATTACTGATGAAAGACACCTTATGAAGATGCTAGGGCACTCTCAGTGTGTGTGGATCAAATCTGCAACTGCAAGGTGTAGTTAAGGAGTTTGGACAGAACTGCTTTGGGGAAGCTTGTGTATTTTCTGCCTGTACTCTTGCTACCTTAAGAAATAGCACACTGAGTTAATCCTCTAAAATTATTTAAAAAGAAAATAAGATGTTAGTAGACTTTGTCAACTTAGCAAATGCAAGGGTGAACATAGGTTTGGCAGGTATATGCTGGTGAGTTTGCTATCTGATTTCTTTTATGTTGGGTAGCTCATGTTGGTACAGGTGACAGGCTATGTCAGTTGGTTTCTCTGCCACACAGCATGGAGATGTGTTTGAAGATGCCGGTGTGCTGTGCTCACTTCTTGGCAGAGGAAATGTTTATCCTTGTGAGATGGAATTGCAGCTCCTTGGACAGACTTCACTTTGCTGCATTTTTGTGGTTTCTGCTCTGTGACAGGCAGGAGTGTGGGAAAACCGGAAAAAGTTCAGCACCAAAAATGCACAGAAGGGGGGAAAAAGCAAAAGATTCCTTCAGAATTTTAGAAAACTAATCCAACTATTGAAGGCTGTAAGGAGCCACTCCGGAAATACTTTCCAAGTTGCCTTTCAGTCTCCAGCATGAGGCTCCAAACCCATTCTTGCCATTCATGGGATCTTGCAGTAACATTTTTCACTTAACATGGAAAACATCAGTGCCCAGCTATATTTCTAGCATGTACTGAGAGCTGATCATTTGAAAACTGCTGTGTCTCAGTTTAGTTTAATCTAGTCATTGTTGTCAGGAAAGAATCAGAGATGCATCAACAGAGGGGAGTGAATGGAGAGAAGTTTCTGTGTCAAAGGAATATAGATTACAGAAGGAAAAGATGTCTTGCATGCTCCAACCTGTTCTTTACAGTCCTTGGTTGCTCGGTACAAACTATTTTTGGACACTGTGTAGCCTGCTTTAAAAAACTCCATTGGCAGAAACTCCACCATGTGCTGTAGAAAACTATTTAAGAATCTAGACAACCTTGTTATCAGAAAGTTTCTCCTGATGTGCAGTCTGAATTTTTCCTTTATTTCATCCTGTTGTACCTTGTTCCTCCTTCCTGAACCACTCTAAACACTTTCCTTTGCAAATACTTTCCATCTCTTGAATATCCTTCTACTTAGAGTTTCCTAATGTTGCTTAGACTTGTTGAGGTTTTGTTACCATCAGATAGTAGTTCCACCTGCCAAGTCTTTAATTGTCTTGAATTTGCTGTATTTTCTTCAGTTTGCCAGTGCTTACATTGTGGCACCCAGAATTGTACTTTTCTAGCATGGGACTACCATATCCTTAGGTTATGACGTGGCAAATATCCCTCTCTGTAACATCTAGTCTTAAGTTTGGCTTTTTGATTCCTTCATTTCTCTGTCAGATAATTTTTGATTCGCTGCCCACTCTCACCCCCCAATATGTGTTGACTGTTCTCCTGATCTTTTTCCTCCAAGAAGATCTCACTGCTGTATATTACTTCCACAAGACTCCCTGAAACTAATGCCATTCTGTTGTTAAAGCTCTTGTTACTTTTTTCCCCCATGTATTTCAATAAGGTAGACTTTATTTCTCTGTCAGTTGTTGTACCACCTGGCTTTTGTTTAACATCTTAATAAAGATCATCATCTTAAAGTTGTTTGTAGAATTTCTCCAGAGACTGGACTGTGAAGACACACTAAAATCAACTTTGTGTCTTTGACCTATCTTTTCCCTGAATCAATTCTCTCCCAGCCAGCACATATAGCTTCCAGAAAAGGAAAAGAACAAGGGGTAGAAAACTCTACTACAAACAGAATGAGATGCTGAAGATGAACATACTAATTCAAAAATTATCTAGTCACTTGGAGACTTCCTTCACTAAAACATAAAGGAAAAAAGTAATGGAACAGTCAGGCAATTTTGTCTTGTCTTTTCAGTTCCTGGCCTGTCTTGATTTCTTGGTCTCTCACTTAAGCTAACAGAGTGGAAAACTGAGGCCCATATTAAGGTGTGGAAAAAGACTTACTGGGAGAAATGGTTTAATGTGTAGCTCTATGCTGAAATGTAGTCTGATAAAATGGTCTCACGACGTTCCATAATTTTGATGAAAGGTACTTGTATCACAAGTAGAAAGATAGTTTTTGAACAGGTAACACAACAAGCTCTTCTTTCTCTCTAAGAGTCAGACTGGGCCGTTTCCACTGCTTATGTAGCCACTATTGTTGGTAGGTCTGTGAAGCATGAAGATCCTGTCAATAGTGGAGAGCAGCACTTTGAGGCAGAGATCACAGATACAATATTCATAAGCTGTGGAATGAAGCAGTTGTCCCTGGAAGCAGCATTTGGTGTATTGAATCTTCATGTTGCAGATGGCAGCGTTCAAAGTAGAATAATATATTAGCTCAACTGTCAGAACTCAGAGTGAACTGGTACAGGTGGTAGACAGAAGATCTTTCTGCTTTTAGGAATGACTAAGTCACAATAAAGACAAATTTCTGTGCTATCATTCCTATAGTAACTTTCTAGAAACTTGCTCTGTAACTGTGACAGCATCAAGTAGAGCAAGGCATGGAACAGCCTGTGAACAGAGCTATTAGTCAAAGAAAAGATCTCAGAAAAAATCAGCTGTCAATGTTAGACCACTATAGGTAAGGAGAGAAAGTGCCAGGTAGATAACATCTCCTTTTATCAGGGAGAGACAGCCCAAGATTGTAGAGAGCAAAACAGATGAAACTAGCCAAAATGAACATGCAACAGTAAAGCAAGATATCATTGGATTACTTGGAAAGAAACCTTGGGATGTGTGAGACAGACAGTCTATAGAAATGCAGCAAAAGGACAATTCAAGATACACAAAAGATACCTTGCATATGCATATGACATTATCTCTGTAATCCTGTCTAGTAATAATTTTAATCTCTGTATGGTAAATAGCTGATGTAACCCACTGGAAAATTTCAGGCTTGTAAGAAATGGTATATAAGGGATGTTTTACCCTGCTGTAAAAGGGAATCTAGAGAAACCCTGAAACCTAAACCTGAGACTTTAGAACCTACCCTCAGATCTCACTCCAGAGTCTGATACCTGGCTGTTACAGGAACAATAACCTTCCTGCCCCAATCTGACAAGTAGTCAGTAGTCTCAATTCGTGGCACAAGATGAACACAGAATTTACCAATGATAGACTGGAACATCACAAGCTATCGGGCATGTTGATCAACATGGGATAATTTCTTGTACTTCTCTTTAAATGTCATTCCCAACAACTTTATTTAGGAAGCCTTTCAAAACAAATACTCCCTTCAAGTCCCAACACCACAGCACAAAATCTTTCTACCTTGTTCTTCTTTTGTATATTTGCTTTGCATGGTGCCAGCAGCAGAAGAGCCGAGGTTCTGCTCTGTTGTAACTGCTACAGAACAGAGTAGAGGTGATACATTTCTCCAGGGTTCAGGAAATCTATCCCATGGTGGGGTGGACTTCTCACTGCTATTGGACATGGAAGTAGCCAGCTGTTCTAGGACAGGCTGGCAAAGCCTGGCAAACGTGCCAGAAGTGGGATGAAGGCCACAGAGCGAGCCCTTTAAAACACTATGGTTCTAGTTTGTATCCTGTCTTTCCCATGTGTGCTAATTCATAGGTTATTTGTTAAGTGCCTTAAAGCGGGCCAGGTACATAACACATACAAACTGAGTGCCCACTGAAGAGAAGACAGGCAGCAGGAGAGCAAGCATGTAACTTACTGGAACCCCTTTCACTTTTTTTGCTACTGCTGTACTGCGACATGCTTGTTTTTTTAGCTCCTGAGCATCTGGGTTAATCAGGCTGCCTGACCCTTAGACATTTTTGGCAGCAAAAGTAGTGCATCTGAGAGACATGCCTTGATTTAACACCCTGACACAGCTGGGCTCACTAGACCTGTAGCTCTTAGCCTTTGGCTAGCCTCAGATCATGCACACATATCCATATGCGGAGATACCCTGTCCAAGAGCAACAAAGAGCAACAAGCCTCCCTGGCTCTGGGTCTTCACATCTGTTGTTGTCCTCTTGTCAAACCTGGGCTTTTTGTGATGTGAATTTGTTAGTGTCATTTCTATTCCCCCTGGACTATTAGATGTGTTCATAGCATCCCAGGAACAGGTCGTTAAAAGAAATGTGCGCAAAATCTAGTTGAGAAAGTATTTCTTTGTCACCTGTGGAACAAGAGCATCGTCCAAATTTGGAGTCCAAGGCTGGGCATCTCAGGGCTGGTTTAGTGCCTGAATGAAGGAAGTCAGTAAGAGTTTCAATGAGGGGGTAGGAAAGGCCAATGACAGATATTTAAGTGGAGAGAGCAGTGATTTTGTTAGTGTTGAAGAAGAAATGGAGAATGTAACAATGAATTGCAAAGGAGAAGTGGAAGCAAAACCAACAGAGTCATTAAGAGCAGGAAACTGAGAAATGCAGTAGGGCTTCAGCCAACCCAAAGATGAAGAAATCAAAAAGGGATTAACTCAGTTTAAGCAGTGAGTATGTTCTGTCACTGGAGCTTCCATCAGGACAGGAGATATAACCTGAGGGGTAAGCTTAGCATGGTGAGAGATCAATGACCCAGAAGCTGATCTGAGAATGAAGTGCATGGAGGTGATAGCTGAAACTGCAAGAAACAAGGTACACTGTGGATAGACAGAGAAGAAGGATAAGTCTGTAGAGAGAATCTTTAAACATAAACCATACTTTTATGGTAGAAGTGTGACTATTTCCTGGGGGTTTTTTGTTTTGTTTTTTGGTTTGGGGGTTTTTGGGTTTGGGGGTTTTTTTGTTCGGGGTTTTTTTTTGTTTTTTTTTTTGATAGGAGGTTGTTTGGGGTTTTTTATTTGTTTGGGCATTTTTTGTTTGTTGTTTTACTTGTTGGCATTCTTGATGGCATTTTCAACCATTAGTCTTGCATTCCACATACAGAAGGGTAAGCTGAATTTGGCTGCCAGTTAAAGTGGACAAACGTAAGTATGAGCATGGAAGCTCTATGTAAGAAGTGTAAAGATCCATCTGGATTCTCAGCTCCCAGAAGGACTATGCAGTATAAGCAGCAAAAGAAACCATAAGTACTGATCCAAAATTCTCTTTAAGAGACAATTGACGTAGAAATAGGCACTTCATTTAATGATAGCATTTCAAATTATCCTTGACTTAAGCAAGAAGTTGTGTTTTGCAGATGTCATCTCTTCATCCCTCTCCCTTCCTGTATAGACTGCAATCTATTTCACTAAAATCCAGCTGAGATGAAGTACAGGAGGCCCTTATTGGTCTTTTAGCTGCCAGGAGCACCTGGTTTACTGGCAACTTGCTGACTTTGAAATCCAAAAGCAAAAGGTTTCAGACCAAACTATAGAAACTGCACACATGTGCATGGGTCTGTTAGTCATCAGGGCATCACATGGGGATTGGAGACTACAGAGCTCTTCTAGGGAAGAGCTCACAGTAACTCTGTAACATTGCAGAGCTGAATGAGTGAAGGAGGACTCTGGCAGAGAGACAGCAGTGTACAGGCAGAAGTCTAGAGTGATCAGAATAGAATTGGGCCAGAAGTAAGAAAGGCAAGGAGGGATAAGGGAAAAGAGGACAAACCAGGAACAGATGGATCAACTGTATAGATTTTGAGGACAGTATAGATCATTGTTGCTGCTGTATAGTTTGATGTCACCTTGTGAGTACACCCATTTTTTGTGTAGGAGGTGATGGTCATTTTGGTAATGAACATTTGTGACAGTTAAAGGAAGTGCAGTTGTACTCCACAGAATATAGTTTAGCTGAGATAAATGCAGGAGGATTTGCATAAAGTATTGCTTGAGGACTGGCACTGGACTACTGGAAATTAAATGTGTTCTGTGGGTCTTGGTTTCTAAGACAAGTGAGAAATCTTGCTTGAGTTAGCTTCCTCTGCTGAGACAAGATGCAAGGACTTGACTTACAAATGTGGCACGTTTTTGTCAGCGTGTGGATTTCTGTTCTGTTTGCTTAATCATTTTGCTTCATTGGAATAAGATGAGCACAGGATTACTGATTGAGTTGTGCTTTAGTGGTGCAGTACAATTTACTATCTCCTTTATCCTCCAGAATTAGCTTCCAAGCACGTGGGATAATTAAGTGGTTTAGGCACATCAAAGTCTTGCTGGTGGCTTGAGTGTTCATCTGTCTTGCTCTGCCTTTTTGGAGTCAGTTGCTGTCACTGCCTTTTTCATAACCATGTTCAGGCACAGCTTCATAGCTACAATTCCAGTGGGATTATGTTAACTAGGAAAAATGTCAATTTTTTGTTTGAGACTTTTATTCTTCCTTGGTATATCCCTTCTTACCTCTGTATAATCTGATGTTTTTACCTGTTAGGGTGACCTCCACTGAAAGACAACTGAACAAATTCCAGAACAGCCTTCACAGTGCTTCATCCTGTGAGCCAGGGACAGATTCTCCAGGTGAGTGCCAGTGCTGAAGACCAGGAAAGAGGGGGATGGGCATGCTGGGATGCTTTCATCTTTCTCAAGAGCTGGCAGACAAAAAACTTTCTCAGCAAGAAGAAGCACAGCTGCCTACCCTGCATGTAGTGGTTCCTAGGTAACAGCCTGGGCTCAGCTGTGCAGGGAATTTATTCCTCCTGGGATTAAAAAGACTAAACAGAAGGAAGCAAAAACTGAGTTTCATAGAGTTGGAAGAGGAAGATCCCTAAAAATGTGGCTGGGAAAAAAAACTTGGCTAAAATGGCTCCTCTTTCTTTAGGCTTTGGCTCAAAGATGCTCAGTTGTTTAAGCTTGGCCTGTAATAAAGGGCCAGGACATTCTTTACATTTTTCCTCGGTCTTGCAGAAAAGCCCCTTAATGCAGAAAGATATAGCTGAGACTTGTGAATCTGCTGCACAGTGAAGTCAATCAGCAGAGGTGAAAGTTCTCAAAGGAAAATCACTGAGACATAAAGAATCAAATTTTTGTCATTCCATAGTGGCTAATTAATTGAAACAGGTTTATCTGTTGTTAAGGTCTCAGTAAATGAGGACCCAATCCATTTATCATTGATGCAGGTAGAGTGTAATCTTGATGAACCCATATTACCTATGGCCCCACAGTAATCTGTGGTGGTGCTGTAATGGAATTATGGACCTGCTCTAGGTTATCCTGCTCTTGCAGAGGGTTTGGACTAAGTGATCTCCATAGGTACCTTCCAACCCCTAACTTTCTGTGACTCTGTGACAAATTATAGTCTGGAATGCTTTAAAAAATGTTTCTGACCTTTTGTTTTGCTATGAAAACCCTGAAAACATGACTTGAATATCACTAATGCAGTGATCTCTATGTTTTTACAGGCTGACAGAAAAGTTGGCACAGGGGTGAACTACTTAATTCATCTCTTGAATATTTAGCTCTGAAATTTAAAGATGACATTTCCACTATTAATTTCACCGATATTATTGCTGATCCTCTAGCATAAACATTCAGCTAATGCACTTACCGTAGAGCTCCAAACTGCCTCCCACACTTTACCACCTGCCAAAACCTCCAGTTATCCTAGCAGAAGTTTTATAAGGTGAATAGCCATAGACAATAAAAAAGAGACCACAGTACATTGGAACATGACCAGTGCAAGAATGGGATATAAGATTATCAAAAAACAAAATTATGACAACACTGTAGTATATGCATAGATGAGGCAAAAGTTCTTGTCTACTGTACAGTTCAAGTTGGTTTTTTAGTGTAATATATAAAGCAAGGTTACACATAAATTTACAAGTAAATGTAAAAATTTGAGTTCTCAACATATTGACCAAACTGGTTTGCTCAGTGCACTTACATTAAGGTGTTTGTGTACTGGAATTCTGCCTTTTTTTCCACAGTTTTAAGAGCTCTCTCACTATTGCCACCCTGTAATTTTAACCCCTGCAAGAGATTTTTCTCCATCTTCTCTGGGCACTGTTGTTACCTGTGTCTGTGATAACTGTAGCATTTTTCTATCCCTCCCTGTTTATGTGAATATTTACGCAGAGCATGTGTGAGGGTTGTTGATGATATTAATGATGAAAGGCAAAAGCCAGAGCTGGAAGAAGAATAGGCTAGATAAAGCTGTCAAGTTCAGGGTAGTCACCCTCTCCAGGAATACTTGTAATCCAGTGAGAACTGAGAACCTCAGCTCATATTTCCTTCTGTAGGACTAGGCTAGCTGCACTGTACTAAACTTATGTTCTCTGAAGCTGAAATAAAGGATTTAGCCTGCCATTTAGCCAAGAGTGTGAGGGCTTAGGTAGAACCCTAGTTTGGCTAAGTGTAAGCTAGCAGAACCGTGGTGGGTGGGTCATTCAAAGTTTCCTTGTCACTAGAAGAGGTATATAGCTCCAAGAGTGGTGCTAAATATTGTGATGATTGAACTAACGAGCAAAATGTTTGTTCTCGGAAACTGGGGAATGATATTTACTTCAGCTTTGCACCAAGCCACTGGTATGCATCAGAGGCTGCTGTGCCCAGTCTGTGTGTCTCAAAAACCACTCTGGTCCTTCCTGCAGGAACAGCTGTTTTTCTTCTTCACTCTTTCCATTGATTGCTTATATACTATGGCCCTGACTTTCCTCATCAGCAGCTTATTTGGGGTTAAAGTTTCACATGTATTTAGTATCCTACTAGAGGGGTTGGAGACACAAGTTATAAAGCAGATTACAGAATAAACTGCAAGCATTTAAAGATAGAAGTCTGTGAAAAGTTGCAAAGATAAAAGGAACCAGGCAGAACCTCTGTATAGACACACACACAAATGTTCAAAAGTATCCGAGAAGTTTGAGTAGGCCTTCTTCTCTAACAGTCTGTTTGAGAATAGCCATGGGGCTCTGCAGGGAAGCATAAAGGTGTCACCATCAGTGAGTAAATATGATGCTCAAAGGAAGAAAGAAAGAATCAGGAAGGGTGGAAACTTTTAACCCAATTGTCCAGAAAACAGTTCACTGCTGGTTAGTACTGCAACTGTAGGAGAACACTAGTTGTAGATACTGTTGTGCAGTGGGATTAAGCTCTTGAGAACAGATCTCTTGAGATGAAGTAAAAAGGAGAATAGAAGTCAGCATTTCTGCAAAGCATCTCAGGATTCTGAAACAATCCACCACTACAATGAAAGTGTGACAGCCTCTCATCCCAGAGAGTCTCATGAGTATCTACAGACAGGAAGTTAAATCTGCAAGATGTCATTTGGGGGTTACTTGTAGCTTCTGAACAGACAGTTTCCTATCAAAGTTCCTGAAAGTTTAACAGGATTTATTCTATTAAAGAACTACTGAGAATTACTACCTCTAGGGAACATTCAAAGTGCTTCTGACCTGATTTTTCACTGAAATGGAACACCCAGCTGCTAGTGGGTTATCAGTCATTCTGAAAACACAGCCATTATCACATTGGTTTTATTACTCTATGTTATTTTGTTACTTTGAATTACGCTGATTGTTTCCTGTTTCATGGACTTAGCAGCTCAGTATTAGTAAAATAGGGTGATTGTGGATTAAGAAATCAATTCTCTTTTCCAAGTCTTCTTCAGAGTATAGCTTGCTGAGTAACAGCTAAGCTGAATAGTATGGTGGGTTGTTCAGTTCCTGGTTGCCTTTATGAGGCTGTGTTTGATATGGCAAGTTCAGATGATGAAAGAAGGAATCCTACAGGCTGTTAAATTTTTTTTTACTGTACATGTTAACAATGTCAAACATATGGAGACTTTGCTGTATTTTGCTGTTTTATTTTCTGTTCTTCTCTAGTGACATTAGGTAAATAGTACATAAATTATTTTTCTCAAGAAATCAACTTTCTAGGTAAAAAAGGTGTAATTTTTCTACTAGAATTTAGCTTTCAAATCATTAAGGAAGTTCTGTTGCTACATGGAAGACCTCATAGTTAGAAATATATTGTTTATTTTTCTTCCTTTTTGAAAACACTAACACAAAGCAGGTTTTAGCGAGAGGAGGGGATGAAGGGCACTTTATGAAAATATAACAGTATAGTCCCAGGCAGCTTCTCTGTTCCTGAGCTGGACTCTTGTCAGCAAGAGCCTGAAGCAGGAGCAGTCTGAAAGTGTAGTTGTGGAGTGGATGCACAAGGTGATGACTCCAGCTGATTTTATTTGGTTTGATTTGATTTGTAAAGGTAACAGCAATTATGAGTGAAATCTGTCTTCTGTCTTTGTGCTTCTCAGTTGTTTGCTGCCAGCTTCTTGAGTTTGTAAAATGTTTATTTAAAAAGCTTCAAAAGACAATGCCCCTGGGATTCTGGTTTGCTTTGGCAAAAATATAATATGCTAGCAACCTATGTAATTACAGATACGAATCATGATTAAAAATGGGCAAGACCAATGCCTGACTCAAGACTTGACAGAACTTTTACCTTTTCATACATGGACTCATTAATTGATGCAGTTTTACTATGCAAATGATAATATTACTAGTATCTAAATGGCTTTTCCCTATGTGTGCTGGGATAAGAAACAGTTACTGATTAGGAGACATAAAAGTAATATGCTATTTGATTTTGAGAGCAGTGAAGACTCCTAATTCATGCAAAGTCTCGGATCTCTTTGTAGTGTGGTTTAAAGCATAAGTCCAAAACAAGGTTTTTTTGTATTCTAGTTCTCTTGAGAATACTTCATATAGAAGGTGAATGTTAAAACTCAAGTCTCAAGCTGGAGAGGAAACTTCTTGGTGGTATAGACTTAATTTTATTCCCTGTGATTCCCACATCTGTATTTGAACATAGTTTCAGAATGATGCACGGTTGTCTATTTACCTTGGGTATTCCCCTGGCCTCCATATCTGCATGAATGCCAAGTCCTGAAGGCACACAACTCTTTGAAATAAAGCGTATCATAATCTGTAAGGGCTTAAAACTGGATCCTGAACTGCCAAGAGACTAATTGAAGAATATGGGGATTAATAAACTGGTTTGGATCTAACCCATGTAGAAGGCAGGCTGCTGTTCTTAGCTTTTTAGTGATTTCCTTCTTTAGGCTAAGGTGGAGAACAGTGTCTAAATGCCATCCAAATAAGATGAATGTGCAGGCAATATGGTCCAATACAGAGCAATGAATAGAGCCTGCTTGCAAACTAGTGATAGTAAGGAGCACTTTCGCACTTACTCTTCTGCGCATCTTGCATGCTCCAGGTTGGTTGTTTTTTTTTTATTTTACAGGAAACCTACAGGTAGACTGTTTATTTCTAAAGTTTTTTCTGTTCAGGATTATTGTATGGTCCTTTATAAGAAGGTCATGCATGTCTTGTTATTGGAGACCTGAAATTAGAGTTAACTTTGGAGGTGCTAAGCTGTGACTGGCTGTTGCCTACCCACTGCTTGAATTAACATTATTCCTGGAATGCAGCCTCTTCTGTATAAGCTTAAGGAAAGAAGAGATTCTTTTAGCAAGTACGCAGAAGTAAAAGCTTCAAAATTGCCCTGCACCAACAAAGTAAAAAAAAAGCAAGTAAACACAGCAGGTATTTAAAAAGATGAATGCAATCACTTTGTATTGTTTACCAGATCTAAACAAAGAAAATGCTTGGAATTTGGAGATTCTTCAGCCAGTCTTTCAACTCTCTTGGAGTATAAAGGGTGGGGATGGGATGAGGTATGCACTGTTGCCACTGTGCATGGCCTGTGTCAGACTTTCAGCCATTTGCTACAGTAGGGTGGAATTCCCAGCTGCCCAACCTTGTCCAGGCTTCTGCCAAGCTCCCCTGGAGCCTTGGAAAGCAGTAGATTGTTGAACACCAATGCATTTATTTTTATGTTGTTACCACATTCCCAAGAGAAACCTTGGCTATGATTTCAGCTGGTCTCACCACACTGTCCAAATCCTTCATCAGGAGCAGCTGGTAAAAGAAGTCACTCAGGTTTCTGCACAGCACATTGCTGGTACACCTCCTCCCTCCCACGAATCCTGTTAATTCCAGTCTTCATTTGTCACCCTCCTGGTTCTCTCTTGTTGCTGTGACTGACTGCACAAGTGGTCTTGACTTTGAAAGGTGACCTTCAAATGGGCACCTCGAGTAACCTCTACCTCAGACTACTTTGGCTGCTGAGGCAAAAGATATCTTATGACACAAAAGAATAACTTTTGATGTCCCTTCATTACTTATCCCAGTCCAGGAATGGAGTAATGATGAGCTCTTCCACATAAATCCTTCCAGAACCACCTGCCTGGCTGTGTGATATCCAGTACTTTGCATCAAACTTTTCCAGTACAGCCTCTCACCCTGCATTACAGCCTTTGTCAACTGCAGTCATAACATTCTGTCAGCATCTCTCTCTGTAGTGCTGTCTCTGTGCAGAGAAAGGGTTACTGAGAAACTGAATCAGTCTGTTTAATCATATTTTGGAAAGCAGTGGAGCTTGAGATGAGTCCTACTGTTGTGCCTCCCTTTCGGGGAGGGCAAAGAGTCAGTTACAATGGAGGATATTTGTGTTCACATTTAGAATTATCTTCCTAAACCCATTGTTCTTTCATGCATCATGAAAACACCCTGGCTCTTCTCTATCTCTCTCTTTCTCTCCCTTCCTCCCCTGCTGACTTCCACGGTTTTATAAAGAGGGCAAACAGGAAGGGGGAAAAGATAATTTCTCTCCCTGCTATAGCTGTTGTATCTGTCTCAGGTCAGATAATGACAGACAAGCCTGTAGTACTAGATAGACCAGAAGGGAAAGAAGAAGGATAAAGAAAGACCTTCTCCTTACCCCATTTCGTGGTACTCTTTGAAGGAGCAGAGAACAATTAGGTTATGATTAGCAATGAGCAAATATTGATGTCTCTAAACAATACCTTTAAAATAGGTACATGTTATCAACAGGGCATGACTATGCTGGAGTTTATCCAGTTAACAGAAAACTGTGCCTAAGTCTCATTAAATCTTAGCAGAGTGTAAAGCTTTGCCAGAAGCAGCATTCCAGGCCCTTCTCAAATAATGTTAAGAAGATAATGTCCAACTCAGCTATTTCCTCTCAGCTAGAGCTGAGGGTCAGTGTTCACTTCTAATGATCAGAAATGACATTTATTCCTTGTGAGAGCAGCCTGCCTTTCATACCTTTAGTCAACCTTTTGCCTTCTGTTTATGAAAAGAAGGAGCTTTTCTCTGTAGCTACTTGTCTCCTGCCACTGAAAAGACATGCCAAATTGCAAGATGACTGCGAAAGCAGGAGAAAAAGGAAAGCTCAGTCTCTAGTTCCCTATTCAAGAACTAGAACCCAAACTGAATTTTAGGAGCCTTGACTTCTGACAGGCTCAAAGAAAACTCCAAAGCAGGATAAGTAATGACTTCAGGCAGTTGGCATTTTTGCCTGACTGGAGGCTGAGCATTGCTTGTTCTCAGTAGTTAGGTGATGGCGAACTGCCTGTATTTCCTTGCCGTGTTGGAAATGTCATTCAAGATCAGGTGTGCAAAGACTGGAGAGAGGTTATATAATATCTTGGCTGCCTCTATCTCACATCTGGCCCTTTGGCATTAAGCTACCTATAGAGAGGGGATGACTTTGCCCATCCAAATTGGATTTTGTTTTAACCTGGCCTTATTTGATTGAGACTAAAAATAGCAGCCAAAATGTGTTTGAATAGGGTAAAAGGAGTGTCTGAAGTTATGAAATGTGAGGAAGAGCCAGAGAAAAGAGAGCCACAACAAACCAGGGAGTAGGGAGCTGAATAAGAGAAATCAGAATGAAGGCAGTCAAGTACAGAAGGGCATTAGCAGTCATATAGCAGGGTGAGGAGCCCACACAGTGTATTTTCTCTGTACCTTGGGGAGCAGGAAGGCTCATGCAGCTTCCACTGCTGTGTCTCCACTTGTTAATGAGGCTGCTCACCACTCTTTTCCTGAAGGGAGACTTCACCTGAGTATAGTTGTGTGTACTGTTTGTGTCACTGCCTTCCCCCAACTCACCCCACAGCTAAATTTTCATTACTTGAAACTGCTGCTTTCCATTGCCTGCCTAGTCCAGAAAGCCAACTGGAAATTGTGCCCTAAAGATGGGGGAGGGAAGGCTGGCCTTCTTTTGTCAGCTGTCCTGACTTGCTAGTGTCAGTCACTGATGGATATAAATAAAACCCATCTATTTATTGCCTTTCTTAGTTGTACTGTGTATTATCGAGAGAATGCTGGGCATCACTCTAAGATTAGAAATTCCCTCTGCTCTGGGATAAAAGATGTGAATTTCTAGGATTATCAGAGCTCTTCAGGGAGGAACTAAGTTCCTGTTTTCAACACTACATTCAGGACATTTTGACATGCTTTTCAGCTCTGCCACAAACTTGCTGTGAGTATGATGAAGCAGCCCAAACTAGCTCTAAAAAATGTTAGCAGGGGTCCCTGACTCAGTACTGTTTTCTAGCCTAGTGCTCTGCTCTGTCTCAGACCCGCAGCTTGGAAGCAGAGATTAGGTGCTAGTGTCTGACAAAGGCTACATACATCTGTGTTGGGAAAGTCTATATGGCACTGAATTTTAATGTGCAGGTATCCTGTAAATAAATGACTTTACACAACTCCTATGATTTCCTTGTGACTCAGAGTCATACCCATAAAATGGAGGTAATCCTTTTCTTCCCCTATGTAACTGTTCTAAGTACAAAAATAGTAAAGTTTTTGAGATGTAGTCATGGATTTTGTAATAATAGGTAAACATATGGACAGGTATACATGCAGATACTTCAACACCTGCTGGTAGGCAGAAAATAAAAGAGATTCATTCCATTATATGTAGGGATTCACTGCAATGACTCTTACCCGGATCTAGGGAGAATCAATGCTGACTGCTGTCAGGAATGAGGGTTTTTTCTGTCCCTGCTACTCAACCAGAACCTCAGCCTATACAATGCTCACCAGGGGCTTTGAAATGATAAAAATGTATAGAATTATATACATTAATATTTATGAAATGTTTGAATTGGCACTGAGCTACATTCATGGTAGGAACCTGCATATTTACTTGTAGGCATAGGAATGCTACTCTGTGTTGAATACTTAAGGCAGCCAAACAAGAGGAACTCACACAAAGTGATTTTAAATTGGTTTGTGAGAAAATACAAACTGTACTGTGCATTTCTGTAGGAAAAGGAAGGCTTAAAAAGTCTCTTCAAAACTGGAAAATGAGGTTGAAGTTGGATGCCTCTCTCATGTGCTTTTGTTTCCTTAATTTCAGCATATTGCCAAGGGATCAGTTTCTGGAGTGGCATCCTATCTTAATACAAATGGTTGACAGTTTAGTTTCTAATTCAGGCTCCAAACTTTCTGTGCAGGGACTAGCTGGCAATCCTGCTTTCTAAACATCTTTCCAGATCTTCTGTGTGATGTTTGGCCCTATGCTGAGCTTTCAAGGAGAGGGAATTTTTAAAAATATAGTAATATTTTTAATGAACAGCTCTCCACGAATGTCATTCACATTTAGGAGCAAGCTGATGCACTAAATACTCAAGACAAGCTTTACCTACTAGATTAGCTATAAAATGCAAACTGTCCAAAATAAGCTTGGTACATTTTTAACTGGTGTGGATTTTTCTTTTTAAAGGACTGTCTGAGGATTTTTAAGTAAAAGACATGAAGATGACATTGACTTTTTCCCGTAACATGCCTAAGAAGGAAAATGTCACAGTATGTAGAATTAAGAGCTCTCTATATATAATAATGAGAAGAAAATTATTTTTCCTTATTGCCATTTCATTTCTTTGAAAGACCAGCCTTTTCACACCTCCATCTCTCCTGCACCAAGACCCTCATCATGTTTTGGAGTGGGGAAGTACACTCCCATGCAAGTGAATGAGCAAAAGACACAAATAAAGAAACAAATCATACTGATATTGGAGAATGGTTTAGAGCTACTGAAGAGCACATGAAGAGATGAGTCAGATCAGTCAGAACAAAATACCAAGAATAATTTTTCACACAGTAGCTTATTAAGTTAGGTTTTGTCATACTGATCTCTGACCTCGTTTGTTACTGTAGGCAGAGGTTGAGTGGTAGGGAGGTTTTGATTTGCAGAGCAGTGCCACAGTTTTTCCCACAAGACAGCCTCCTTATGATTACTCAAAATCTTTGCCTTGTGTTTTTTCCAGCCTCTGCTCAAAGAGGAATAACCTTGAACACCAGGTGAAGAATCCAGGATGATGCTTCAAGTATGGGGAAAGGAAAAAGCAGCAATGACTTCATGCCACCACACTCCCATAACACCCAGGAAAGAGTGAAGAGGCAGCCCTGGTGAGAGGACAGCCCACTGAGGAGAGTACCTGGACATCTGTGGTGACGCATCTGCAAGCTGAGGTGAATGATCACCTCTGACAGCTTAGCAGAAGCTCTTCCTGGTCACTAATCGTAAGATCTTTCTGTAAGACAGAGGTCCTCCAGCTGTCTGTTCTTAAGGTCCAAGTTTGAACATGAAGTTTTATTTCCTCAACCATTTCAGTCTGTCCTGGTCTGGTAACAGCCAGGATTCTCTGCTGTCATCACATGGCAACCATCAGCAGAGAAAAATATTAGAATGCACGACTGGAGTCATCTATGTTGGTTGCCATCTTGAATTTTGGCACAGAGCCATAGAAATGATTGGTTTGAATAAAGTAATTTCATTTGTTAGTTTTGGTTATCATTTCAGTTAATTCACACCCTCAAAATATTTACTGGCATTTATGTTTCACCGTTGGATGCTTATGTTTTGTGCGGTTTATTTTTGTATTTTGATTTCTATTTGTTTAGGCTTTATAAACTTCTTTCATTGGCTGGTGTTTTCAGACCCAAGCTTGAACTCTAAGGCCCAGATGGCTCCTATCAGTTGCAATAGTGGCTTGGTAAAGCACTCCAGTTAAAATTTGCCTAATGCTATGAAAATTAATTTCCTTGTGTTAGAAAACAACATCAGCAGCTGGAGAATGTATTGGAGAGAAGATCCACACATCCTTAAAATGAACAGGAAGCAGCTTCAGCTCTGGTTCTTTGTTGGTGCTAGGTTAAAGAAAATCTCAATATTTCGTAACTTCTGCCTTCTCAAACAGCAAGTAGTGTGATTTTAATTCTCAAAGGGTCCTATTGTTTGTATCAGAGCCCTCAGAGATTGGATTCTAATAGCCTGTTTGAGCTATTTTCTTATTCCACAGCTCCCTTGTCATTTCTAGCCTGTTAAGAGAACATTCTCAAGTGTTGGCAAGTAGATAAAGACCAAGTGGTTGACAGGAGAAACAGTGTCGGGGGGGAAAGCTTTTTCTCTTGAAATGATTGTGTTCGTGTTTGCTTTTGGATTGTGCATATTTTCTGTCATTCAAGACCAGATAAATTGTGAGAAGATGAAATAATTGTGTTCATACCCCATTAGTTTTGCTATTATTTGCCCTAGGCATGAATTCATAGGACAGAACATGCCTTTTTCTACTTCTGTTTCAGTCACACAGAGGACAGACATTGAATACTTCTTTTGCCCAAAATGCAGTTCTCTAATGTGGCTGTTGCCTTTCTTACTTCATTTGCTTATCCTTCATTTCCTGGACAGTCATGATCCTGTTAACTTTCTCTGCGTCTTTCAGCTGTGTGCTTCAAGAATCTCCACAGCATTTGTTTGCTGCCTGTGCTGCCATCATATATCATCAGTCACCAAGAGATCTGTAAAATCTTATGAAGTTACTTTAAAGATCATGTCCCTTCTGTCTGTAATCACTGAATTCCACTCATGGATCTCCAAGTTAAGTGTTTCTACTGGTGCTCATGATTAGTGAAAATTTAGTTGCACAAGTTGTTACTGTGGGCTTAAAAACATTGGATCTGTCTTCTCATAGTCTATCCTGCTATGTGTGATATTGGCTATAGCCTCCAGCTCTGTTCCAGAACTGTCAGAGGGGCTATTTCCCTATAAGATTTAGATTCAGTAAATAACGGATTCCGTTCTGTTAGCCCAGGAAAGGTGACTCTCAGAGGATCATTGGCAGAAACAGTATTCTTATATCTTTGTCTGGCAAATTACCAGTTAGTGCTGGCTTATTATGGTCATAGGTTAATTGTTTTGTCAGCTTTGCCAGTCTTACACCCACTAATTTTGGGATAATTCGTTTATAGCCAGCATGTTTTCTGAACTTCTTTGCATTGCATGTTAGATGTAGCCAACACCACATCTCTAACTGTGATGACTTAGCAGCACTATATCAGATATCTCGTCTGTAAGACTTCTGAAATATTCAAAGAAATGCACATTGCAGTCTAAGACGCTCATTTCAAAGAGATTCATTTTGTCAGCTTCAGGACCAGTGACGTCTTGAATCTTTTGTCCCTGGAATTTTTTTCTTCTGCTTCCAACAAATAAAAAAACCCTGGTTTTAAGACTGGTCCTTTACCTCAAGCCAAACACCTAGACCTTGATCTCCTGTTCAGCCTGAGGATATGCTATAGCAGCCAGAGCATCAATGGAAACAGCAGTATTCCTTCACCTTGGGTGTCTGCTGATCCCAGCTCTGAGCACAAATGCAGTTACCTTGGGAGCATGTGCAATAGAGAATCAGGAACAAATCCTACGATTCCAGCCTCTTATTGTTTCCACCTCCTTGTACTCCTCAACCTGGAGTCTATGTATGTCTTTGTGCGTGGTGGATACTGAAGGATAACATACTGTATTTTGTGTCTTTGCAGCTCTGCTAGCTCCATGTCTGTCCCTTTTCAAAAACCTCTCAGAGAGTGCTTCAGTTAAGAGATTCGGTGGGGAGTCATAGAACTGTTTCCCACACATGTTGGACAGAAGGAATTTTACAGGAAGTCTTTTCTAGTACAAGGGAGGAAAGGAGAAGAGCAAACCATTTTGGATTAGTTATAGTTGCATGAAAGGAGTACAGTTTCGTATGTGTACCTCAAGTAGCTTTGTCTCTGCTATTATGACATTTACTTACCTCTATCCATTAATGATTTTTATCAAAAGTGCCTTTGTTTACTATGAGAAAAGAAAATCACCAATAGAAAGCCCCAACAGTCATTCAGCATCTATGTCACTTGTGGGCCTGGATAGCATAACCAAGGGGTCCTCTTCTTCTCTCCTGCTCCATGATGTTTGCATCACTTCTAGCTTGAGGATCCAATGACAGAGAATCAGGCTTGTTAATCTTGAAAGAAGGTACACATCAGAGTCCTGGAGGATGAGGTAATGCAGAGTTCATATGAGCATTTTATGCTGTGTTTAGGTGGTGTGCATATCGCAATATACAAAATAAGGGAAGGATATTTGTTTCTTCCCTTTCCAAAGCAGCTGACTTGTACTCAGAGCATAAAGCATTAAGCTCAATTTGAAACACCCTCACAAGTTATGCGTGTGCCATCAGTGGGAGATGTTATTATGACACTAGATAGGTAGACACTTAGTCTTGGATGCCAACAAGACATACTGAAATTTACGTTCTCAAGGCTAGATATGCTTTTGGACAATCATGGTTTGTTGGAAGCGTTCCTCATTATGATGCCTGAGAGGTTGGCGTATATATATGTATCTGCTACTGGTTCCACACTGAGGTAGGAGGTTTAGGTATCAAGACCTTTCTTTTCTAGTAGGAACCTTGATGCTGTGCCTCTTTCTCATAGCAGAATATGTGTAGTCTCCATGTGCATGAAGTTGAGTGGCTGGCAGTGCTGGACCATTCCTCTTCTTTACCTGTGAAGAAGATCATCAACTTAGAGATGAGTTTACAGAATAGACTGGGTTCTCAGCTTGCATTCTTTCAGGCCTGTACCTTGTACTAATACAACAGTTCCAGTCATTTTTGAGTATTTGCTGGGAACAAAAGGAGTCTGGCCTCTTTCTTATTTTTGTTAAGGTTTACTTGATTGAACTGCCAAGGACTTCTTTCCTCAGTCAGTCCTACATTTTCTGTTCATGATAATTCCTGAGCTCACTGAATCTGGATGGGTTATTTGTTGGATTTTTTTGATTGCAGTAGGTAACTGGCTGATTGATCTTCTTCATACCATTTCCTTTCTGGACATATTATTCATGTGGATCTGTTACAAGTTTCTTCCAAAAGAAGCTTCTGAACTTTACTTAAACCTAAGACTTTACTTACTTTTCTTCTTTCTTGAACCTCATGTTTCTAGAGCTAAGACATCCTTGTTTACACCAAACAGCAGGAGAACCTAATTTTATCCTTACAAGATCAGGGCAGTCAAACAGTCCTTGAGATTGGTTATACCAAGAGCAGAAAACATTCATCGTTCTTGTTATGCAGAAAGTGGTTAATTGGAAAAGAGATGGACAAGGAGGAGGAGTGTAAGGAAGAAGGGAGAAAGGGAGTAATTGTTTACAGTCTTGTGCGCTAGAACAAGAGCATCAAGTGAAACTAATAGAAGAAAGGAAAAAAAAAAGAGGGGAAGTGTGTGTGATTTTTTTTCTTTTCAAAAGTATGTAATTGACATGTGGAACTCCTTGTCACAAGATGTTGTGTATGTGGTTTCAAAAGACAAGTAGACAGATCCATGAAAAAGTCATCTATTAGGACATATTAATATCACTTTTCAAGTGACTGTTCCAGGGAAGTATCACAATGGGCATTTCCAAATTTTAGCTTGTCTGTCATGCATATGCTATTGAACACTGTCAGAGACAAGAGGTGGGCTAGATGGTCTTGCATTCTGACTTCGTATGGGTGTTTTATTTTGACAGTTGCAGTACAGTCTACTAGAACAGCCAAGGCAAAGCTGCCTTCCATGACAGTGGCATGTTCCACCAGAATTCACTCTGTGGTGTTGGATTCTCTAAGAAAAAGTCTCCATTGCTGACATCTGCCAAGTTGCCCACACCTTCGTCTGGGTGGGCACTATATATTGCAGAGACTTTCAGAACAATGCTTTTACAAGAGCAGAAAGGACACCAAGATCCATCTCTAAACAATTGTGGTTTTGAGGGAAAGTAGGTTGCTATCTGGAAGTCATCCATACTATGATATTTGTAAATGGTTAATTGCTTAAATATGGAAAATACTTAGCACTAACTGAAGCTCTTGTTATGTTATTCACACGTTTCACTTCTTGCCATCTTTGTCTTCCCAAGTAAGTACTTGAAAGCAGAGCACATTCAGGGTGAATGAACCACAGCACATCTTAAAGAGTTACAGTACCTGGTAGCTGTTTTCTTCCCACTTTAGAACCCTACTCCTCTTTTCCAAAGAATAAGATTAACTTTCCGTGCTGCTTTAGAGATGAGTAGTTAGGAAAGACAAGCTGATCTCCAAAATTAAGCTAAGTTCTTGAAGCAGCCTCCTCATGCAGTTTTAACATAGAGGACAAACTCTACTGAACTAAAGGTGACAAGACACCAAGTCTGCCCTGAGAGGTCTGCTCTATTACCTTACCAAAAAAGGATTTTACTGGCTCTCACTGAAAAAAGAGTTTTCACTGCTGTTTCCAATTTAAAGGAAGGAATCACTGTTCACTGTGGAGACCTTGGTGTGAAGTCTTTGCCAGTGGTATTCAGTGAATCATAATGGTTCCCTAGGGAAAGGAGTATACTTAACAAGGCCTCCTCTGTACAATTCCACGCCTACAGAACACACAATGAACTTGAGAAGTCTTATATTCTTTGAAAAGGAGTAGCTTCTTTATCTGACCTATCAGACAAAATAATTTAACTGGCCTTAAAAAAGTTTGATACAACTGTTAAGAATTTGGGGGCTGTTAAAAATATATCTTTTATTACCAGGTTTTTTATCATTTCTTTGGGGCAGGTAGAGGAGATGCTGTTACCACTAAAAGTAATTTCAGCATTGTATTTGACCTTTTGCCTGCTAGTTTTCTGGGTTGTGCAACAGAAGACAACTCCGCAACATTAGATTAATTTGGTGTCCCTGCAAGAGTATTTTAGAAGATCTCATTTCATCATAATTACAGCAATGGTAACATGTAGTCTTCTTCTCCCAGATTAAGAGGAGACAAGTTACTGTATTCAGTATAGTCATGTCCAAAAGTCTTAAAATCTCCTAAAAAAAAGTGTGTGGTTTATTGATTTAGTTGCTCTGTCTTGAGTACTGCCATGTCAGAAGTCAGGAAGGGATCTTTGAAAAGCTCCTCTACTGGTGAGTCAAAATGTTTAATTGTCATCACTCCCTCCTTCTACTATAAAATTTGTTTATTCTGAGATTGGGGAAGAAAACTGACAAAGGCTCTTTTCCCCTGCTGTTTCCAGTAATTACTGTATAGGATTCACCTAATGTGTTTCAAGTGGTTTTGCTTTATATATATAACCTTCTGAAAAGGTCACACTGTGTCAGATACACATAATAGATCTAGGCTGTCTGTGCTGTTCTTCAAGATGTGCAGATAGAGAGCTGGGAATCTACTGGGAGGGCAAATGAAGTTGTAGGCATCTCATTAGTGCCACTAGTTACAGTGCTTATGCTTCCAGTTGCATGATGCTTCCTCCATTCAAACCAGAGTTGTCTTTCCTCCTGAGAGTGTGTTTTCTCCACCATTTCTAATTCCAGAAATTCAATGTTTACAATATAAGCTACCAATTCTTTTTCTTATCTGCAAACCTACAAACCTCATGTTTCCATACATCTACTGAAAATATCTCATGAAAAATATATGAATAAAGATTGATTGCTTGATTCTGCCAAATTGTGGCTCGGCAAGTTTCTTAGGTCTTTTGAATGATGGCATCTCCTTTAATTGGTTTCTCTTTGTTATTTGTTCTGTTTGTTTCTGGTTCTTCAGATTAGCATGATCATATCCAAATGAGATCTTCAGATTGTAAAGTATAGTTAGAGATTTCTTTAGCAAGTGTCCTTTGAGGGGGGATATGTCAAATTGTGTCATGCAGACAGCTTGTTGCAAGCTGGTTGTCTTCCAGAGACTCTTGTGAGTCAGGCTGTCTGCTACTGCTTTCCCCTCACCAGTGGAGTTTCTTACAAATTCTTGAGAACAGTAGAGATCTCCCAAGTGTCTAGTCAGCCTGCAAGAGGGTTTCAGCACTTCAAAAGACCATGGATTTTTGTTTCAAGAAAGGACTACAACATAGTTAGCAAGACAATCTCCAGTCATTACACTGCATGCATTGCACAGATCCTGTAAGATTTGTCCCTAGCTTCACAGCAAATCTTTGTTTAATCTGTTTCCTGAAGAGGATAATAACTTCAGGAGAAAAAAAAGAAACTCTTCCTGAAGAATGTCAGGAAATCTCTGGTTTGATGTGACCCAGCTGGCTTCTTTAATCGAGCGATGTACATTCACTGGCCATGATATATTATTATAATGCCTCATGCTGATTTCTGTATGTGATGAATGAATATCTGTAAACAGCTAGTGAGAAATGTCTGAGTGTTGGCAGACCAGAAAAGGAAGTCACCTTTGCTTTCTGCAACATGCATAAGCTCTACATGTAACTAACTATTCCTTGCATCCATCTCTGTGGACAGCAATGAGGTATCATCTTACCTAGCCAACTAAGTGGAATAAGAGATGAAAAGAAAGACCACTGCCCCCCTGAAAAGGGGAGAAATAAATCTTTGTCCTTTTGTCTTCAAAAGATACTGCTTGAAAGATTGATATTCCTTGGTGTAATTCAACAGTGCCAGCATATACCACAGGGGACAGGCTTTCTGCCTGAAAGCTGTTCACTAAATCTGCAGGATGTGGGAAAACAATAGTTTGAGGTGGGTTGGTTTTTTTTGCCACAAACCACAGCTGTAAAGAAACTTCTATTCTGTACTAGATATAAAGGTCCTTATCCCTCTGTGTATTTTCTGTGAAATCAAGCCCAGTACTGGAAAAGGCCCAGCTGCTTGGTTGAATGCTTCAGACCACCTCTGCCATCATCCCTGTGCAACCTATCCCTAGAAAAGGATGTTCTAAAAGCAGCTAAGTAACTGAGGTCTGTAATGTTTGAAATTAGTCTTTCCTGGAAGCACACTGTGACATCCAAAACAATGTACCATATTCTTTCAGAAACGATGGGCATAAGAGGCATCTCAAATGCATTACTGTCACTTAGAGAAGTATGAGAATGGCAACTATTAATCAGCAGTTTTCATTTGCTGTATTTCATGTTGATGTACCTGAATTAATTTCTAAGACAGACTACTTTCCCAATGAGTAAAACTGTCTCATCTCTTCTATGCTGACTTGTTGCATGATAAAGTATTTTGTATCTGTACAGGGCATCTGAAGCCTCTCTTCAAGAGAGGACAGAAGACAGTGAGGTTAGTTGCATCCATCTGTCACCCTGGAGCTGCATCAAAAATGAACCAGGGCTTAAATGACTTCCCTGTATACAAAAGAAAATGTTGGTAAAGCAGATACCTGAAAGTCAGGGTGTTCTATTACTAAACATAATATGCATGTTAATTATTAATTTTATACAGCTTTTGACCAATATATTCTAGGAATTCTGCATGTAAAAAACAAATTGTTATTTTTAAAGGATTAGAAGGCATGTTTTCGTCCTTCTTCCTTCTTTTCAGCAATGTATCCAAATTGCTGCTGTTACTCTAAACCACAATTCATGTAGGTTATAGGCAGCCTGTACAACCATCTATTATTTTACACTACCACAAATCAGTATAGTTTTGCAGGTGTGTAGATATCACACTGTTGGGTTCACACATATTGAAAATCATATTTTCTTGATTGATTTCATGGCCTTTCAATCACCTACTAAGAGAAGACCACTTAGTACTACAAAGCTGATGTTTTGCATGCTACTAGAAACACTTGTAGTGGGTAAAAAACCTTTTCTGGACAATGGAGCTGGCCCTAGAGCTGCATCCTGCTCATCCTGTGGTACTGAATTTGCCCTGCATTTGGTGCTGAACCATATTGAAGATGTCTGCCTCATAAGACGTTGCAATGGATCCTCTTCTGTCATGGGATGACTGAGGTGATTTCATTTACGAAGTAGTCTGAGCTTGGGGACCTTCTGCATTTCTGCTGTGATGAGGATGTTTAATCGTTGGTAAGGAAAGCTTCAGAGCAGCAGAGGAAGATAAGGATCTGACAGAATAAGAATTTGGATGGACAGAGCAGAATAATGCTATGTTGTTGCCAGAGGAATGGACAGGTATGTTTGTCTTTTGTAGCTTTTAATACTTTTGGATATGGTGTTTACTTATTTACTCCAACTTATTTGCTGTGTATATTGATGTCTGTTGGTTATGGTTGGTTATACAATAGTGAAACATAAAGCAGCATATCCCAGTTCGGACACTGGTAAAGGGAATGGGCTAATGCTTTTTGCAAGTGCAGTGAGATAGCTAGAGACTGTCCAACTCAAGGACCAGGGAACAAACACTCATTTAGCCTCCAAAGATTATTCTTTGCTGAAATACCCCTGTACTTAAGCAGTGTTTCTTGCGGAGCTCTACAATGTACTACAGCCTGAAACACAAGGTGTTCAAGTCCAGGTCTTGGCCTCTTGCATGCTCTAATGGAGCATGCCCCAGAGAAGCAGAAACTACACAGATGGTAGTTTGATCATCTCTGTAGGATCTGCATTATGGCAGTGTAGAATAGGGGGTTTTTTCACTCTTTCTAACCATTGGTCTTTGTTAGAGAGACAGAAAGTGTGCTGGGATTGTTTTCAACAGCTTTTGTTTGTTTCTTTGAACAACAAAAGGGAACTGTGGGAGCTGTATTCAGTGTTGGCAGTGAAGATCCCACTTTTTCTTTCCCATTGTCTTCCTCAATTTGCCAGTTATTAACAGAGCATGTAGAGAACTGCCCTCTGCCTTCTCATACAAATGTCCCAAAACATTTTGGTAAGCCTGCACCCAGGAATGTATTCAATCTGTTATTAACCCTGTGTAGATAGTATAGGTTGTTACTGAATTATAGCTAAATCACCCCTAGAAAAGCTATTCTAATTCAAGAAAATTAATTCAGATTCTGTCTCACAATTCTGATTCTCCATTGTTGCTATAGAAATGGAAGGCTGGACAGAGAGGCAGTAACAGATGTTTGACTTTTAGGATTACCTGTGTTCTTACTGGTTGGACACCCCAAGACTCTTCTGGCCTGATTTTCCGTTGCCATTTTGCCTCCATTCCAAGGCTTGCTCCATCTGCCACCCCTCCCTGCCACTGAGGAGGTGCAGTGAACATGAAGTAGTAAGACCAACCTCAGGGGGCTTGCCAGAGTTAATCCATGAGGGGTTCTGGTAATGCTACAAGTGCCACATAGGACTGTAAGCTCTACAAGTGTTCTAGCTCAGCTCTTTGCAGCCCCCTCCTTGGGTTTTTTCCCACCTTTACTAGTGAGGAAGCCCTTCAATTGGGTGGGCAGCAGAGACAGCCCAGGGCTCAGGAGGAACAATGACCAAAGAACAGACTGCAGCTTGTAAACCAAAACCTCCCAAAGGGCTGCTGCTAGAAGGAGATTAGAGAGAATTCCTACGCCAACTGGCATCTGGATTTCCCCCGCCACCCCTGGTTACAGCTATTAAATTTTTGGCCTGTCTATTAGCATGGCAGTGTAGTCATAATGCATTACTTGTTCCCTCCTTGGGCAGGGGAGGGGAGAAGCATGGACATAAAGAGCTGTCTGGGGGACCATAATACAGTACTGCTGCAGGACTGATCAGAGCTGCACCTTTCATCATCACACCCATGACAGGTCAAGGAGACCCAGAGAGTTAAAAGGGATAAAGCTAGGCATTGAGGAGTGCCTCTATCCAAGCATGTGCACCCCAGCCAAAACGTCACACAAGTTGGCAGGCTCCCTCTACTGACCCACCCTTGCTAACCTCTAGCCTGCTGGTGATGGTGCAGGAAGGGTTTGTTTACAGTTTATTAAAATGTTTGAGATTACATGTTATGGTAGCCTCATGTGAGGTATATGGAAGCAGCCACTATTGTGAAGGGCTGGATGGAAGAGCTGAATTCTGAACTGACCATGGAGAACCCTGGCCACAAGCAATTAACCAGGTAGGTGTCATTTTATACTCCGTTGCTGGGGACCAGGAACCAGGAATTGGAAGCAAACTGGGAGGAACCTCAGTGGTCTCTAGAGCATGACTTTAAGTAGTTGTGGTTTGGAGACTGAGAGAAGCAGCCTCTGAGTCTCGTGTGGCATGCAACCACTGGAGATTTTTACCTTTGGGAGTATCTATAGCTGAAAAAGCCCATACTTTTAAAAGACTACATTTATTTTTTGTCTGGACAACTGTGAGCTTTTTATGAACATCTGTAATGTTCATGGTAAATCAGGAGAAGGGGTATATTATTTACCTGTGTGTACAAGTCTGTACTGGCAGAACATATATATTCAAATGGACATAGATTTGGCAGCTGTGGCAACTGTACTGCTCTGGTTATTTAAACAGCATTGTTGGAAGTGTTTTACATTTGAGGAGAGCTTTATATGAATCTATTAAAGCAGATGCTAGAGCTGATGCACATGTCTGAAGGACTAGGGTGGGACAGGGCACATATGCATCAGGCACAGTTCGAGGGTACCAAGGAATTTCCATTCTGGGACTCTCTGGCTGGCCTAAATTCTGCCTGTTCCTTTGATGAGACATTTTGGAAAGGGGAATGACTTTAGCCTGACTGAGTATGCCACAACAGTAGCAGTTTTAAAAACAGCAAACCATCTAACCCTTCAACAAACAACTTGCTTGTGAAAAAAGAGCATCTCCCCCCCAAATATTTATTTTTTACAATGTTTTTGAGATTACTATTTTTAAGTCATAGCAGGTGGGGCCTGGGCCACATTCAGGTCATTGTGCAGAACAGGTGGAGAAAACCCCAAAGTACCTCACAAACCGTAATAGACAAGAGGTCCTAAGAGGTCCTCAGGGTGTATCAGCTCATAAACAAATGGGCTGAATGTTCAGGTACCCACAGACATTGCTCTGCCCTGACCCAGAAACCATATCTCAGAAACTCCATGAAGGGAAAAGAGCTGAATGGAGACATCAGTCCCTCTGAAAAAGGACTCAGCACCCTCTTTTCTTGTATTTGCCCACCCTCAGCAGGATAACTGGGAGCCATGCAGTTTGCATTTAGAAATCAAATAGCCAGGATCTGCCAACTGAACTTAGAGGTTTGGCAGACACAGTTTCAGTTGCAGGATACTGGATCACAGCTCTGAAGAACAAAAGTCTTAAGTGTATCTCTGAGCATTTCTTCTCTCAGTAGCTTCCCTTCTTGGTGCATTTTCTGACTCCAAAGAAACTTTCAGGCTTTCCTCCTACAGGGGAAACCTTTAATTCTTCAGGCCAGTGGGGAGGGCTGAGGTTCTAAGATAGCGAAAGCTAGAACAGAAAACATCTCTCCATTCCCATTCCCCCTCTGATCTGCTCTTTCTCATTCTCTTGCTTTCCCAGCTCAACAACCCAGCATTCAAATACACAGCAGTTCCTCCACTCTATCCTTCTCTTCTGCACCAACTGTCCAGCCATTTTGGAGAGTGTGGCCTTCGTGTCACTAGAGTAACTCCCAGAAGGAACATGACACTGCCAACAAGACCAAGAAATGTTCCAGAAGAGATCCCCAAGGGCTGCCAGACTCTTAAGCCACAGGGTTTGGCACTTGGCCCTCAGCACGTGTAGTCTCTGACCCCCAGTTCCTTTTGTGTTAGCCTGGGAGCAGGAGAATGGGTGCTGACAGTTTCTCTCTTGGCTTGGGGCGGGCCAGGGCGCCTTTCAGCTGCACTTGCAGGATTTCACCACCATGTTGGAGAGCTGCTCCACTTTGGGGGTCCTCCCAACATAGTACAAGATAGTGAGCGGCTCCAGGTCCTGGGGCACACAGCAGGGTGAAGCAGATGCCTCAGGGTTCAGCGTGTTGTATAAACCTAGCACCTGCAGAAACAAAGTAAATGTGATGACAAAGTCAGGAATAAACTTGGTTGAGAACAGGAATGGACTTCAAAGCCTACAGGTCTCTAGGTGTTCAGACTATGCTCATCAGAGAGTATCTCCCTGAGGCAAGTAATACATCCTGCCACTTCCTGATCATTGCCTGTTTTAAAGGGTCTCACCTACCATGGCCTGACTCTTAAAAAGACTTTTTGTTTTAAATTGTAGTAGCCTTGCTTTGTGGCTGATGCCTGAAGGTTGAAAGAGTGCAAGTAGTTGTCACCTTTCATCTCTTAATTTGGCATGGTGGATAGGTCATAATTCTTGCTTTTAACAAGGCTGGGTGCAACCAGCCTGGAGACCATGTTGTCTTGGGTTCCATTAAAGAAACCAGAAGAAAGATCAGTGCTGCTTATTTCAACCAGCATCTCTACATAGTGCTGGATGGATGCCAATCCTCTAGAGTATCTGCAATTACCTCCCAGCTTTGAAGTGTCTGATGCTTTCTCTCTCCACTCCATCCTCCAAGTCATTACACTATAATGCTGGAGCCAGGAGTGTCCTGTGGGACCCCACTGGATTCCTCCTCCCAGCTGGCCCCAGCCCACAGATGACTGTACACTTCAGCCATGTAACCACTGGAGAACAGTTGCCACATTTCTTGCCAGAGGTGGCCACTTCTCAGCAGTAAGCAACTTTTTGAGTTGTGGGGCCAAAACATGATCTCACCTGCACTACTGTGGTCTCATTAGTGCTTATCTGGTATAAAATACAGGGTCTGGTACATTGTCTTTCAACTACTTCACAGTCTTTGGGGATGAGAGGTGCTAAGGAAACATCCTGTTCTATCATCTAGATCCATGTAATTGCAGTCATTCTGGTAGGTCTCTGGGATACTGAGGAAAGTACTCCTGGCAGGGGTACCATGTGCTTCTGGGGCCATTCTGCTCAACAGAGACAAATTAAACAGACTGGTGCAAACATCTTCTTTTCACCATGTTCTTCCTAGGTGGTACTGGCAAGCTGTCAGCAGCTATATTGTTCTACAAGTTTCTTGGATCACTCAGTTGACCTTAACACTTGATAGTTCTCTTTTTTGCTCAAGAAAAGAACATTAGGAATAATTCTATAATCTCCTTTACATAGATTCAGTCCAGTCATCTACTAGGGAGCTGCTCAGGACAACTAGATGGTGAAGCTATATTCCCATTACCCTTTCAAAGCTGCTCGTTGCCTCGCTTTGTTTTGTGCTTAAAGCCCAGCATCTGTTCACTCCTTCATTCCCGTAGATCGACTGTTCCCACTGACATTAGTCCTTCAGCTTCAGTGAGCCTTGCTGTTATGCAAACTCTCAAGCTGTCAAGGAAATGTTAGCATCTTTTCTGCAATACCATCTTTATCTAGTTATCTATTCTTCAGTTGAATCTCCTTCTCCAGTAACTTTTTGAGTGAAACCTGAAGCTAAGCTGCTGGTGAACTGTTGCATTTTCTGGAATGCAACCTTTTCTGTGGAGAGAGGCACAGGACTTTTTCCTCTTGCTTTTCTTGCTTCAACAATGGACTGTCTGCTTCTTTGTCTGTCTTCTCCCCTTGGTACTTCTCCTATACCTGAGCTTTTCTATTGCTTTTATTTTCTTCCACTCTGGACAGTAGCCAGGCTCTGGTGGTATTCTTCCCTAAGACTGCCAAGTGTCATGTTAAACAGAGTTTATATGTAAGTTACCTAAAGACATTTACTTTCTGCCAATTTTTGCTCATGAATCTCACTGCCTAGTAGGTTCCTCCCTGCCATAGGTCAGGTGGGATTTATACAGCTGGAAAGGATGCCTGTACAGAAAAGAGAGCTTACTGCATGGCTGTGTTCATTTCTAGACACAGACAAGGATTTCCCTTCACTTTCAGGCTACAGTTTGCCCCTGTGGTAGCAGATGGCAGCTCCGTGCCATGGCACAACAGTTTTGCATTATGACCTGGCACAGAGTGTAAAATAATCCTCTGCCCAGTGCAAACCACAGGAGAAATTTAGGGCAGAAGAGAATTACCAGAGTTGATGTTTCATGTGAACAATTCAGTTAATACTCTCGCCATTACCAAATAAGTGCCCTAAAAGCATCAGTCCTGCTGTTTCAAATCTTATCCAAAAGACAGCAGGATCCTCTTCCTCAACATTTGGCTGGAAGCATGGATTCAGTACTGACTTCAAAGGACGCCCATTTTCCCCGTTGAAACACCCAGGCTCTTTTCTGCAGTTTCCTGGACAGTTTTTTACAAATATTGATGTGGATTGCTTTTGATGCATTGAAGAGACCAGATATGATCAGACTTAAGGAAGACGGGAGAGTCACAGCCACAAGCCCTGACAGGATAATATACTGTACGTACTGTGCTGTGAGTGGTGTCTGCACTGCGGAGGTATGGACAAGGACCAGAACAAAAGTTAGCAAAGTAGCCCTTAGGCTCATGGACCCATTTCCAGCCAAGGTCCTGTCGGAAGTCAATATACAGAGGACGCACACAGCAGTTCTCCTCCAGATTCCTGAAAGACAGTATCGAAATACAGTGAAGCTAGAGAAGGGCCTTATATATGATTGCATCATGCAGCTACCTGAGCAGAAGGACTAGTACCACCAGTGCCCAGTAGGATGTGGTGTTTGCAGGCGTCAAGTGCAGAGGAGTGGCACAGGTGAGCAGTGGCGGGCAGCTCAGCAGCCTGGCATTGCTTGAGCCTGCTGCAGGCAGCTTAACCACTAGCCCAGGGAGGCAGCACTCTGCTTACCCACAGCACCTGGAGCTAGAAGGGGGCTGCTACAGGTGCCTGTCCAGGCTGTGCTCCAGGAAGCTGTTTGCAAGTCTTCCTCTATCCAGCAGCTCAGCCAAGATCAGGTTGCCCAGAAAGGTTGTGGCTGCCCCATCCCTGGCAGTGTTCAAGGCCAGGCTGGATGTGGCACTGGGCAACATGGTCTAGTGTTTTGGCATCCCTGCTTGTGGCGGGGGGGTTGGAACTAGATGATCTTTGAGGTCCCTTCCAACCTGGCCATTCTATGATTCTATGATTCTATGATCACACAGTGACTCTGCTGAGCTAGCCAGCATCACCTTCTTGGACACTACAAGGAGCAGCTGGCTGAGCTGTGCTCTTCTGGTGGCTTCTGTGGCATCATGGTGACCCAAAACCCCCTTGAAGGGCTTTGCCTTTCCTGATGGCATGGAGTCTCTCCAGGCATGCCCACCTCAGGTATGGGACCTGGTCACCCCAGGCAGGATTCACACTTACCGAAAACAGTAGTTGGTATCTAGGGCCCGTTTCTTTCTCTGGCCTCCCAACACTTGACTCTCCAGCCGATGTGGGGGTAACATCATCAAGATGAGGTGAGGATTATGCAAGTCTTTCTGCTTCTTCAGGCGTCCCAAGTCCCCACGGCCATAGTCATCCTCACTGTCAATGCCTTCAGAGAAAAACAGCATCCAAAACAAAGAAATCAGTGTGGAAGCAGAGGATGCAACAAGATTTTTAAGTGCATTTACACTCCCATGCCTGCCCTTGAACCAGGGTTAAAAGGATTCAGGCACCACATCCACTTACTCCAGGACATCTTCCCTCACAGGGACCCCTTTGCTCCTGGTGAATTTGACTGCTGCAGGCCTGAAATAGAGGCTTACAGGCCACCTGTTTTACCATTTGCAAACTGCTGGTGGGGCCATTAATCCATCCCACTTACTCCTGGCTTTGGTCCCAGGACAGGCAGGAAGACTAATGGTTTAAAGAAGATGTCAGATCATTGGCACTCTGCAGAGCAGCCTCAGAAATAGAGCCTTTGGGGGCCAGTGGCTGCAGCCCAGGGCTGAGAGCCAGGAGGTTCCTAGTTCTTAAGCCAGCCAAGCCACTGACTCTCTGGGACACCTCACACAGGATGCCTGACTTCCTTGTGTTTCAGTCACCCTAACTGGAAAGCAGAGCCTCCATGGAAATCTGAGACGACATCAAGCTGAACTTTCCAGAGACACCGAAATACAAAATTATTCCTTTCTGCAGGTGCTCATGCAAGCCCACCCAGCCTATGCTTTTCTTCCATTTCTAGCTTATGTACAAAGGGGATATACCCAAATAATCAATATGCAAACCCATATGTGAATGCTTTTAAGAAAAATATTATGCAACGTAAAACGCTCAAGTATGCAAAGCAAGATCTCTCTCTTTTTTTTTTTTTAAATTTATATTCTCCAGGCTTTCCCTTCCCCAACAGCCTCCCCTAACCCAGCTCTTTATCACCTTTGAACTTGATCTCCAAGACCTCATGCAAATTCTCCAAGATGTCTCCATTTGGCTGAAAAGTATGGCAAGGACAGTGTATGCTAATTTCCAGGCCAAGGTTGGACTCTGCAAAGAAGATGACTCTATGAGAAACAGTCTTCCTCAGCTGGAACAGCACCTGGCACAGGGAAGTTTCACTGAGGACATGTACTGTGGTAATTCCTAGACTGTGGGTCTGATAGACAGGGATGCTCTTAAAGTAGAGGAAGAGAATCTGCCCTGGAAAGGAGAATGGGAAAAGCAGAATCTTGCAGCTTCACTTGGGTCAAAAGCCTTGCCATTCCTAAAGGAAGCTTCCTAGGCAGCTGAGAAGGGTGCTTCTGGTTATGTTTTTTAAGTTCTTCAGCATTTGTGAGCTTCAAGGAGCTCCACTGGACACCAGGGCTTGCAGTGTCTGTGTTAAATCAGTTTTGCCATCCTCAGTACCTGTCTACTATCTGGCTTCTGGTTAGTGTCTGAAGGAGAGATTTGAAACGATCGAGTTGGATATGGACAAGTAATTTCACTGGAAGCATTTTTCTCAGCAGCTGCAACCTCCTGTTCTGTTGAACTGCTAGTGGTCTAAGTCACACAGATTTCCAGAGGCAAGTCTATTTTCATAATAACTTCCTGGACCAGTCATGCTGTGTGGGCCTGATTAAGGCAACATAAGTCTCTTAAAAAAATAAAAAAGGAGCTTTTGTATGTCATGAATTAAAACATCTGGCTCCCCAGGGCATTGACAAGGTGCCCAGCACCTTTTTTCCTAAGCATTGTGTACTCTGTGACGTCTTGTCAGCTAGTGTGCCTGCCCAGTGCGCACTGCAGTTCCAGCCCTGAACTCCAGCCATCAGGACACTACTTAGATTGCTTGAAAAAGGAGCCACATACAAGCTCACAGCTTACCCTTCCAGGGAGTGGCTACTTGCCAGTACCTGCATTCCAGTTTTCAGTGGCACCTAGCTTCTATCTGTGAGGCCAATCCAGCTGTGAGTCACGGTGCCTGCGCTCCAGCTGTGAATGAGGTCAGTGTTCGTGCTGGGAGCTGCCCCATAACTATCTGTTGGGCTGCCCAGTGATGGCAGAGGTATGTTCTCTGCAATGCTAAAGCCTCTGTCTGTCTACGTGTGTCAGCCTCTGGTATTTCCTCACCTTTATACCTGCCAAACTGTAAACAGCTAAAGAAACCAGGATCCTTGCTGTTTTTTTTCCCCTACTAGTCCATGTGAAAATTAAACCAGAACAATCCTCATTTTCTGTGTATCACAGATTATAGTTTAGACCAGCAGAGGAATCCCCTCTGGGCTTAGAATCAAAGAACCATAAGAAGTTCCATCATCTCTCAGTGAAAACAATTTCCTCCTCCAGAGGATGAGTCCTCATTCTGACTCAGCCCATAGAGCTACACAGTGGGGTCTCCAGGACAGAGCTAGGAATCTAGCAAACATCACACATGGAGGTAGCTCACTGGGAGAAGGCTCATTCTCAGACAAAGAAGCTGTCCTCTATGTGAGCCAAGCTCCTTTAAAAACGGGGAGCCAAGAGATACTCCTGTCAATATTGATCCACATTTCTATAGATGCCTTGACACTCAGTCCAGCAAAAGGCCCTACCTCTGTGCTGAAGCCACTCCCGCACAGTCTCGGTGACATCAAAGGACAGCCACTCAGGGGAGCCTCGTGTCTGCACATTCCTGCCACTGAGGTAGCGCTGCTTTGCTATGTGCTCATCCGGCCGAAGGATCTGAATTGGAAGGAGTGGTAGAAAGAATCAGCCAGTGCTATGCGTAAGGAAGGGATAGCCTTGGGTCTTTTTCCTTCCACAGCTGGTTAAAAACTAATTCAGAATGTTGGTCCCAGCAAGTGAGACACCAGGAATACCCTGGCACAGGTGAGAAGGATGTGCTTCATAACCAACCTGAACTCAAGATCTACACAACGCTTCTTTCTGTGTCCTGTGCCCACCTCTCTGAATTCATCCTTGGTTTGAGGCACATATCCAGAGGCAGAAGCACACAGCAACTGGGTAGTTTTGTTTCTGTATGTATCTGTGGGATGTCAGTCTGGATTTCAGAGTAGAACCAGCAGTAGGCAATAGAGCATCTTGCCACAAATCCCTTGCCCAGCAAGCCTATGAGTCCTACGCTGCAGCATTTTTATGTGTCCTTCGTTCTTCAACTTCAGTCATAACACACCAGAGCTGATCATTCTCTCCCTGCTCTGACATCTCGTTCCACTTACAGACAAACAGCCCCAGCCTGTGCAAGGTGTTTCTTCCTGCAGGACCCCAGGATCACTCCAGCACTCAACCTGTGCAGAAGCCTCAGGGTTGCCTCCTTGTCAGTTGTGTCATCTGGTGGAGGATTGCTCTGACCTCTGAAGCTGAATTCCAGGAAGCCTTCAAGAGCTCCTAACCACAAGACAATTTTATCTGCACTCTTATTGCAAAGTGGACAAACACCAGCCTCTGGGAATGTGCCACCTGGGTGCTATACTGTACCCTTAGCTGAGAGGTCCAGGCCAGCCTACCACTTCCAAATCTGAACCACACCTTATTGTGCCTGGGGAGTCCACGGGTTCAAACCAAACTCCAGATAAGTATCTGAATTAACAGTGCCATGAATTGTGCCCCTGGGGAGCTGCTGCTAAAGGGAACATTGAAAGCAAGCAGTATTTTTCCAATAAATCAGTGACAAGAAAGAGAGCTCCACCCGTTAGATTAGCACCAACTGTACTGAAACAGTCAAAGAAACAAAACTGTGAAGGGACCTAGGCATGCAGATATGACAAGTCAAGAGGGGCTCCCCTTCCAACCCCCTTAGTGCAGCAAAGAGCTGAGCAGCCAGTCAGTGTGAGTGGGGAAAGGACAGCACTGCACTGTAGAAAGAAAGAGAGGTGACTGTCACTTATATACTGGAAAAGTTCTGGAGTACAAGAGGGCATTTCTTCTCTCCTTCTTCTGTGGCCCTGCACTCATCAATGGAAGGCAACCATTAAGGAGCCAAGCTATTCTGGGATCAGGTACAAAGGAAGGTGAGAAGAATATTCACCTGGAAGAGCTCAATGCGCTGCTCACTGCGTTTGGAGCTCGGATTGGGCACACGCAGCACCCGAAACTCAGCCCGGAACAAGTTGGTGCTGTTCTTCTCTGCCGAGGACACATTAAAGCGAAACACGTTGGAGGTGACACCTTTTGGACAAATGCCCAACTCATCTAGGAGAAAGAAAGATGGAAAGACTGAGAACCACAGGTCATAAGGGCAGGATTACAAATAAATATTGTCTGAGAAAGGGCTTTCCAGTAGAGGCCCGTCATTCAAACATCTTACCACCTGCGAACAGCTATCTAGCTAAAGGTAACACAGGATGAATTCACTCAAATTTGGTCTACATTGCAACATTTTGCAAAGTTATCCCACTCCTCCCACCATTATTTCAATGCTACAAGTCAGAGAATCAGTAGAGGTCAAAACCAGTGTTTTTAATATTATCGTGTCTAATGCTGCCCATCAAATGTGGCTAATGCTCAGTCTGCTGTATCCAAAATAACAACCCTAGCCAAGACAATGCGGCCCATTCCCAATAGCAATGATGATGTGATTCTGCTCATGCTAGAGACATGAAGCCACAGAGGAGGTGATCCCATTGCCTTAGTTTTATCAGCCTTGACATTGTTTCCTAGAATGAAAGTCAGCCAAGTGTCAACAAAGCATGAAGTATAGAAGACTTTTTGGGGCTATGACTATTCAGTGCGTACTGAAAGAACTGGGTTTTAAAATCAATTCTCACTCATGACCTGGAGAAGGAATTCATGAATAGTATTAGAGAGTGCTGATGAATTGTCTTCAACAACAGAGTGACTGTGCTGAGAGGTCTGTGGTGATCAGACACACAGGCAGGAAACAACACAGCAATTCTCTGCCTTGATGTGTGCCTGCTTATCAGGAAAAAAAAAAAAGCAGGTAAAAGCTATGAGGTCCAAAACAAAGGCCTCAAGAGAAAACAAGCCTCTCTTCCATGGGACCATTTTGGTCCCATGGAAAAGTCTTCGCTGTGGCTGTTGTTCCTCTCCTACTGACCTCAGTTAACCTTCAGGGCTCTAGCATCATTAAGGCTTCCTACAGACAAGACACAGCAGCTCCTGCTCTATGCCCACATGCAGGTTTGCTTGCAGCCCTACAGAAGCTCTCATATGAGCTCTGAGTGTTGTCCAATGCAACATGGGGCATTCTTGTCAGCTGATAATTGATTTTAAACAAAAAAAGAAACAGAAAGAAAAAAATACTACCTGTCCCAGCCACAGTTCCAGCCTGTGACAAATAGGCTAGAAGTCCCATTTGAAGAAACATTTAAGTTAGATTCCTGGAGTTGGCCCTTCTCTTCACCACTCTATTTTGAGGGAAATGGCTTCTGAAGATGGACTACTGTGAAACAGTACCTAAGCACAGAGGTTCACCTCCCATTCCAAATTCTGTTTTGAGCAACACTGATGCACTTCCAGAGTCATCTCAATGAAGATAAAAGTCCTCCTCTTGTGCTACACTCAGATTCAGCAAGCAGGAGCCCGCCAGTTTACAAGGATGTGTTCTTAGGATGCTTAAGTTTTACTCAATAAGCTAATGACCAGATGCTCACACTGGGCTTTAATTGGAGTGTATTTTTTTTTGTCATTTGTACTACTGAATGGAAGAGCTTTCCCATATAGGAAAGTCTCTGGTGCTATTGAAGAGATGGATGTTTGGTAATCCCAGATCAGACCCCACTGCAACCATGAGCTAGTATCCTCAGCCCAACAGCACTGCAGTGCAAAGAGTACATCTAACCGCACAAGGACACCCACTGTGAGGACTCCATCACTGTGACCAGTTTTAGGTATTATGCCACAGAAAAGCACAGCAGAAAAACCAAGCTCTGGTTTCATTAAATGCCCAAAGGCATCTTCCTAGCTGAAGTCTAACACTGAAAATTGTTCTGTGTCCTACACCTAGGCAGATACTGTTTTAATACTCCCTTATGTTGTTTTGCACTCCCAGCCCTATTAACAGTGCTGTTACCAGCCAGCTCTTCCATTTCAGACCTGACTGCCTGTCCACGAGGGATGTCCTAGTAATCATCAGAAATGCCTTTCTAGATCAGACCAGTGGTTAGTCCAGCCCATTATCTGTTTCCACCACTATGGCTTTACATGGACTGCAGATCTGGTCCTACAGCACAGTGCAGATGAAAGACAAAAATCATTTATCATTATCTTAAGATTTTTGGCTGTTAGGCAGCCATGGTGTTAACAGATTACTGTATCTACTGTATTTCACCTGCTGCCAACACATTGCTTTCTACCTACCTACTTCATCAGCAGGTTGATGGTGTCTTGTAAGACCTTCTAGTAGAAACAGTAATAGCTATCTTCCCTTTCCTAAAAAGAAGTTTCATGTTCCCTTTGTATCCTGGGAACAAGCTGTCTGTTATGGGCAGTTGAACTTGCTTTCTGTGTTTCACTCTGAACACTGTGAGGTTGGAGCCAGGAAGCTGACTGCTTTGGGGCAAAGTATTTTTTTTAAGAGGTCACAGGTAAAGGAAGCAAGGTGATTTTTCAGGGAACTTGGTCCACTCCCAGCTCAGGTGTGTTAATCGCACTGGAATCCGGTTGTCTCCACCTACCAGCACAGAACAAAGCCTGGAGGCAATATTCCTGCAAGCTCTTCCAGTCCACAACACTCAGTAGCTGTAACAAAGCCTAGAGACAGGGAATCTGTGATATCCTGTGCACCCATGACAGGCTATGTCTCACATGGCAGGACGTATCCTCACAATCAGACCCTGCTATTATTGTGAAGCCCAGAAAGCCCAGAGCTGTTAACTCCACAAACAGTAAGACCAGTAGCCTCTTAGCATGGACAATGAGATACAGGAAGCAGGATCTTTTGGGAGCTTCCCTCTTCCTACCACTGCTCTCGGTCAAGTGCAGGTTCTCCACATGCTGCTGATCCTACACAGCTACTGTTTCGGGCAAGCCCCAAGGTGGCTGATGGTTGTCTGGTTAGTTTGTTGTCAAGAAAGGACAGGCTGTGAGCAGGTATTGCCTCACTCCGTATTATACCACTGGTACTTCAAATTGTTTCCTGCCAAAGCTGCGTAACTTTGGAGAAAATAAATGATCCTTCTGGAACTCTGCAGGCAGCAGGTTTGGAGGGGAGAGTTGCTTGGCCCCAGCAACCCATGGCTTCGATTGCCTTGTCTCTCAAACTGACTTGGAAAATGGCATGTTTTGCCTCAGCAAGGTAAGCAAAGCCATTTGCAGGACCATTGCAGATGCTCTCTGAGCCTGAATCTAACCAAGTCAGTGCTTAAGGGGTTTTGAATCCCCATAAGTTTTAGGATACCCCTGAAGCGAATGGCTGGTCAAAAGCAAGTTAATCTCTGAAAGAAAGTCCCTTATAGTTCAGGCAATGACTGAGAGGCACAGGAAAAAGATCATTCCATGAGTCACCAAACAGCTCAGAGTTGGGATAGGGAACCTGGTCCTGAATATCCTTCCCTCCTAGAAGGATATGGCTCTCTCCACTGCTATTTTTGCTCCTCGGCTCTCCTCACTATTGGGCCTTAAGTCTTTCAGAAGGATGAGTTTTCTGAGCCAGCGAGCCACTTGACTAAATAGTTTGGAGCTAGAACAGTCTCTGAGCATGTGAGTGTGCATGTGCACACATTTCAGACTTGTCTTTCCACGCAGTTCCCTCAAAGGAGCAGTCCTCCCCATCCCCCCTGGAGAAGACTGGCTTTGGTTCAGAGCATGCTCTGAGATCACCACCTGGCACAGTGACAGAGTCATGGGAAAGTTGAAGAACAGCCACTTCTGAAGACACAGGGCCAAATTCAGCCGTGGTGTAAGCAACAAAACTCCCCAGGTTTCAAATGAAGTGCATCTCTTGAAACCACAGTCTATTGGAGCTACTCTTTCTTAGTGTGACCCAATGCCAAAGTTCCCTCTTTCTTTGGGTGGTGGCATCTACAATGTCCAGTCCCAGGAATTCAATCTCAGCACTAGTTAGTCTTTTGGACCCAGTGCTCAACACCTTGCCCCAGTAATACATGGGGACGTGGGACAGGCTCATTCATTTCCATAGGAATTTTTCCCCAACCCACAGTCCCTCATCACTCCCCTTCTTGTGCACCACTTATCTCTGTTCCTCTTTCCCCTCTACTTTATCCAAATCCACTCCTCTGACTTCCTTTCCCAATGTTGTACTTTCCCAGTTTCCTTCCCCAAAACACACTGGTTCATACTGTGGCTGTACCATTTTTCAGACACTTCGTTTCCCCATATACTTTTAAAATTTCCATAAATGACACTTAAGTAGGTCAAAAATGTTGACATATAGGTAAGCTATTACTCCCTGTGCTCTTTCTGTTCCTCAAGTGTTGGTGTCTCTCGAGCTGAAAGCTAATCATATAACCATATGGAGTACAGTCTGCTAAAGATTAAGTGAAATTTGTTGCATTACCACATTGTAGCTCTTATTCCAGCTCATCGTATGTCAAGATTAACATAAACCTGGCAGAATAACTTCATTCTGAGGCTGTCTACACCAAGTCGTAGCTCCTCCCCAGGATTGCTGGCATTTGAATCCTGTCCCCAAGACTGTGCATCACAGAAAGACACCCTGGATGGTGGTATGTCTGCATGCCCACCAACATCTTCAAGTCCTAAGGAATCCTAAACACAGACCAAATGGATTGCTTGCCTACATGTGCTCAGCATCTGCAATCTGCTTGGGGTTCATGTCTGCTCAGTCTCTGTCTTTGCATCTGCATTTGCTCAGTTTCTGCACCTGAATCTGTTTAGTGTCCACATCTGGGCCTGCTCATCATCTGCTCCACACCTGCTCAACATCTGTCACATTTCCTCAGTGCCTGTGCTTTCCCTTGGGGGGTCCTCTCTGTTTCACTGTCTTCTTTGCACCTGCTCAGCATCCCTGTTATCTTCTACTTGCTTTCTGAAGACTCACACTATGTAATACCATCGACGGTGTCCAGGCAGCAGTCTCTTCAGCAAGTGCCTCTCCACAGCCAGTGCAGGTGCTGCACAGACCAAACAGGTTGCCTGGATCTCTGCGGCAGGCGCTGAAACCTCAGCAAGGAGGAGTCCATCTACCTGCTCGTCACCCAAACACGAGACTTGCGCCTTCCCCTAGCCCAGTGTGCTGCATACACCTCGAGACCCCAGCTGCCTCCTCTCCTGCTGCTTTCCCTCAGACGCCCAGGCTCTAGACACGGGCTTGGCTCGCTGCTCACAGCTAAGACCTGGACCGACGCTGCTCCTGGAGCCCGCCACCCCCTGCCGCCGTTGCCAGCGCCCACCTCCTCCACCTGCGGCAGGGCCGCTCGCCGACTAGCCCCGCATCGTCCACCTCCNCCCCTCGGACCTGGCCGGCCACCCCTCAATCCTTCGCGCCCGGCGTCCCGGGCAGCCTGCCCCGCGGGCGCAGCAGCCCGGCCGGGACCGGGAGGGGAGCCTGGCACTTACTGTGCTCGGGGAGGCCCTGGATCATGTCAAATTTATGGATCTCTTTGGCATAGTATTCGGACTCAGTGTTGTCCTGAGAACAGCTCTCTTCCTTCTCCTCCTCCATCTCCTCCAGCAGCTCCCGGGTACTGTTATAGAGGGCCAGGATCTGGTAGGGCACATGGGTCGGCCCCACGGTCTCCGGAGGGCTGGTGAGCCGCAGCTTGCTCAAGATCTGCCCCCGGATGGCTTCCACCCTCTTCTTCTTGATGTGGTCCAGGTCCAAGGTGGTGCAGGAAGACAGAGAGAGGCTCACGGTTGCGAAGCTCAGCAGGGAGAGCAGTACCAGAGCCCTTTGCACGTACATCTTCATGTGCGAGGGGACGGCGTTAGAGACCCCCGGGCGGCAGCAAGCGGGCGCGGGTGACCGGGCGGTGTGCTGGCGGCAGCCTTCCCAGATCCCGCAGGCTCAGTCTTGGCGAGGAGGTGCATGAACTCACTGCGCCGTGCGCGACTCAGGACTTCCAGGAAGAGCTGGCAGCGCTCCGCAAGGAGAAGCGGCAGGCGCCGTGCCTCGCCGCGCCGGGCTCCTTCCCCATGCGCCGCCCCGCGTCCCGCGGAGCCGGGGGCGCCCCGCTGCGCCGCGCCGCCGCACNATGCCCCCGCCGGGGCCCGCACCCTACATCGCCAGGTGCCCGACCCTCGACGGCCGGGAGCGCAGCACCGCGGCGCTCCTCACCTAGCCGGGAGCAGCGCCGCTGAGCCGCCCGCTGGCCCGCGAGGGCTCCGCTGGCCGCCGTACCCCCGGCCGCACACCGCACCAGTGCGCTCGGCACGGCACCGCACCGCACCGCACCGCACTGCACTGCACTGCACCGCGCCACGCCACGCCACGCCACGCCGTCCCTCCAGCGCACACTGCCTCCTCTTCGGCCTCGCCGCTGAAATTTTATCCCTCCCTCCCATGACGTCCCCGGGACGGGGCTCGGACGGGGGAGGGAGCTCCAAGCCCGGCCTTCGCGCGCGGCACCGCGCTAATGGATTCAGCAGCCACCGGCGCTCGCTCCCTCGCCCCTCCGCAGCTGCTCCCCCCCAACCCTTCCCGCCTGGCCCTGCTGCTGACCGCCCTCCCGGCTTGCAGCACCGGGCCCCTCGCTCCCTGGGGCCGGGCCCCTCCGCGGCGGGGCGGCCCCGCGCGCCCTCCGACGTGGCCGCCGCATCGCTACCGCGGCGGCGCACGAGCTCCCTCTGCTGGCACCGCTCGGGCAATGGCGGGCACGGGGCGGCGGCGGCGGCCGAGCCCTTCGCGGTGGTCCGCGGCGCTCTGGCGGGCTGTGCGGGGAGGCCCCTCCTGTTTCCAGCTGCGAAATCACATTAAAAACGGCTAAACATACCCCGAATACTTTCCTGATGTGGTTTCTTTCCGAGGGAGGAGGGGCCGGCGGGAGCCTGGTGCCGCTCCGCGGGCGAGGGGCTGCAGAAGCCCGGCGGGGCCCAGACTGGCAGCAGGGCTGTTGGGCCCTGCGATTCTCCGGGGCCAAGAGATGGCAGCGAGGAGGCAGGGTGAAGCCTTCTGGCCCTGAAGACACGTGGCCACTGGAGCACAGAGGAGTCCCCATCCACGGCAGCCCTCCCTGAGGGGAAGGGGCTGGATCGGGCATCCTGCTGCCCACGAAGGGGGCTAAAGGTGCAAGTGGGAGGCAAACTACTGGCCCCAGCCGAGGTTCGGATCCATGACCTGGGCCTGTGCAGGCTCCTTTCCTGGGGCATGCCCTGACTGTTGCTACCCACCACACCAGCCTCCCTCATCCCTGCCTTGGGCTTGGCTGCCCAGGGGCGCCTAGCCCCTGGAGCAAACATTCTTCTCTTGCCCTCACATAGACCCTACTCCAGCTACACAGGGACTACCCACACTACTGCCCAGCCCTTCTCCTGGGGGCCCACAAAAGGGAAGCCGATCACCCCTTGGGCTGGCAAGGCTCTGTGGAGCTATGGAGCTCTAGGTAGCTCTGAAGTAGGATGGTGGCTTCATGGCTTCCTGACCCAGCACAGCCTTTCACAGCACTGGCTGCTCTGCCGAAGAAGCTAGTAGTCTGTTTGTGCCAATGATGTTTGTGCCAATGGGAAGATGCAGTGGGGACAATTGCTGCGAGACTGTGGGTGAGCTGGGAGCTGGGCAGACTCTGTAGAAGCAAGTCTTGGGATCTTTGTGCTCTGGGAGAGGTGAGCCCCAGGGGCGCATGGCCTTAGCACCTGGCGGAATTGGTGTCCGGCAGCAGCACAGCTGATATGTGGCTGGGAACACTGTGGATACCTATGGTGAGCCTTCTTTCACCTGCATGTTCATGTGGCTTTGGCTGGCAGAGCACTGCCAGCTCAGAGGCCAGTGGCTTGCTGAAGGCACAGAGTGTGCAAGAGCTTCAGAGAAAATCCATGGGGCACGTAGAGGTGCTGGACGCCCAGTGAGACCATTCCCTGCAGCTCTGAGGAGACTAGAGAGTAAGCTGCTCACAGTCTGTGTATGCTTTGCTTGTGGAAGAGGAATCTGAGTTCCCTGTCAGAGAGACAAAGATGTTACAAGACTTAGTGGCTCTAAGATGATGTCAAGTGAATCATGACTTGGAATAAGGTGCAAAGCCTGAGCACTGCTATCAACTATCCATGAAATATTTTTATGTAGACTGAGATGGATGTTTCTAGAGCTCCCCAGGCACTTCTGAAATGAATTCTGGATGCTTTTCAGCTCTGGGACCTCCTCTACCCTGCATTAGGTTGGAGGTCACACTAAATGCAGTAGAACTGATTGCTTTGGACTCCAGTAATCCATTTGTTACAGCGCCGCATGTTGAGTTATTAGTTAAGATGGAGATAAGTACAGGAATTATAAGAGATTACTGGAGAAGTTCCCCAGTGGCTGGTCCCAGGCCCAGTTTTCATTAATGACCTTGGCACACTGAAATAGATGTGTTAATGAAATTGGCTGCTTGTCCGAAGTTGGGAGATATTGGCAATATCGGGGAGAACTGTAATATCCTATAAGAGGGGATAGGCAATTTTGATGGCTGAGAAAATAGAAATGGGATGAAATGCAATAGCACAAAATGTAAGATTATGTTAATGGCTGAGAGCAGACTTCTCTGTTACGAGTTGACAGCAAGGACTTTACCACTTGGAAATAATAGTGGAGAAGAAGGATGTTAGTGTGGTGCCAGTTTCAGCACTGGGCCACTCAGTTTCTGCTCTGGATGTTGCTCCCTCTGGGTTGAGAAGAGATAGTGAAGCTCCAATGTCTGATGGGTTCTGGGGCCGCTGCTGGTGATTGTGAGCAGCAATTGCTAACAGGTTGCATGTCTTGGACATGCTGGAGCTGGGCTGAGGGAGAGCCCAACAGGGCTACTGTATATGTGAGTGTTGTAGGAAATACATCACACTTGGCAACCCTGACTGAGGTTTGACAGTATGAGCTGAGGCTGATGAAACCTGAACGGTGTCTCTTCTCACGGAGAGTGACAGGCAAATGCATGGGCCTTTTCTAAGGCTGTTAAAGCCCCTTCTACCTTCCAGGGTGGAACCTCTTGTATGATGCTTTGCAATTGTTATAAGATTTTATCCTGGAACCTGCACAAATAACAGAATATTTGAAGTTGTTTCCCTCCTCCCAAAAACCTTAGAGATGAGATAAATACTTAAAGGTACATGAGAAAAAAATTGCAGAATAATCAAATGGAGGTGCTTGGAGCTGCCAGTGTGCTGCTAGTGTGGAGCAGGCTATGGCAGCAGTCTTCACTGAGAGCTTTGCTTCCCAGTGGAAGTGTAATGTTTCCAATTAATTGGCCCATGTTGAAATCGGGAGTCTGGCTGACCACCTGGCATGAGGAAGAAAGGCACAGTGCTGTGTCACTGGTTACTGCTGGAATTGCCCTGCATCCCAGAAATCCCACTGCTGCCAGAGAGCTGCTTAACAAAACCCTTGGCTGCTCTAAATAAGGTGGTCATTGTTCTCTCCCACAGTAGTACTATCATGTGGGGTTTTCACCATAGCTGTAGCTTAAACTATGCATGTGTGCCCTCACTCTAAAAGTTGTCTACGACCAGAAACATGTGGGAGTGCTCATGTGATTGTTTTCCCAGACTCTCCTGGCTCTCTCTTGGGTGGAAGGACCAGACACAAGCTTTATTCATAGGTCCAGTCAAGGAGTAATCAATAGCAAACAATGCTAATGGGGTACTCTCTTAGTCATATTCTGTGTGATTGGGTTTGGGTTGAAACCAGATGGAGACAGTCCATGGTTAGGTGTGAGAACTTGTTTGTGAAAGGAATGCTTGCGCAGTTCTTACTTGCTGTTCAGACAAGAGGGGGTGGCAGCAGTGTGATTTATAGATGAGGACAAAACTGAACAAGTAATGCAGATTGAGGGCTGAGAATACACCTGAAACCATACACTGGCACCATGAACCTGAACTGGACAGGAAGCAAGCACAGAAAATGATTTTAGACAGCCACAGCTGTACCAGGTGTTTGTCCTATTAATGATCTACCTTTTGGTTGAGTGGGGCTGCTCTAGGCCCAGGACCAAATGCTGCCTGTGGTGTTACCAGTACAGCAGATGAGAATTAAGCTGTTCAGAATAGATGACCGCAACATTTAAAGCAAGCAAGATCTATTAGCCACAACATGAAGTAGTGGATGAAAAGTCTTTCTCCTCTGTTGCCCTCCCCAGGCAGGGAAAAATGTGTCAGGTTGAGTGACAAACCCCATTCCAATGAGTGGAGAAGTCCAGAGGCACTCAAGGCAGCACAGATTTTAGGTTTCATTCTTTCTGCATGTCTGCTTTTCTCTCTCATTGAGAATCTCTGAAGTCAGAAGTCAAAGTTCTGAGACGAAGCTCAATTTCAGAAGTACTGAAATGTTTTCTTTTCTACATGTGGACTCTACCCTCCTTCCATCAGCCTGAGATTTCTGTCACCAGAATGGGCAGCAGTGTGTCTTGAGGGGGAGCTGGGATCCACTTGTGGGGTGCTGTCTAGGATGGGGACCCAGGGAAATCAAGAGGTGGGGCTTGAGGGTGCAATTTCCAGATGAGTAAACCCATGCATCTTACTGCTTTGTGATCTCTTCCTCCAAGGTGGCAACCTGTACTGTTCCTACCCTGCCTCTGGTAGGAACACCTTGCTAGCTCCCTGTTTGGGGCCACAGCTGGCAACACACTCCTACCCAAGGTCTCCTGCCCTAGAGATGCCCTCCTGCTTTAGCAGATGTTGCTCTGGGTGCTATCATACTCCTCTTAGGATACTCATTTTCTAATCAAGGTCAGCTCTAAGTGTATACTTGTAATCGGACATCCTGCAGTAGCTGCTACAGTCTGGGTGCTACAGTCCCCTCCATCTCCTGGTATCTGCAAAGCTGCCCTGTTATGGTAGCTCTTTGGAGGAGTGGTTGGGAACTGGGAAATTCTGGAAATTCACACCTGGCCCGGTGGTGAAGCAAGGGGCTAGGTGAAAGGCTAGGCTAGGTGAAAACTGCCCTGTCTACCTCATGAAAAGTTGAATTAAAAGAAATGAGCAAAGTATCTGGAAGATCATAATTTCATAAAGCCTAACCAGCCAGGCTTCAAAAAGGAAAATCATGTCTCACTTATTGAATTCCTTGAACATGTCAAGGTTTGTAAATTGAGATAATATCTTTTATTAGACCAATTGATATCACTGGAAAAAAAAGGCAGGCTTTAGGGCACAGAAACAATTTTTTTTTTTTTTTTTTTACAGCTGTATCGGTCTAATAAAAAGTTATTACCTCTGCCCACAAATCTTACTTTGCTTATTTCTTGGATCATCACAAGCACAGCACAACTACTTGAAAATGTCAGTAAAGAATTGAAGAAAGGAGAATTATTTGACTTGATTTATTTAGACTTTTTGAAGTTCTTCAGCCAGACCATGAGCTTTTACTAAAGCAAAGCAAGTGCAGTGAGATCTGGTGCCTTTAGGAAAAGTTATTCCTGGATGCCTTAAAACTTTAGGGTTACAGAGTCCATTTATATCCTGACAAAGTGTTAACTGTAGTTTGCAGTGTGGTACAGTTCTTGACTGTAGAAGCAGAATAAGTGGATGACAATTATTCAGGCTAATGAGGATGGGTGAAGGTTATGAGGAATGTCAGAGATACCAGAAAAATATAAGCCAATGGACAAAGCACTGGAGAACTTATTTAACATGTGGAGCCAAACCCAGATCTATTTACAATTAATCTAGACATCTATCCAGCCAAGAAAAGGACTAGGGGTTGTTTTATGCAGCCCTGTGGAAATGTCTGCACAACTTATGCTTGAGAGGCATGTGTGTAATGATCATTGTGCTTATATTTGATCCTTGGGACTGCCTCCACTGAGCGCTCTGGGGACTGGTTGCCCTGTCTGGAAAGCAGTGCGAAGAGACCTGGAGAAAACTGGGAAGAGCATCAGAAGCAATTGGGAGACTTGGCAAAACACTCTTATGAGGAGACAGATCTACAAGGCTGGGATTAGTGGGATTAGCTGTAGCAGGAACTTAAAAAGTGTACACAGTCAAGAGCTGGAGAAGACAGAGTGGCAGGCTGGTTTTAACCTGCCCCTCCTGCATGTGAAATTAAAAGCTGCTAAAAGAGTACTTTCATAATGTATTGTGCTGCGAAATTGGAGCACAGCTGTCACTGTTAGTCAGGCCAAGATTTTAAGATTGCTAACCGGGCTGGATATTTATATGGCTACCAAGAACACCCGGCGTTGTAACTCACTGCTGCCTACTGGGTGTGCGGCCTGCCAGCTGCCCCGGCCCCAGGCGGGACGCAGGGAGTTGGGCTACAAGGGGAAGGGGCCGGCCAGAGCAGGGGCCGGGCGCTCAGGGGCCGCAGTACACCCACGGGGTCAGGCCAGGCTCCGCCGGGAGGACACCCGGACTAGATGCGGTGACCAGAGGCGCCGACTCGGCTCAGGCCGGGCCAGCGGGGTGGTGGGGGTCAATGGCGCGGCCCCTGCGTGCTGCCGGCAACGGTTGCCAGGGCTGCGGGGGCGGGCTGTCTGCCGGAAGCACCGGTGGCGGCGGCGGATGGAGGCTGAGCCGGAGCGAACGGAGGCGCCGCGGCGCGGGGCCGTCGCGGGGTGAGGGGGCCTGGGCTACGGCGCGAGTTGGACACTAACGATCTCGGGGCGCGAGCAGCTGCTTCAAGGCCAGGCCTGGAGTCGAAGCGGGCCTCAGGCTCTCTGAACAGGGGTGCTGTGATATTTAACTCGGGTCTATTCCCGTGCGAGCGGGATGAGTGCGGCCGGGGAGCCTCAGTAGCAGGTTCGGGGCCGGCAGCCCCGACCCTGGAACAGTGGAGGTGGGGATGTGGTGTCACAACCCCTCCTCTGGGAGGCCTGCTTGGGTTTTCCGTGGGTACCGTTGCGGAGTTAGGCTTCTGCGGCACACCGTGCAGCGGGAAGGGCTGAGCAGCCTGGGCGTGAGGCCGGGGAGCATGACCCACGCACTGGCCGAAGGTTGGGAGGTGGCTGTAGGGTTAACCTCTGCAGCCGGCAATGTTTTTACACTATTGAGGCGAACGTGTCTCAACTGCAGAGCTGTCGCTTGCTTTTCTCCCCTGCTTTGAAGCAGCTTTTGTCAGTAACAGTGTGTCCTCTGCTCCATCGTGTTTCCTCCTGTGCTACAGGTACTAAAGATGAGCCGTCGAGCCCGCCAGGACTTCTTTCCAGAGGAAAATCTCAGCAGGAAGAATTCTTCATCTGCTTCTCTGGGAGAGGTGGGCGACTTTTCAGGAGAACCTGTCTGTAGTCCTGCTGGTGTCTCCAGTGGGGAATTCTTGGTTTCTTCTGAGATTCGTTCCCACCTGGTGTGCACTGTCCATTGATGTTTGTCCTTAGAGTTGAGACCCATGTGACTGTGCCCTGTCCCTTTCCTGGTGTTGCCCTCTGCATGATGTGTAGTTTTCACACAGGGTCATGTCTGGGGCTACGATTTCTTCTGTGTGAAGTATGGAGAGTAGCATCAAACAGGATTTAGGGCCTCTCCCTCCTGTACATGCATACCTTCCATGGGAATTAAAACATGAGCAGGCACATAATTTTATGACTACTTTTACCACCCTCTGTGGTAGCAAGACAGAGTACCGGTAACCAAATGTCTTATTTCTGCACTTTGCTAGAGCCAGAATACAGCACCGAAGATGGTCAGTGTTGAGTTTATATAGAGTCACTCTTTCCACCATGCACAGCAGCATCTTAGACTTTGTCTTGTGCAAACTCAGTTCCTACTTGGCTTTGGAGAAAAACTTTTGTTCACTCTGTGCTGTCAGTACACCTACAAAAAGTAGAAGATGGTCTAGAACCTCTCTTTCACAGGAGAATGAGGCAACATCCTGTAAAGATGGGATCTGAGCCCTTTGAATTCACTTTCTTGCTTAGTGCTGCAGAAAGCTCACATTCTACCTGGAAGTTTACTCTCTGATGTTAGCATGGCTTCTGCACAGGCCTCTCCTCCTGGAAGGAGCACTTGTCAAGAAATTATGTACAGATTTTGCTCCTTGACACCTTCAGATGGACAAAAGGGTCATTATTGACAGTTATTTTTGTTTAAATGAGATGGTACTCTAGCTTTTAGCAGTGCCAGTTGTGGTCTCCAGCATACCATACTCTTTGCTTCTTTGAATTGCAAATGAAATGCCTTGCCTGGCCACCATAAGCCAGCTTGCCAGGAGTACCTACTCCATAATCCTCTGTGCCATGACAAAACTGTCCTATTATACTGAATAATTGTGCCCCAACCATCTGTGCTGAAATGAATTTGTGGGGGGATATTTCCTTGCAGTCCTTGCAGTGCTGTTGGAAATAGTCTTATGGCATAGCTTACAATAACACCTCAGAGAACAGGCTTTTTTTCTGGAGAGGATATGCTTTTTTCTCTTGATAGGCATAATGGAGAATCACCTCCCACCTATGCATTCTTCCCTTCCTGAATATGCTATAGGAGTTCAGGAGGGATTCCATGAGGGGGTTTGCAGAATGCATAGTTTAAGAAATTGAAACAAGCATGGGACTCATAGGTAAAGTCAAGAAACCAGCTGGTGGTTTAAGTGGGTGTAATTGTTGGTTAGCATCCAGATTAGGGTGGTTCACTGTCAGATTATTCTCTAACTGGAATTGGCTGTCCTAGTTTGTGGACTGATTTCCTGGTTAGAAAGAGACTAGAGCGTGATGTGGGGGTACAGTTGCCTGACTGTAGACTTACTGCGGTTGTATTTGGTGTGCCTCACATCATAGTCATTATAATAGTTGAGGATATAAGATTCTCGTCCTTGGGCACCCCTGGAGAGGACTAAGTAACAGTTAGACTCTTCTGCTTGAAAGCAGTGAGCTTTTCAGCAGCAGAAGGGTGAGGCCTTCCACGCCTTACAAGATTCAAATATGTTATTACTGGATCTTAACCACCAGGAAGAGAATTTTGTGTCAATAGTCTCCCTTCAGACGATTCTTTGTTGCTAAATGTTGCTGTTAAGTGAAAACCTTGGAGCTACTGGAAAAGAGACAAAATCCACTATAAATAAACCTCAGTCTTTTCCCTTGCTCCAGAATTGGAGGCTTCTCATACACAATCATATTTGATACCAAAGTCAGCATTTAATAGAACTAATATTGTTTTTCCCTTCACCCTAGATTGGCAATCACCTTTTACTTTTCTGGAAGTTTGTCCTTGGCTTGCCTCCAAGTGGTGGGGTCAGCTGTTACAGTGGATGTCTCATTCAGCCATCTGGTCATCTTGAAACCTTTTCAAGGAACCTTCCCAAAAGAAATGCAGAATAAAAATAAAACCAGTACTTTTTTTTCTGGAACTGGCAGTTGTGGAGGAGGCCCCATGTAATTAATTTCAGCATAGGAAGTTTTATACTTAGTCCTGATTTTGAAAACAAAGGAGTTTATCTAAAACCTTTGCCATATTTACACCTTCATGTGCAGTTTCACATTCAGGATGTCGATTCTGCCCTCAGTAGTTCCTCGGAGCTTTAAAACTGTTGTGAGATTCACCTTGACTTTTTTTCTTTAATTCCATGTCAATCTACCCAGTTTCCACCCAGATCACATTTCTGGTATGAACATACCATTTGTGCTGTTGTTCTGGTCTTTTCATGACACTGAGAACTGTCCAGGAAGTGTTTTCCAGTCAGAGCAGATTGCTTGAAGGAAGCAAAAAGTACCTATCTACCCATGTTTAAACATTTGGGTTTATTACAAAGAAATTCACTTTGAGGGATGAACAACTCACTTAAAATAATTAAAAATATCTTTGTTTTGAAGTCAGTAAGCAAATCATCTGACTTGTAGCACTGATCTTACCAGATTACAGCTGATCTTTCCTTGACCGGGACTCTGTCTCCTGAAAGAGACTCCAAACAATGGTACATCTCCTCAGCTGCATATATTCTCTCACAAATGTGTTGTTAAAAACCTCCTTCCCTAGGTCACAACTGGAGTCTCTTTTGCCTCGTCTAATTATGCTTCCCCCAAGCTCTATGAAAACAGTATAGTGTCTTAGTATCTTCTCAGTGCCTGTTGTGTGTATGTATCTCCCACAGTAAGTTCCTTAACTGCTGTGGTGTATCTGTAATTCCTCTGCCTAAATCTCTGTTTGATAATTGCCATTCCTATGTGGAATTCGCTGCATTACCTTCAAATTTAGACCTCTGTCTCCTCAAGAGGCTTACTAAAGGTCACAAAGCTCACAGCCTGCCATCTGACATGCAAAACATTCCTACTTTTTCAGATGTACAAGTACTAACAAACAATACTGCAGCTATGTATTATTTCATGAGACAAGAAGGAACATGATTATTTACTGTAATTGGTGCAGTCAGCATCCTCCTGCAGCAATGGCTGTGCATGTTCCTGGCCTTTGGAGCTCCTTGGCAAACCAGCAGGCGCTACTTGAGCACCCAGGGGAATATGCCATAAATGGGAATTCCTAGAGATAGATCTGCTTGCTGCATGCCAAAACTCTGCATTTCAAACATTCATTTTCAGAAGGGTAATGTATCCATTTTTCCTTGTGGGAAGCCTGACTTGATGTGTGACTTTTTACTCATCTTGTTGCTATCAAGTTTCTGACAAAATGGGACAAACTCAAGATGGTTGTTATTTGTATAATGGGAAGGGCAGATTATATAATGAAATCTGCTGGAGATCTTTGCTGTCCCATCCTACCACTTTTGGAAACTTTAATAGAATGGAAGTCCAATCTTTTTTTTCCTGTCTCTAACATCACAGTATCACAGTATGTCAGGGGTTGGAAGGGACCTAGAAAGGTCATCTAGTCCAACCCCCCTGCCAGAGCAGGATCACCTAGACTCCTTTCAACAGCCTGTATGCTACCAAAAGAAGCTGTTTGGCCAGGTTTGCAGCTCTTGAGGAGATTGATTGGAAAGCTGAGTGGAAAACCCTTTTTCTTAAATATATCAGCAACTTTTTCCTTTTCTGTGTCCCAGAAGAAGTGAACTATTTGCTGTTCTGTATAAAATTAGTGTGCAAAATTATCGTATTGTTATCCTGCTTCCACCGTCTGTTTTCTCTTCATCCTACAGTGATGAGATTGTTCAAGAGTTCCCTGATTTCTACCTTAAGAGATTGTAAGCAATCTCAATGTGAGATTGTTGATGTCTCTCTGACAGCACTTTGTAGATCCTTGGAGTGGAGACTGCTTTAATAGGCAGTATGTCAGCCTAAAGGAAGAGGATTTTCCAGGCTATGCCGAGAATATCTCCACACAGTCAGGACAGGATCACTTTATATCAGGGTTTGCCCAAACATCTTCTAAGTTCCCTGATGGTTCTCTTCCCCACATTTCACCAAAGCCTAGGGAAAGGGTCTGTGCTTTCAGTGCTGTAAGTATGTTCTTCTCTTGTTGTCCTACCTGATACTTGTAGGCTTGCCTATGTAGTTGTGGTCGTTGGATGATAGTTAAAAAGCAAGCATTTCTGTGCTGTAAAAAATACCTTATTCAGCATAGATCCATATAGACAGACAAAAGCAAGGGCTACCTCCACTGCATACTGGAGGGACATTCCCACAGGTGAATTTTGCAAAGCATCTGTTTGAACTTCCACCACCCAGCTTACAAACACTCCTGGCAGTGATTCTTTAGGCTAACATCCAGGACTCGGTTATCTAACTCAAGTGAATAAACAACTGCAAATCAATTGCTGAGGGTGAAATCCACGTGGAAGATTGCTCAGAGTGGTTACTTAAATGTTTTCCAACATGTGTTGTCCAGTTGGATTTCCTTCGGTGCTACTGCAAGTCCTGTACTACTTAGGCTCTGTACATCCAGAGAAGCCTTTCTGCTCTTGGGTATGGGAACAAGTGGGTCCCTGGCTGACAGATATACATTTCCAACAGATTTTACCAGTTGGGCAAATCTGATGTTATTTGCACTGCTCCCTCATATGACACTTCTGTATCCCAGCTGCCCTAACCTGCATTTAGCCTGCCTCTGCTACTGACATGGTAAGACTTTAAGACCAGATGACAATACAGAGTCTAAGTGGACTTAGACACCAAACCACTGTAATCAGAGATATATGCAATTTATGAATCACAGAAGAAAAATCAGGTGGGTTAGAGTAGTGTTTCCAGCCATCTTGTGCATACACCTGGTGCAGAGTCATGGGATTTTCCTAGATTCTCTCTCTGAGTGGTTCTGAGCTCTGTCATTTCTAGGATAGCATAGAGATTACTGGGTTCTTAACTGACTCCTTCTTGCATTTGGTGCCAAACAGCTCATTGTCACTACTGCTAGTGCTGGCTGTCTGCTCATCAGAAAGGTTCTAAACCACTTTGCAACTTTCATGGTAATTAACAGGCAACTTTCCTCGAGTTACTCATCTACCCCCATAGCCAGGTGTTCCTGTATACTATAGGGTGAGGTGAAGCTCACCTACTAAAGCTAAAACTGTTTTCAGCTAGGCCTGTCTTATGCTAACAGCTACAGCTCGTGCTCCCAGTGGAGGATCTGAGGTTACCTTGAAAAACGGTAGCTCCTGAAATAAAGGCTTGCTGCCAGCTACAGTATATAAACCCCTAGTATGACTGTTCCAGCATCATTTCTGGTCTCTGGCATGGTTGCAGAGCCTATCTGTACAAATTTTTCTAGTGTCCAACCTGAATAATTTGGATTTTCTGATGCTATAGGGAGAAGGAACAAAAACTACTCTTGCTCTCATTTGTAAGTTCTTTTTCTTCAGTATGCTTTTCAAGGTCTGATTGCTGGCAGACTTTCCTACTATTCTAATCAAATAGAACTGCTTTATAGTATCACAGTATATGCATAAATATCTGTGGATATAAAATCTTAGAATGGTGGGATCAACTTTGTACTTTGTTCAAGTGAATAAAGTTTCAAAGCATGTGCAGCAGGAGAGCCATTCATGTCAGCCTGCAAGCTATTTTGTGCAGGCTTCCATAGTTTTTCCTTTTAACTTTTTTTTTTTCCCCTCTTGATCCTTCTAGGATGAAGACCTTGAGGAAGAGGTTGACCATGTAAGACTAGAGGCTTTCTAGGTTGATGCTGGCTTCTCTGAAGGGGACCGGTAGGACTAACCTATTCATGTGTCTGGAGGCTCCCTTAATAGGGGACTCTTGTATTGGAGGATAGGACAAAGCTTGCCTCAGATGCAATGCCATTCCTGCATCTTCTGTTCCTATTGCTGACAGGTTTTTTTATTATCTTTGTAACAGCTGCTCTTATCGGCTGCTGCAGCTTCTTCTGAGGTCACAGATGTATATGTAGCCATCAGAAAGGTACTATATTTTGATTTAAAAGTCAAGGCAGCAATTAGGTAATAGAGTACAAGACCTGACTAAGCCTAGATTTGCTGTCTGCTATGTTTAGCTTGCACCCATAACACGAACACTTGTCTTCAGGGATTATGAAGTCTTGCTGGTGCCCCAGAGGAGAAGACCAGACAGTAGTAACAAGGATGTGTGCCTTTGTTTTCTATGTGTCTTTCCTATTGCACCAGCACTGGAATGCTAATGTCTGTGGTTAATAGAATGGCATAGTGCTTCTTACCAGGCTCCTGTTATACAGAGAAAAGAAATACATATATCCTTTCTCATCCTGCTGCAAAGCTGAGATACATCTCAGCATTCATTTGCATTAGATGCTGGGCTTGTGCTGTTTAAACCAACCTGAGAACTAGTACCTGTTTCTGTTAAAGTCTTAGGGCTAATTGTCTTGCACCCTTCCTAACCGTGGAATAGGTGTTGCCTAGCTTTTCCTGGCTAGATTTGATCTCTGTATACATTAGACAATTAAAGCGTCTTCTCCCATACTCTTAATTCTTTCAGCTGAAGCACCAGCCCAGTACTGGTAGCATGGTAGAGTCATCTGTGAGATTTGAAACCCAGAAAAGAAACCTGTATCACCCATCTCATTAATTCAGGCCTCAGAAGGGTATGCTCATCACAGGGAGTCAAAGACTATTCAGATTAATTCCATTTTCTCTTGGTAGTGCTAGAGATGATATTGTAGGGAAGATCCACTGGGTTTATTCATCAGTAATGGATGGTTCAGGACTATACCCAGAGCACTTTTCCATTTATCAGGCAAAGAGACCTCCCACTGATGGGTATGGTTTTGGGGACTGGTTACCCAATAGAAACTTTTGCTGATAATTGATCTAAACTTCCACCCCTACACACACACACTGGAAGTAGTCCTTATAGTCATTTCACTGGAACTAATTCCACCTTCACACAGTGCCCTAAATCACTGATTCCCAAGGTCTGCTATACTGAGTAGTGGCTGGTCACATGTCACAGGCACCTTCTTGCTCTTGGCTGCTAAATTTCATTAAAATAACTAAACTTACGTGACTCTTTCACATGAGCAATTGTTGTTGCTTCAGGGATGTTATGCAATGGTGCCTGGCAAGATTTTCCTTGTTATGAAGTGATCCCAGCTTTGAAACCCCTATTGTTTGGATAATTCCTGCACCCTTTATTCAGGCTTATGCTCTTAAGCATCACAGTCACACTTCATAGTATTTTTCCATTTGTAAATGCCTGTGAAGGGTAAAAAAGTAGTTAACTAAGTGTTGAGACATATAACTGATCAGTAAGCTGCTTGTAACTCAAAATGCTAGGTGCTTACAAGCTTCTTGTATCATAAGTTAATTATATCATAAATCTTTTCCAAACCAATTATTAGTGGAACTTTATATGAAGTGTGATCCAAAACTTCTTGCAGTGTATCACTCCCTCAGTCATTGCCTGGCCAAGCTGAAATACTTGGCTTCTTGAATCATTTGTCCAAAGTTGGCCTGTTCATCCCCCGGATGGCTCATGTAACCCTTCTCTGAACTCCCTTTGGGCTGTGCTGAGTGTTACAATATGAACTCTTCCTGGATTTGCTCCCTTTCCTCTTGCTGTGATGAAGATACTTTGTGGCTGCCTGAAGACTAGCAAACAGCCCCATCTGGGCTGTGGATGTGAACGTACCTGCTGAAGTCCTGCCCTGCAGTCATCTGCCTGCTCTGAATCTTGTTTTGCATCCCCTGGCAAACCACTTCATCTTGGATCTGAATTTTTGCCAGTTGAATTACTCATTTGGCTGCACCTTCCAAAGCTGCCTGGGACATTTAGCCAAAGGCTGCAAGGCTGATCAGTGGTATAATAAAGGGTGTATCCTAATATCTCAGTTAATTTGCAGAGGTAGAATAAGCAGGAGTATGAACATGGCTGTGAGCCAAGATTTTACTGTGTTCTTTTCCTGGTGTTGCCACAGATTTGCTTTGGGGCTTGGAGAAATCCCTCTTTCAGTCCCTGTCTAAAAGGAGGGCTAGAGCTTTAAGCAGGAGAACTGTGGGGATTCCCTAAATGCAGATCCACAGGGGCATGTAATGTCTTATCCTCATAGCAAAATCCACAGCCTGTATTAAGTGCCTGTGTAGTATGCAGACAATCTCAGGATGGGCCTGTGGATCTATTAAGGTGGTAAAGAGTGGCTGGGGACTGCAGTGTGATTGAAAACCTGTCCTTCTGTGACATTCTAGCTTGGGTAATGCATGTGCCTGCACTAGCAGTGAGTGATCCTGATCCCCATCCTGCGTTTTGTAGCCTTCAGCAGTGGAGCTGGGCTTTTCCTTGCCTTTGGGGACCTCCAGGGAAGGAGATGTTCGTTTCAATGTTGAAGCTGTGTGCTTTGTACATAAAGATTAAACCCACCGTCTCATTTTCAAGATGGAAGATACTGATTTTATTGTCATCTTCCTTTTCTTGAAAGATGTCAAATAATGTTTTCCACCTCCCTAGAGAATATTATATATAAAGACAAAGCTATGAGCTGTTCTAGGTCTGGGGAGGCTTTCAGTCCTTTCTCCTGAAGCCGCTCTGCTTTGCAAATAGAACTGAAAGAAATTTGGGGCTGCAGGGAAGGACTTTCTAACTGAAGGCAACATTTCAGCAGGAAGACATTTGTTCCAGTCTTAATGAGTCCAGCTGGAACCTCATTCTCTAGCTGTGCTTTGGTAGACATGCCATATGTAGTCCCACTGGCCTTCATGGACTAAAGCAGGGAGAGCATCTGATTTCTGACTCTTAGCTAGGTGGATGGTGACCTCTGTTACTCCTTATCACTCAAAGTTTGAGTGACGATGTGCTTTAAGGCAACAACTGGAAAGACGATTTAAGGATCTGACCTTTCCAGATGGGGCAACCAAGTCCTTCTGTAGTTCTGTTTCCCAGTGCTTTTAAGGGACTTCGGGTGGAAAAATGGGCTGTTACTTTTCAGATTAAGACAACATGTCAGGAACAATTGTTTTCACTTACTGTTTGTTGGAAGAACGACTACCACAATATTTTAAGTACTTGAAATATGGAGCCAACCTTGGACTTACATTGCTAGGTTGTTGAGTTTGGTGGGGTTGTTTGAGTGTGTTTGCATCCTAAAATATAGTGCAGAATGATTAGAGATCCCCTGGTGAGAAGCAACCTGCACTCTACCTGGGGAGGTACCAGCTTGATTACCTGAAATACCTAAAGCTAGGCCATTTCCAGACTTGAGCTGACTCATACAGATCCTGCTTGCAGGTGTGTCTGCACCTGTGGTGTAGACATGGCCTGGGGCTTGATATGATCAGGGCCTTTAATCAGAGCGGTATTTTCCTGACCCAGTTCTTACCCTTGCACAGTGGTTGGCACCCGGTTCCCAGCTCTCATTCCATTGTCTAGTCTGGTCTGGATCTGCACAGCAGCTGCTCCCCAAGTGCTCCTTCCCACATCCCCTGAAACTTAGAAATGTGCAACTGAGGAGCCCAGCACTGGCTGTACTCAGATGGGGGCTTACTGGGGGACCTTACTTGTGTAAAAATAATCACAGTGGTTTAGGCACTGTTCACTCTAGTTCATAGAGTTTGTGACCTGAAAAAATTGTGTATTCTGTGATTGTGTATAATTGTAAAGCAGTCCTTTATAGCCCTTTTGTATCTGCAGCTTGTAAGATCTAGGGAGTACTGGCTTGTGGCTGGGACAAAAATTTCCTACCTTACAGTCTAACTGTTGTTTTTCTCTAGCATCCTGTTCTCCCCTGTGATCTTTGGCTTGTAGAATTCTCCTATGTGATCTTCAGCTTATAGAAGAAGTCTCACCAGGGACTGGCTGCATTTTGTATATGACATGTTGCCAGGGTTTTGCCTTCTTAGGTGTGTAAATGGGAGTGGGTTGGACTGGCAGTAGACAGGTCTTGAAGGCAACTGGCATCTTTGAGAACCTAGGAGAGTTCTTTGAGGTAGAATATCCAGTAGCTGTTGCACATTGTGAATGCCCTCCCATTTGTGTGTTTGTCCTGGGCTGAGCTGATTCTGTCTCTCCATGTCCCAGAGTTTTTGTCATCTGTTTGGATTCTTGCATTTTTCTAATAAATACCCTCCACCAAAAGAAGCCAGCATCCAAGGAAGCACTGGCTTTTTCACCTGCTTCCATTTTACAGAGTTTGCTTCTTTTTTTCCAGTGGTCTTCTGGTTGCTTGTAGAAATGCTGGACTCCTAGCCTGTTCCTGGGGACTGCTCAGCTGAAAGCTGGCCAGATTCTCCAGGAGGAATCTCAAAAATGCATCTGAACTTTTGTTCCCTAATTAGGCCAACTTCCCCAGTGTGAGCCCCAGCACTGCATGGCCTGGAGCTCCCCAAGGCTTTGCGCTGCCTCTCTCCTGTTCACCCCAAGTGGCTGGCCAGCAGGACAGTTATTTTCAGCTTTCTGAGCTTATCTACTAGCCTTTTGATGACATCTACTGAAATAACATTTCTAGTCAGCCATGTTTCCCAGCCTTTCTAGTAGTACATCCTACCTGGTTGGCTGCCTTCATGTAGATTTGATGTCCCTTGATTAGGGACAAGCCCATCAAAATGATTTTATTAAAAGCTTTTCCTTTTCTTTTCTACATATTTGTTTCATGCTTTGAGTGGAAAAACATAACCCACATGAAGGCAACAAAAGAACTGTAGGAGTAGTGGAGGTGGATGGGAATATGTCTGACAGAATGTAGCACAAGGTGGTAGCAAGCTCTTTGAGAGATGTCCATGCCTAGGAGGGCTGGAGGGGCACTTCCCTGTAACTATGGGTTGTGAGGAGATTCTGTCTGGTAACCCCTTGCTCAGAGAATCAGGTTGTTGTATGCTTCACTCTTTTCATGCAGGGGAGAGCAGTAACTCTTGAGACAGGTTAAGGTGCCAAATGCTGCAATAACAGCTTTCCTAGCAGGTGCACATGTAAGCTGACTAGATAGCTGACCGCTGTTTAGTGAAGTAGTTCTTTATAGCTGTTTAACAATATAAACTGCTCTTATATCTTCTGTGATAGTGGACAGAATATTTGAAACCTCCCAAAAAACTTTTTTCTGTCTCAATAGCACATGCCCTAGTAAAGGAAGGTCAGTGACCATGAAGAATCACAGCATCATTAAGGTTGAAAGAGACCTCATCAAGTCCAACCATCTACCTGTCACCACCATGCCCACTAAACCGTGTCCCTAAGTACCACTTCTATGTATTTTTTAAACACCTCCAGGGACGGTGACTCGACCACTCCCCTGGGCAGCCTGTTCCAATGCCTAACAACCCTTTCAGTGAAGACATTTTTGCTAATTTCCAATCTAAACCTCCCCTGGTGCAACTTGTGGCCATTTCCTCTTGTCTTCTGACTGGTAACCCGGGAGAAGAGACCTATCCCTGTCTCACTACAACCTCCTTTCAGGTAGTTGTAGAAAGAGATAAGGTCTTCTTGAGCCTCTTCTTCTTCAGACTAAACAACCACAGTTCCCTCAGCTGCACCTCCTAAGACTTATTCTCCAGACTCCTCACCAGACTTGTTGCTCTTCTCTGAATGCACTCTAATGCCTCTATGACTTTCTTATAATGAGAGGCCCAACACTGGACACAGTACTCGAGGTGTAGCTTCATCAGTGCCGAGTACAGGGTGTTGATCAGTTCTCTGGTCCTACTGGTCACACCATTTTTGATACAGGCCTGCTTGGCCACCTGGGCACACTGCTGGCTCATGCTCAGTCTACTAGCAACCAGCACCCCCAGGTCCTTCTCTGCCAGGCAGCTTTCCAGCCACTCTTCCCCAAGTTTTGCATGGGGTTGTTGTGACTGAAGTGTAGGACCCGGCACTTGGCCTTATTGAAGCTCTTCTCATTGGCCTTGGCTCATCAATCCATCCTGTAGATCCCTCTGCAGAACCTCCCTACCCTCAAGCAGATCAATACTTCTGCCCAACTTGGTGTCGTCTGCAAACTTACTGAGGGTGCACTTGATCCTCTCATCCAGACTATCTGAAGGACAGTTTGTGGATCAAATGGAAATCCAGTGTTTTCTGCTAGGCATTTAAGACCTGCAGAAGTTCTTGGAGGTTATTTATTAAAATCAGGTGCAGTACTTTGACTGTCTGTGGACATGATAAAAGAGCTAACAGAGATGGGTTGTTCTTTGCAGAAGCTGAGGCTTGCATGGATCTGGGAATTGAGCCCTTTTTGATATCATATGTGCTCTGAGATCAGTATAGATTGGAAGTGTGGCTATTAGACTTACAGCTTCTTAATTGACAGCAGTCAAAACTAATTCATCAGGCCTGTTTTGGAGATCTGCTTTTCCTCACTCAGGGGACCCTCAGGCAACTTGCTGGAGAAGCAGAAGCTCAAGACTAGCCATACTTCTTTCTTTCTTCTCCATGGTAAATATTGGATAAAAACAAGACACGTACATATTGTATAAAATCTCACAGTGTTTGTGTAGTGGGCAGAACATAGATACCACACAATTTAGGAGATGTATTACGCGATGGAAAAATTGTGTTCTCTGTTGCACACTGTCAATGTCATTTGGGTGTCTGCTTCCCAGCACAGAGTGCTTGCTGTTTCAGAGGAGTTGTTGTCAGTATTTAGTCTGTATTTCCAGATCCACCTGAGGATCTGAGGGACCCAATATGTACATGATCTGCCTGTATTGTGATAGGTCCTAAAAGAAACCTTGCTGGAGCATCAGGATTCGGAGGCACAGGGACGTTGCTTCCATGAGGGAAGCAGCATCCAACTAGCACCTTCAAAACTGCAGGCATGATCTGACAAGTAGTCTGCAAATTTCTGCCTTAATGGGGAAACCAAATTAGAATTCTACATCTATCTGATAAGAAAGGGCCTGACTACAGATAAAGAAGATAGAGTTTCTACTTTAATGCAGGAGAGATGGAATTCAGACCAGTCATTTTTTAAAAGGAGAGATNTTTTTCTGTCTCAATAGCACATGCCCTAGTAAAGGAAGGTCAGTGACCATGAAGAATCACAGCATCATTAAGGTTGAAAGAGACCTCATCAAGTCCAACCATCTACCTGTCACCACCATGCCCACTAAACCGTGTCCCTAAGTACCACTTCTATGTATTTTTTAAACACCTCCAGGGACGGTGACTCGACCACTCCCCTGGGCAGCCTGTTCCAATGCCTAACAACCCTTTCAGTGAAGACATTTTTGCTAATTTCCAATCTAAACCTCCCCTGGTGCAACTTGTGGCCATTTCCTCTTGTCTTCTGACTGGTAACCCGGGAGAAGAGACCTATCCCTGTCTCACTACAACCTCCTTTCAGGTAGTTGTAGAAAGAGATAAGGTCTTCTTGAGCCTCTTCTTCTTCAGACTAAACAACCACAGTTCCCTCAGCTGCACCTCCTAAGACTTATTCTCCAGACTCCTCACCAGACTTGTTGCTCTTCTCTGAATGCACTCTAATGCCTCTATGACTTTCTTATAATGAGAGGCCCAACACTGGACACAGTACTCGAGGTGTAGCTTCATCAGTGCCGAGTACAGGGTGTTGATCAGCTCTCTGGTCCTACTGGTCACACCATTTTTGATACAGGCCTGCTTGGCCACCTGGGCACACTGCTGGCTCATGCTCAGTCTACTAGCAACCAGCACCCCCAGGTCCTTCTCTGCCAGGCAGCTTTCCAGCCACTCTTCCCCAAGTTTTGCATGGGGTTGTTGTGACTGAAGTGTAGGACCCGGCACTTGGCCTTATTGAAGCTCTTCTCATTGGCCTTGGCTCATCAATCCATCCTGTAGATCCCTCTGCAGAACCTCCCTACCCTCAAGCAGATCAATACTTCTGCCCAACTTGGTGTCGTCTGCAAACTTACTGAGGGTGCACTTGATCCTCTCATCCAGACTATCTGAAGGACAGTTTGTGGATCAAATGGAAATCCAGTGTTTTCTGCTAGGCATTTAAGACCTGCAGAAGTTCTTGGAGGTTATTTATTAAAATCAGGTGCAGTACTTTGACTGTCTGTGGACATGATAAAAGAGCTAACAGAGATGGGTTGTTCTTTGCAGAAGCTGAGGCTTGCATGGATCTGGGAATTGAGCCCTTTTTGATATCATATGTGCTCTGAGATCAGTATAGATTGGAAGTGTGGCTATTAGACTTACAGCTTAATTGACAGCAGTCAAAACTAATTCATCAGGCCTGTTTTGGAGATCTGCTTTTCCTCACTCAGGGGACCCTCAGGCAACTTGCTGGAGAAGCAGAAGCTCAAGACTAGCCATACTTCTTTCTTTCTTCTCCATGGTAAATATTGGATAAAAACAAGACACGTACATATTGTATAAAATCTCACAGTGTTTGTGTAGTGGGCAGAACATAGATACCACACAATTTAGGAGATGTATTACGCGATGGAAAAATTGTGTTCTCTGTTGCACACTGTCAATGTCATTTGGGTGTCTGCTTCCCAGCACAGAGTGCTTGCTGTTTCAGAGGAGTTGTTGTCAGTATTTAGTCTGTATTTCCAGATCCACCTGAGGATCTGAGGGACCCAATATGTACATGATCTGCCTGTATTGTGATAGGTCCTAAAAGAAACCTTGCTGGAGCATCAGGATTCGGAGGCACAGGGACGTTGCTTCCATGACGGAAGCAGCATCCAACTAGCACCTTCAAAACTGCAGGCATGATCTGACAAGTAGTCTGCAAATTTCTGCCTTAATGGGGAAACCAAATTAGAATTCTACATCTATCTGATAAGAAAGGGCCTGACTACAGATAAAGAAGATAGAGTTTCTACTTTAATGCAGGAGAGATGGAATTCAGACCAGTCATTTTTTAAAAGGAGAGATAAAATGGTGCCAGTATGAAAGTGCTGGTAAGAAAGGTGGCCTGAAAAATACTGGAAAAGTGACACCACAAAACAGTGAACTGAATTTCTGAGAAAAAATAAAATAAAAAGCTCAGACCATGGCAATATTCCTTGAAAAAGGAGACTATCTGCAGAAAATAAGGTAGGGGAAATCTGTAGATAAATAACCAACAAAACATAAGTGGAAAAGCAAACAGCAGGAAGAGTTAGTTAATGTTGTGAAAGAGACAGAGCAGCAAGAGGTGAGAACACCATTGCAGGGGCTGGTGGAATATCAGTTTTTTGAACACCAAGCCGTTTGGGTGTATAGCTTGTCTTTGCATTTGGGAACATGCATAAAAATCTTGCCCAAGATATAACACATAGGAACCAAGAGGTTGTGATCATTTAAAGCCCTCAATCTTTTTGACTAAAAAGGTGTGTTCAGGAACACATTTGTTCTATTACCGAAGAACGATGTCCTCTGCTTCTGTTCCGCTTCCTCTGGGATTGACATTCTTCCCACTTTGTGCCTTGAGCTCTTGCTTGCAACTGCAGTGTCCCTACCTCTCACTGTATTATGGCAGTGCACGACATTGCATTCTCAATTGTAAATTATGCTGAGGTTGTGGAAATGTGAAATTGTATGAAGGTAAGTTTATTTACTTGACAAAAATGCATGTGGCATGTGACCTTATTACAGCACTTTGCAGGCATCTAACAAAGAAAAGCTATTTATCCTCAGCTGACAAGTTAACATTGCCTTTCCTGTTGCTAGTGCTCCTGTATGCAGTTCAGAAAGAATTACCTGATTTATTGCAAGAGGAATAAGAGACCTGTAGGTATATGTGAGGTGTTTATCAGGGTCTGATAGACATTCAGGGTTGCCTGGTGTATATGATCAGTGGGAAGACATTGTAACATTGGCAAAACACTGTAACAAGCCTGTAGGCGTCATGGAGCCAAGCCCTGTGCAAAAACTGGTGCAGCCATTCCCATCACCCTCTGGTCTGGAGTGCCCCACTTGAGATATGTTTGATCTGAAGGCTAGTGTTGATGATGAGGGAATTAAATTGCATGTGCTTTGGAATGCTCTGGAGATGCTGCATTTTCCCTCAGCGTTATGGCCCAGGTTCTTTGGTGACATTTGTGTACGTCCATGCACCTTTGTGAGTAGTTGTGAGGCTGTATGTTGGGAATGTGGCTTTCTGACTGTTGGAGGAGGGTTGTTTGCATGGGAAGGATCCGTGTGGAAGGGAGTGTGTTTTTGAGGTAGGGGTGTGTGTAATGGGACTAGGGATGTTTATGTGGGCATGTACACCCATATGTGGTGTGTTTTTCCCCTTTTTCCTGGGCTTTGGGTGTGTCCAGATGAACTGAATTCAAAATGCTCCTTTTTTGGCACTGTAGCCTCTTCTCTGGTTTGGCATCTTAAGAATCTGGGGGAATCATTTAAAGATCAGAAAACTCCATTCACTTGGGCCCCTGAAGGCTTCACATTCTGTGACATGGTCATTCCAGTCGACTGAGCTCTGTCCCCTGCGGATGAGCCCATATAAGGAGGCTGTTTCCTGCGTTTCACGCTCCCTGCCTGTCCCTCTGCCCTCCTGTGCTCCCTTTGCCGAAGAAAGCTGGTATTTTGGGACTGCAGCTCCTGCCTCATTCCTGCTCCCTGTTTATTTTTGGAGGATGGCTATTTTTGCTCCTATCGGAGAGCTATGCAGGGTCATGCCCCCTCCCTGCAGCAGGCAGTGGCTGCCCCTGGCAGGGTCTCTTCATTTCCCACACTCACAAACAATGCTTCTGCTTCAAGAAATAAACACGGGAGAGAGACCCCTACCATCAGGAGTTAACTCAGCCCCTTCCTCATCTGTGGCAAGACGTAATTTGGCTTTGGCTGAGGGATGACCCCAGCACACATGCAAGGTTCTCCCTGTCAATTCAAAAATCCTCAGGATTCACGCAGCTTATTCACATTCTTAAGAAAAGCTAAAGGAGCCACCTGTCCCCCAAGCATTGCTCTAAGTTAGACTCCTTTGCAGTTACCATTTCCCCCTCTTTTGGGACACCCCTTCACAAGTCCTTGTAACCCATCTTCCCTCACTGGAGACCATCAGTTGGGATCTATATAAATTGAAATTCATCCACTGTGTTCACCTTGACCCTCTGCTTTCACCACTGCCTGGCATGCAAAACACTGAAGGCACTGCTGTACAAGGTATTTCAGGCAGGGGCAACTGAGCCCAAAACTGCAAAAGGCAATGACAGTGGGGAATTCATGGCCCCATTCTTTTAAAATTCCCATCATAAGCCCCAACTTGAATTCCAGTTTTTTCTTGCTGCACAGCAGAGTGCCATGCAAGACAATGCAGGAAAGTAGCAGGGAGTGTCTTTAAGCTCCAGTTGAACTTCCTTTTATTTTAGGAATAAACAGAATTTTAAACATTTATCTCTCCATCTATTATTTGGTTGTGTTACAATAATATGTGTGGACCTGGTATCTCAATTGTCTTGACTTTGTCTTGACTGGACCTGGCTGTATGTAACATGTCGGTTCTCCTTATTTCAGGGTCCACCACCTAAACCACCACGCCGGCAAGGAGGCTGGGCAGATGATCCTGTACTGGCATCTACCAAGTGAGTTCTCACCTCTTTCCATATTAAGAGGGGCTTAGGCACGGATTAAATAAGCATCACTAGTTCGGCTTTGCTGTCACAGACACTGAAACAGTTTTTCTGGATCTTGTAGGTGGCCTATGTTTCCATGCTCTTTATAAATTGGCCTGGCAGGGCTCAGAACTGTGTACATGTCACTGTCTGCCAGAGGCCTGGTATCTGGTACAGTAACTGGAAAGAGCCAAGGACATAATAAGCATGTTAAATACAGGAGCTGGGAGGAGGGGATTTGACTGGTTGTGTCCTTTCCAGGAGAGTGACACATGCCTTACTGACAAGAATGCAATGAACAGTTCAGGATTTAGCAATCAGCCTTGACAGTAAAGGTGAAATTTGTCAATGTTTATGTGTGTATGGGGCTATGGTATAATGGAGATGGATGGAGATGGTCAGCAAGAAGAGATGGGAGGAAAAAAGTATACAACTTGTTGAGTGTAGATTGAGGAGCCTGATGTCTATGAAGGACACCTAAGGAAAAGGAAGTATCTGGACATGACAACAGAAAACAAAAGGACAGTTCAGATTGGGAGGAGATTACTTGGTTTCAAGCTTTTGTTATATTTTAAGCTGTAAAGTTATGCTGGTGTTATATTTGTTATTCACAGAGCTGAAGGGCTCAGTCACGGAGGGGTCTGGGATTGGTTGTATACACTAAGGCCTATAATACTAGTGTATATGTCTGGACATATGCTTTGGAGGCACTCTAATTTATGGAAAAGTTATGTATTTCCATTCTCTGGAACCCTGAGAATGGGAGAGGACATCCAGAAACACATTATACAGTCAGTATTTCTTGGGAAGTGAGAAAGGTGGTCTATACACTGGTGTAGTTTTTCTGCAAAACAGTGTTTTTCTGGGAAAACTATCATTCTGTTTGTCTCTGAAGAATAAATCAGCTGAAAATCTGGAGACTGGAGTAAACTGAAGAAGCAAAGGAGTAAAGACCTCAGTCTGAACTTCTGCTCCTTTCTATCAGTTTAATTCTGATAATAGTGTTTTTTTATAGGTTGGCTGCAGCTACAAGCTGTCATTGCGACCTCAGGATGGATGTACCTTTTTTATTAAAAAAATGTCATCCATGATCCTGGATCTTTGTAGGACCAACTTGGTGGAAATGTAACAGTAGAGAACAAGGGTGAATCATATTGTTTAGGAAAAATAAATTATGTATTGTTGGCTAGGTGAAGGGCTGGATTTGAGGTAATAAAGTTATTCAGGGCTGTGCCTAATGTGCCCTGAAGGACAGTGTACAGGTTTCTGATGTAACAGCACTGTGACGTGCTGCTTGGGATGTTTTTCATTGTTTGACATTAGCCTCATCTGATAGATTTGGAGCAGTAGCTATCATGGTTTACAGATATAGCAGGTGTCTAGAGTAAATGCTTCTGTGAGATTGGATGCAATTCAGTTGAAGAAGCAGAACAGGAGATGGAGGGCCGCAGACCTTTCTACGTGACCCTGCACAACGGGACATGAGATGAAGATGCACCTTTTGCTCAGTCATGCATACAATATTATGTCATATTTGACAGTATTCCTTTCATTTGTATGAAGAGCTTTTATTGAATAGATTTTGTGAAGAGGATGTTTGTTCTGACTTTCTCTAGTCATATGAAGTATAAGGATTTTGTACAACTAGTTTTCCTGTCCTTTCAGTCCTTCAGCTGTGTGTTCTCCCCAAGCTGATCTCTCTCCTCTTATTTGAAAAAATCTGAGATGCTAGCCTGTAAGGCTGTCTTTGTGACATATCCCAGAGTAAAGCTTTCATGTGAAAAGTCTGAGTCATCGGCTGATGTCATACCAGTGTTGCTGTAGCTTTGTTGTTTCTGTTTTCTCAGGCTCTATCTCCCCACAGCTTCCCAACCAATTTAAATCAGTTTGGAAGACCATTAAGCTAACTTGCTTCACTTTCACTAGTGTAGATGTAGTTAGAATAGTATGCTTCTATTGATATGTCTGATATAGGTATAAGCACTTCTATGCCAGTGTAACTGAGACTACACTTGGGAATTGTACTGCTTTAAGTAATTTGGTTTTCAGAATTGACAGTCTTAAAATCTGTGAATTTTTTTTTTTTTACTTAGAAAGGAAAGATGAGCAGAGAGGCTACAGATAAATTTGCTGTGTTTTGTAAATATATTGTGGGTCAGATGGGATACTGCAGCCACTTGTGATATGATCATGTAGCTGTTTGTATCTCCCTGTTTGAGGTCCAAGCTTTTAGTTCTGTTTCTGACAGATTCAACCAATTTCAACTTCTCACTTGTTGCTTTTCCTGCAGGGATACTTAAACTCTTTTCTGCTGTATTTCTAGTTCAGAGTCTTATCAGTGTGAAATGATCACTTGAAACTGTTCTTTTTATTTCCATTTGGCACATAGAATCATAGAATTGTCAGGGTTGGAAGGGACCTTAAAGATCATCTAGTTCCAACCTCACTGCCATGGGCTGGGATACATCCCACTAGATCAGGTTGCTCAGAGCCCCATCCAGCCTGGCCTTCAAAACTACCAGGGATGTGGCTTCCACCACCTCTCTGGGCAACCTGTGCCAGTGTCTCACCACCCTCATGGGGAAGAACTTCTTCCTAACATCCAACCTAAATCTTCCCTCCTCAAACTTGTATCCATTCCTATTGCTGCCTGACATCCTAAAAATTCCCTCCCCAGCCCTTTTGTAGGCCCCCTGCAGACACTGGAAGGCCACAATAAGGTCTCCTCGGAGCCTTCTCTTCTCCAGACTGAATAATCCCAACTCTCTCAGCCTATCCTCATAGGAGAGGTGCTCCAGCCCTCTGATCATTCTCGTGGCCCTTCTCTGGACACGTTCCAGCATGTCCATATCTTTCTTGTACTGTGGGGTCCAAAACTGGATGCAGTACTCCAGGTGGGGTCTCACCGGAGTGGAGTAGAGAGGGAGAATCACCTCCCTCAAACTGCTGGCCATGCTTCTCTTGATGCAGCCCAGGACATGGTTGGCTTTCTGGGCTGCAGGTGTACACTGGTGGCTCATGTTGAACTTCTCATCCACCAGCACCCCCAAGTCCTTTTCCTCAGGGCTGTTCTCAAGCCAGTCACTGCCCAGCCTGTATCAGTGTTTTTTATTGTCCCAACCCAGATGCAGGACCTTGCGCTTTGTCTTGTTGAACTTCATGAGGTTAGCATGGGCCCACCTCTCCAGCCTGTCATGGTCCCTCTGGATGGCATCCTTTCCCTCCAGTGAATCAGCCACACCACACATCTTGGTGTCATCAGCAAGCGTGCTGAGGGTGCACTCAATGCCACTGTCCACATCACTGACAAAGATGTTAAACAAGACTGGTCCCAGGAGTGATCCTTGAGGGACTCCACTTGTCACTGGCCTCCACTTGGACATGGACCCATTGACAGCCACTCTTGGGGTGCGGCCATCAAGCCAGTTCTTTATCCACCATGTGGTCCATCCATCGAACCCATATGTCAGAGTAGGATTTAGTAGAACTACATGCCAGAGTAGAATTTAATTTACAATCTGTTTTTTCTGGTTTTCTACCTTTGGTGCTCCCTTTTCATCCCTTACCTGCCCAGCTCTTGATATATGTAGGTAAACTTCCAAATATTATCACTGTCTTGCTGATTATTTCCATCAAACTACTGCTGTCTCAGACTGCTGCAAGACAGGGAGAGGAAGAGGGCCCTTAAAGTTTTCCAGCTTGTAATTAGTTTTGAAATTAATTTGCACAGATGCTATGCAAGTAAGATAATGTATTTTATCATGAGCTCTCATAGCATTTACAAGTGTCTGATATTTAAATTCCAGAGAACTATCAAAATGCTGTCTTTACTGGTAAGTTTCCAAAAGTTAAGCATGGGAAGATTAATTTGGACTCCCAGTACTCTGTAGAACAGCTATCGTTGCTAGGAGTCCCATTTTGTAAATCTGGATAATAAGGACTACAGTTAAGGGTCTGAGCAAACCCTCAGACTGGTCCTTTGCAAACAGCAAATAAATGGTGCAAAGTAGTGACAGAAGAATCTTTTTTCCTTACTGACTGGGCCCTATGCACCTGAATTTGCTGTATTTATTTCAATTTGTACTCAGAGAGAAGAATCACTCTCTATGAGAAGAGGCAGTCCCATTGCTGCCCCAGCAATATTCTAGCAGCAGTATTAGAGGAAAGGCGACCAGCCAAGAAGCTAGGCAGCCACTGGGGGCCTAGTACCCTGCTGAGATTACATAAATAATAGTAATTACAGCTGGTTTTGCTACAGCTCTCTAACCACTGGATGGAGCCCAAGTGCCATTCTGAAGACTGTGCTGATGTCCTTAATGACATCAAGTGTTGACACTTGTGACAAGCAAAGCAGAGGTTTATTGTCAGGTTATCTCATGCATCAGAAGGAAGAAACACAAAGTGCCCGTCAGTGGGAAAAAGGAAAATAAACTCAGTTGTGCATACTGGCGAGGATTTGACAAAGGAGAGATGCTTCCAGGATCCATTTAATTCCAGCTTCTGCTGATCTCATCTATCTGACTTTCTTTATAGAATGTCTTCCATTTTTCTCCCTGTTAGTCTCTTTTATTTCTTTGTTTCTCAGGACACTTCCAATTTACTTGGGTCCTTGATTCCTTTGATCTTGCAATCAGCCCTTTAAAACTCATACAGGTCTGCAGACATCAGCTAGGGTTGTTGTGGAATAAACAGAGTTCATTTCAGGTGGCCCTGCAAGCAAACACAAATGTTGCTTTCAGTAGGAAGTCCCTTCCAGTGCCTGCACATGTACCTTCTTTCTTCTACAGGGGTCATGGCAGTTCAGCAACAGGTGCTTCAGCTGCAGCTGAAATGTCTCCTTTCTGACTAATAGGTCATACAGAGTTGGAATAATCAAAGCCTGTTTAGGAGAATGACCATGCTGAAGTACTTTGAAACAGAAATGGTACAGTGTTAGGAATGCATTTAACAAGAAGGTTAGTATCAAGGGTCTGTAGGAAGGAAGCAGATGCAGTTGGGGTGACCTTTAGAGCAGGATAACCCAGCCTCTATGTAGATATCATTTAGTACTCTGGAGGGTGGGCAATGGTGAGATTGCACCCTGGAGCTGGAGTAAAGTTATTTAAGAGATTAAGGGGTTTTATGATTCAAGGTCTCTAGAGGTAAGTAAAGTTAAAAACCTCCTGTTTAAAAGATATGGGATAAAACTACCCTGTGTTGTATCTATATGAAATGACTCCTGAGAGTACCTGGTTTATAGAACCTCTAGCCATCCTTGTCTTGCAAGTGGGAGTAGTAAAGTGCTCATAAGTTTATCTGACATGGTAGAGGAAGCTTGTGTCATTGCTTCTGCCCTCTACTCCAAGTCCAGTAGTGTTAAGGTAAGTCTCAGGCTGGGCTTCCCTGTTACACTGCCAGGCTCGTGGCTGTGGGGAAGACTGCCACCTCACTCTGCGTCTTGCAGCCATCCATTGATGTCCTCAGTGATGTGAGCATAGGCACAAAGGATCAAAGCTGCCAAGTGAGGGGGCACAACTTAGAAGGAGAAGAAAGAAAAGGAAGTCTGATTAAGTTTTTTCTTGAAGTGTCTGTTTTTGGGTTTGTCCCTGCATTGATCTGCAAGGGAATGAGGCAAGTAATGGCCCCTTGGGGACCTTCAGGACTTTCCTCTCAATGTCAGCCGTCATTTTCAATCACCCTCTCCCTCCCAGCCATTAATTTTGGCCCAGGATCATGGGGACTTGTCCATCTATCACTCCTAATTGACACTAAATGATCTGTCAGTTTATTGATGAACGGCAGGAGTGGAATTGTCACAATATATTTTACTTTCTAACAACTCCTCCTGACAATTTTACCTTGTCCATCTCACTCTCCTCACATAAATCTCCATTGGCCTCTCATTCCTACTCTTGGGCTGATCTGGTGCCAGCCGCCTCCATGCCATCAGCACGCATCAAGGACATCAAGATGGTGGTAAGCTGCAATGTGCAGGCCCAGGGTGGGTTTTTTTCCTCTCTCTCTCCCCTCCCTTCTTTTTCCTTTATCCTTTTTTTTTTTTTTCTTAATAGGCTGGATGTTCCAGGAATGCTAACAGGCTCTTGTCCTCCTGTCCCTCTATGTCATTGCTGGGGTGAGCTCTCCTTGGTGTTTCTATTTAGACTCTGTAAAGATAACTGGCAGAAATAGGAAAGTCCCTAAAAGACAGAAGAGTCACCTGAGAATCTCTCAGTACCATGGCTGTGATGTGGGATTTAATCCTGCTTAGTGTGACTTGCAAGGGTTTCTTGCAAAGGGAAAATGCTAGGCTTTTGCCCATTCCTGTGTCTTTGCAGTGCCCAGAGGAGCCTGGAAAAGAGTTGAGCTTTTTCTTTTTCCTTTATTCTTTTTGGTTTTGGTTGGTTTTTTTTTTTAGCTAGACTTCTGTTTATTTTCTATCTGCTACTGAAGTTTCATTTCACTTCTTTTTCCTGATAGACACTGGGCAATGGAAGAACTAGTAGGATTGTAGCCTCTTGCTGTCCTAGAAAATGAAGTCTGTGTGACAAAAATGAAGCAGGAGTGTGACATTCATGGTAACAGTCCATGTAAGCTTCTGAAGTGGCAGAGTGTGTTCAGCGTAAAGTCTCTGATTTTTTTAGGACAAAATACCTTCCTTCCTTAGTTCTCTGCATCTCCAAGGAATTTACCAGCAAATTTACGGGATAATATCCTTACTGTCCAAATGTTTCTAGTTTAAAAAAGCAAAACTCTCTTGAAAAACACAGGCAACTTGTAACCCTTTTGTATCTGTCAAAGGTAAGGCTAAAAGCTTCTCTGGCCTTTGTAGCTCACTTCTAAATAGGCTGTGAAGTCTAGCTTAATGCAGTTTACGTGTAGAAAGAGGCCTGATCTGATCTACTTGCTTGGCCCTATTTCCCCCTCCTCGAGTCCCCTTCCCCATATAACCCTTCTACTATTCTCAGATTCTTAGTCCAGGTTCTTAAAATAGCTTTTGTCAGAAGCTGTTGCCCTCAGATGACAGCACAAGGTGCCATTCAGTAATAAACACCTACGTTTCTCTAGGTGTTCTTCATTTAAATATTTTCAGTGAGGCCAATCACAAGCAAAAAGTCTCCAGCCTGGTGCTTTAGAATCATGAGTTTGTTCCCTTTTGTGGGATTTGAAATAAACAAACAAGATACTTTTCCTTTGCATTCTAGTTCTGTCTCCTTTAGCAACTAGTTCTGTGTAACCAAGAGGGTGTGCGTTTCCCTTTAAATGGAAACTGAAATGCTCCTGTAACCTCAAGAACCATTTGGTGTGAGAGTTGGCCCCAGTGCTTACTGGAGACTGAAGATGTGATCCACTTGGATAGAAGCCCCTGTTCTCAGGGACCAAAGATGTGTGGTGGATACCTCTTGAAACTGCAGTGCTGTTTTCCCACACAGCAGGAATTTGTACTGAGTGCTGTTGTTTTTTCTGTTACTCAGTGGGAGCTCTGAACAGCTCTACAGGTCAGTTCTCTACCAGTGAGGGAGCGAGGGAACCCTGGGAACATCTGTTACAGGGATGATGCAGTGAGTAGGCTGAGGTTCAGTGACCCCCATGAACTCTCTCTGTCAGCTTGTTCTTTCATGCCAGTTCCTGAAGTCCTGCTTGCCAGAAATTTCCTCCTTTGTTGTTTCTGTTAAGTAAGCCCACATATTAGAATATGAGGAGAAACAACAGCACTTCTGCTAGAGGTTGGTTAGTGCCTCACAAGCCTTTTCAGCTGGAGTTGGCTAGCCACATTGTCTGTTAGATGCCATCCCACAGAGCATGGCCTGCTCATCATTGCACTCCTCTTCTTCCAGTGCCGTGCTCTAGGGCAGTTGTGACCAACATGTGATCCAGGCAGCCCAGGGAGCCTGTGAGAGGCCAGAAAAGGGATGTTGAGGCCATTACAGTTTAAAAATGTGCATCTGCCCAAAACCACCTTATGGAATAGGGATAGCCATATGCCCCAGGGCTTGGAAAAGGAGGGGAGGAGTTGACATCCTATGACAGAAACAAAGGCTTATAGTAGTCCTTGCTCTGCTGAGATCAATGGCAAAAATTGCCTTGATTTTAGGGGGTGTGAAGATTGAACTCCCTGATTTAATCAAAGCAAATCTGGCTTTTCCAGGCTACCACAGTCCGGGGAAAGGGAGTAGAAACTTAAACTGATCAGAGCCCCAAGGAGGTGCACTGGAATAGCTGAGAGGACACCCTATGGAGTGCTTTCCAGCATGGGCTGCAGCTGTAGTTTACATACAGCTTTGATGAGTGTTTTTGTCTCCCTGTGCTTCAGCAAACAAGCAGTGACCAAGACCCATGCAAGGAGAGCTGGGAAAACCGATCAGTTAGCACATGCGCGTCATACTGGATGTGTAACTTAGTTGTGCCTTAGGCTATTGAACAAGCTGCAACTAGTAGCTCACCACCCGCTCACTGTGGTGATGGGCACTGAAAAAAATACTTGAGCAAGAGAGTACAATGTCCTTTTTTATCTTTTTTCTTTCCTTCCTCCCTCAGGCCTAGACCTGAATTACAGTCTGTGCCCTAGAGGCAAAAGGTTTCATGTCTCCCTGTGGGCTGAGGCAAGCCTTTGGCGTTGGAATGGGTATGGTTTTGGATGGAAGTGCAGAGGCAGAACGCTGGCCAGTGACTAGCTTTCTGCACACACAGCCCATCTCTGCTCTCCCTTTGATTGCCCTGCTCTCAAAACAAAATGTTTCTCTGAACATCAGGACGTTCCTCTTTTTTCCATTTATCTTTTAGCAAGAGCAGCATTTTGGTTCTGGATGATTCATAAAGAGAAATGGTTGAGACATGACAGGAAATATGCTAACACGCAGGTAGATCAAATCCTCCCCCCGCTTCCAGGCCCCTGTAAAATACCTAAAATACCCCTCGAGCTCGACGTGCGGCCTCACCGCTCCTGCGGTGTGCGCCCACCCTCCCGGGGACAGTCCGCAACCCCTCTGGATTGCAGGTGTGACTGCTTGCAAACAGCCATACCGAAACCTCTGTGCTTACCTCCCTTCTGGTTCGGCAGCGTCCCGGCGGACCGGCCCGGGGAGCCGCGGTCCCCGCGGGGAGGCCAGGCCTGTCGCCACGTCGCCGGGACCCGGCAGAGGGCGGCCGCGGTCCGGCAATGAGGAGGCGCCGGCCCAGGGGAGGGCGGCCCCCGGGTGCGCCGGCTCGGCGGCACTGAACCCCCGGCAGCGTTGTGGCGGACTTGGGAGGGCCGAGGTGAGCAAAGCGGCCCCAGCGAAAGGCTGCCTGCCCAGGCGTAGGGAAGCCGGGCTGGGTGAGCGTGTTGCCCGTGCTCCTAGCCCTCTGTCTTCCTAGGCTGCCGCCCTTGCTACTCAAGACAGGGCATTCCTGTGTGGCCTCCTTAATGTTCGTTTTATCAAGCCACCATAACTGCTTCTCTTTTCCTTAGCTGTGTTGCCAGCTGGGGACACGCAGGAGAGAGCCTTGGATCTTGCACACTGGTCTCCTGGCACCTAACTGAGGCTCGGTGCAGGATGCAAGTGTGTCTAGAGCTCTCATGAGCTGTGGATATTAAAAGATTTCAAGGGCATTTCCCCCCATTCATCCAGTTATGTCCCCTGCTAAAATAGGTTAACGGTGTCTCATTAACCACTGCACATTGTCATGCTGCATAAAGACAGCATCCTGACTGTTCTCTGAGCCCTGCTACTTTATCTCCATTTAGATCTCCGTGGTAGTCTATTAAATGAGAAAGAAACAGTTTAACAGAAATGATATCTACATTAGAACTGCCTTTCACCCTTCAGCACAGAAGTTGCAGGCAGCTCCAAGGCTCAGCCGTTCGTTAGGGGTGTGGAGGAGAAAGTGTCCGTGCTGAGGTTTAACCGCCTCTCATTAGCATGGATGGAAATTCCTGCTGGCCGAAACTAAGCAAAGACAACACTCAAAAGGGAGATCAGATCTCTGCTTACACACAGCTAGGAGATAAATAGGTATTCTGTACTAAGGAGTTACATAACGAGGTTACATGGTGTCTGTCGGGGTCTTCTGCTTGGTTTCTCAGCTGTTTCAACACCCTGAAATAGAGATGGGATCAGCAGTTGGCCAAAGTCAGAGGGAATATTCTGGGATTTTGGTTATGTTTGAGAACACAGCCAGCCTTGCAGTGAAAGGAAGTTAATCAGAACTGTCCAGGTGGTGGGGTTGGCCCACGTTCTTTGGCCCTCCAGATGCAACAGGCTTATCAGAAGAAATGAAAGAGGCAGAGGTATTTCTGTCTGAAAAAACCTGAGGGTGGCTGGTGTATAATACAGCAGACCGAATGCGTTTCTGAGCACTGCTCCCAGGATGGTGTTAATTCTCCATTCCTTACCTTAGTGGGTGTATCTATAGTTGATACACAATTGCTCATTTTGTAGGCGCTTGCTGCTGCCCTCCCTGGGCTTTGCCGCTTGCTTCAGTGAGCAAACCAGAGCGGTGGCTTCTTGTGGCTGAGAGCACAAGAACAGAATAGGAAATCTGTCTGTGCTGGCTAGAGTTTACAACCTCATTTCTTCAATGTCTGCTTTCACTCACCACTAGAAAGCTGTGCCCATGTGGTGAATTAAGAGGATTCTGTTTACCCAGGCCTGATATTCCTGAAGGATGAAGTGTTGGCCTCAACATGTTGCAATTGGCATTGATAAGCTGAGACAGTTCTCAGGAAGAGGTACTCCATGATGCTTAAAGCAGCACGATAACTTCATGAAGAATGCCTGCAGGGCTTCCCATAGCACTTGGAGAGCAAAGAGACAAGCAGGAATAGTATCCATGTATAGCTTAGCCCTCTGCTAAGCTTACAGAATGGACATGGCTGGAGGTAGGGTGCCTTTTGAGGATCTGTTAATGACTTCCCTTAATGTCTTGAAGGTTTTTTAACCTTAGGACACAGGCAAAGCTTGTCTTGTCTCTCAGTATCACTTTGTTAGGTGGATTTAGGTAATGCAATTGAGCTGAAAAAGCAAAAAATTAGTCGGGAACAAACAAAGAATATTTTGTGATTTTTTTTTAATCTGAAGCAAGAAATGAAAAAGTAATTTGGCATCAACCAAAATGATAGGAAGCCTTATACAAAAAGATAGGAAATAGTATGCTGGTTGGTATCTTCTTTACCTAATAGCTCCATCATTAAGACCACAGAGAGTGTAAAACATGCAATTCCTTCCTCTGCTACTGAAGTTTAATACCATATTTCTGGGATAGCTCTCTACCCACGAGCTTATCAGGTAGTTTGAAATGCCAGTTTCATCAAATAATGCTATTATTCCAAATCATGTATTAACAAGTATATCTGGTACAGGTGACCAGAAGCAGATGTCTCGCCTAAACAGAACAACAGTCATTTCTAGCTCCTGCTCTAGTGCTGTTGGTATTTGAATGCTCTGTATAAACCACAGTACTGTCAGCATGAGAGACTGGCATCACCCATTGCCACCTTTGGATCTTGTGGCATAGTGACTAGGGTGTTCTCCTGGGGGAGCTGACCATGGGACTTTAGCTTGTCTTAGAGAGAGGAGGGAACTGTCTTGTTTGACAGGAGAGTGTTCTAACACCAGGGCTTTGGCATTAAAGGCTTCAATACTATTCTCTCCTCTCATTTTATTAATTTGTTCTAGAAATTACTATTGTTTCCAATATAGTGCAGCTATTTCATAATGAAGTGTTGCTTATTACCCTGAATAAGTCCTTTTCTAACATAACAAGGAAAAGTTGAGAAAGCTTTAAGTCTCAGAACATAAATGAACTTGTCTATGCCTCTAGGACTGACATATAACTCCCTTCCCAGTGGGCCACCTGGATATCTGTCATGACAGAGAGCTCAGGAAAAAGAAACAAAAATTGCTTACAGGGATAACAGGAGTGACCCTCTCCTGGGAAGTGCAAACGTGTGGAGTGTTTCACTCCTGCCTGGGGACAGGAGATGAGCAAAGATGTGAGTACTGAGCAATAGAGTATTATTTGGGGGCTCGACAATTATCAAGAGTAACAGGATCATGCTAAGAAGAGGTGAGATTGAACCTCCAGGAAATCTTTTCACTGTGCAAGGCTGTACAAAGCAATCATTTGGGATGTTTCAGCTCGGTGAGGGCAAGGCTCTGAGGACAGGGTATGGGAAGCAGTTCTGTGAAAGCAGAAGGTAGGGATAAAGTAGGATAAATCTTGCATCATCTTTCCATCTCTGTCTTCTCAGATTCTAAACTCCAGTGAGAGCTGATGATGGATTCTCTGAAGCCATCCATTTATTTTTACATAGTATTAGGAGGGTCAAAAAAGTGCACTACCACTGCAGAGAAGGATGGGGCTGTACAATTACTCCACAGTGAAAGAGCTCTTTCCTAAATTCCTCAGCTCCATTGCACTTCTGCCTCTTCTGATGAACAGAAGGGTACAGATATAGCTGAAGGTCCAGGTGCAGATGCCAGCTAAACAGCTTCAGTTCTGATTATAGCAGTGGGTATTACTGGGCTCAGATCACCAATTCGGTGTAATCTTTTGCTTCTCACAGACTGTAAGCTCCAGGGAGAGCAGTAGCGACAAGAAGCTTCTTCTAATAGCTAGACATCCTCGCTGCCCTGCTCCTTGCTCTTGGAAGAGTAGGTTATTCACAGGAGAGCTAATTGAGGATGAGAACCTGCTAGGCCACACAGCAGATGAAGAGAGACCTGTCCCATCTCATGGAAGTGCTTTGAAAGGAGCAGTACAATGCACTGAAGCAACTTCTTTACATCTTCTTGTGTCCTGGGACAGTGCATGTAGTAGGGGAGAGCAGCATATATTCTTTGTCACAGCACCCTGACTTCAAGGGAGGGGAGAATATTTATTCTCAACACATAGAGATGAAACTTCACTTTGCAAAATGGCCAAAGCAATCAAAGATTGATGGAGTATCTGCTAAAAAGAAACCTGGCATTTAATTAACTTTTCAAAGTGCTGGTTCAGCAACCTCCATGTTTTACATTTTGAATATTGAGCAAGCGTCCCTAATCGGGACTGAATTACTTCTGGGCTTGCTGGGGTAGAGAGCAAGGCAGCAGCTATTTGCCAGTGCCTCCCCCCCACATTATTATTGTTATGAACTCCTGTTAACTCACCAGATCAACCCTGATTTACTGCAGTGACAGCATATCTGACCTGAACTTGGGCAGCTCAGGTGGGGCTTCTAACTTACAAAGGCAGTCAGATAATCTTTATGCATGACCATTGGAGGAAGGACCTGTTGATCTCTCTCAGGGGTAGATAGACAAAGTATAGCACCTTCTTCACTCCTTAGTGTGCCAACCTCTCTACTCAGGTAAGGTGAGCTTTACCTGCAGCTGACGTCAGAGGGGATGAAAAAGTATCTGAGAAGCTAAAAAACCCAGGGAGCATGGCTCTTGCTGTGTCTGGACATGGCTATCTTTCTGGACCCAAATGGTTCTGCTTCAATCTGATGCGCTCAGGAACTTTTTGATACAGTGGTTTAATGGTCACTTGGAACTCTTTAAAGATGCGATGTGTTGTATTGAACCTGGTGTAGGAACTGTTTTGCACAATAATGGTGGTATAGGGAAAGGTGCAGGTTTTATGTTTTTTCTAGCCTTTTTCAAGCATGAGCCTTTCATTGTCTTGCAGGTCAGGAAGAAAGCATGCAGAAGAAGTAGAAGAGTAAGTTCCCATTGTTTCTGAGACTTCTTCCACACCTTTTACATATGATCTCATGGATAAGGGACATACAACTCTAAGCACCAATACACCAAGATCTGAAACATGGGAAGGGTGCAGAGCCTGGCATGAATTCAGTCGTGTTCTGGGATGGGGCAGGGCTAGTCACTTTACAGTTCCCTGGATATGCAGAAGGTGATGGCTCTGTCACTGCTATAGGTCAGAAAGAAGGAAGACTAGAAAGCATCCACTTCCCTCTTGGACCCACCCCAGACCCACTGTTTGCAGCCTAAGAGTTTATCTCAGGTATAAGACACCTTGCTTAAGCCCTCTAAGCTGAGATTTCTGCTGAGTCTGGCAATGAGGGGTATGGAAGAAGGTCAGTCTTCATCCTAAACATACCTAGGAACTCTCCCCTTGACAGACCATGAGTCTTGTGGGGAGGAATGGGACATAACAAGATGCTTTTCTGGGCTTGCAATTGAAATTCTCTCTTCCTTGTGTTTTGCTGCAGCCATCGTCTCAGACAGCAGAGCCTGGAGGCATCAGATGATGGAGGAGGTAAGGTATCACCTACTTGACTGCAAGAAGTGCATTCATGCATGTCTGGGCATTCTCCAGTAAAGTGAGCAGAGGCATCTTGTAAGAAATTGCAAGGAGATAACCACCCTGGGGGTAAACAAATGCAGGAGCTGCTACATCTCTCCAGCTGCTGAATGAGGAAGAGACAGTGAAGGAGATCGAAAGGAGGATGAGGAAGTGAATATGTAGTCTAACTCTGGCTGTTCATTAACGCAGAATGATAAAGCACCTTTGGGAAGAGGGAAAGTGTCGAGGACGTGCTTTTCTCTGTGATTACCTCCACATGGAGGACTGGGGCAAAAAGAGAACTAAAAGAGCAATAAAATATTAAGAGCAGGGAAAGAAATCACTGCTGTCCCCTAGTTTAGGTTATACTATGCTCTACTTAAAACTTTTCTTACGTTTTACAGTAACATCCTTGTCTTGTGCCTATCAAGACCAATGCCTGCACTACTCTCCTGGGGTCTCTGTCATAAGGGAATTCTTAATTAAAAAAAATCCACATGCCCTAATGTAAGATCATAGATCATAAACTCAACACAGGCACTGGTCAGTAATCCCATCCTGGTACAGGCTGCTGTGAAATCTGCTGGACTCCTGCCTTAGCACTAGTTTTCTTTGTAGTGTTATATCACCTGCTTTTCTATGACTGGATGAGCCATGAGAAAACTCAGGAAAAATCCATGGTAGGAATTCTGAGATGAGCACTAGAGAACTGTGGGAAGCACAGAATTTCATTAAAGTCTCTAGGAGCTACCTCAGTTTTCAAGGGCTAAGAATTTTATACAGTGTATAAAAAGTTGCATCTGTAAAATATCACCAAGCATCAGAAGAATTACCAGGAGTCACAAAGGATCAGACATCAGCATGTTTAATGAGATTAAATGAAGACTTATTTGGGTCTTCTAGACAGGTTAAGCATTGCAACATATGACTGCCAGAAGTGGCACCTTTATGGCATTGGCATCTTCAGAATAGACTTAATTTTTCCCCTGGGAAGTTTCTTGGGCTTCTTAAATTTCAGCGTATGTCACTGAGGCTGATAGTCTGTTCTGAAGAGCTCTTTAACTGTTTGCATACGTGCTGTCCTTCTTGTTGAACCTTGATCTTGTATTCAGAGTATAATAACTGTCTTTGCTAACCAGGCATAAAAATGCCTGCCACATGTTTGCAGCATGTGACTTTTAGTGCTCCGAGACCTTGAGTAATAAATACAATTGATGCAGAATGTGGTATGGAGACATGGCAAGTTCTAATACACTTTACATACTTATCTGTGCCTAGCCTGTGGTGGACAGTTGAATTTGGATTGCTTGCAAACCAGAATTCGCTTTTGGATTAAATCTATACGTTAGAAGAAAGATTCCACTAATCTAATGGTGGTTCCAACCTAGGCAGTTTCTGGCACAGTCAAATACACACTGGGTTGTGCTTCTAATTTGCGTATGGAAAATCTCTAAAATGGATCAGTGCATTGCATACTTGTGGTCCTGTTTCTACAGGAGATTAGGCAAGCTGTTCTGGGAGAGGAGCTTTCCATGTGGGCTCAGTAATTGCAGTGAAGAAAAGTGACAAACTCCAGAACCTGAATAAAATTACTTTTTTGAATAAGCAGAGAGATACAAATAACTCCCCAGTGTAGGAGGCAGGGAGTAGCACGCTGCAACTCTGCAGTAAGTTTAGCTGTATCAGCCTCCTGTTCACACAGAACTGCACTTGGGCTTGTGTCCTTAACTGTAACAGTAAAGCTCAGATTCTAAACATACAAAAATGAAGACATTGCTATATGGATCCCCAAGGATGGGTCACGGTTATTTTGAGCTGCATAATGTGTTAGCTTGTACACCTTAATATGAACAGGCACAGTTGCCTAATGATTGCTGCTGTCAACCAATACATTTAGATCGCCTTTCTTTAACCTATTAGAAAGCTGAGCTGTACCATTCCATTAACATTGTTTGTCCCCCATCCAACCTTTTCATTAGAAAAATGAAGGACAAAACTATATGCCCTTAAAAAGGTATTCTTGTGTATTTGAAATGTGCTCAGTTGTAATCATTTATACGTCACCAACACCCAGAAGCTCAGAATTTGGAGTCCATTGGAAAAAACAGTTAGAAAACATAGGGCCTGGAGAAAGCCCAGTTTGGCACTTGGAGAATGGAGGGAAGTTTGTACAGCCAAGTGGGAGCTTTCGGGCTTGGTGTGCCTTGTAGTTTCAGAAATAAAAGCAGAATTCTCTCACTGCTCCTAGCCATTCACCCTGTGCATGAAATGGCAGCTTATTCCTCAGCTCCATGAGAGTTCAGGAGAAAACAACAGTCACTTCTTGGGCTGTGTGGAAAGACTAAGTTAACATGGGGGATTGTGAGTGAGTGGACCAGACAGGGTCATGCATGGAACTATCTGCAATTTCAGCTGTTCCTTGGAGTTGCACAGGGAAACCCTGAAGGTGAAAGTCATCCATACTGCACAACACAAACCATTGAAATAGTAGCAGTGAAGTACCTTGGCTCAGATTGTGCTCAGAATTAATTTTGTCTAATATATCTTTTTTCATAGTTGCTAGTCTGGAACAAGAGAGCCAGTTTAAAGAGGAGCCAGTTTTGAGTTGTAAGAAAGCAAAGATTTGTCTTTGACTAAAAAGCACTATTTGCTCCTGTAAAACTCGTGGCTGAAAAGACTATTTGAGAAAGTGCAGTGTCTCTCCAGAAATAGCTTTGTAGGTGATAGGGACTGGGCCTTCCTGCTGCACTCACTATGAGCTTAGTGCCCATTCTCGTGAACACACACTGGTACATGCTAGTACACAGGCACAGCAAATGGATAATACACCCTTACTAGGTGGATGTGTGTCCAACTGAACCTTGTTATGGTGGGGCCCAGCTCCTCCATGTGGTGGGAAACCTTCTTAGCAGGATTTAATGCATCGCAACTTGAGGAATAATAGACCTTCACAAGCAAAACAGAAGTGTTTAATTCCTAAAGGACAGGTCTAGTTGAGTCACTTTTGGCCAGAGGCAATTGGAGGCTTAATGCTGTGTATGTAGCAATCTGGGCAATCTGAGAGAGAGGAGTTTAAGGGTAATTGCTCAATTTTCTGTCCATGTCAACAGGGGAAATGGGTAGCAGTGACTGAGCACTGTATGGCAAGGAAACTGCCCGAGATGGGAGATGTGAGACTATCAGTGGAATTTTAAAAGTGCTATCTGCAGAACACTACTTCCTTTTCTGTAGCAGCCAAGAGCTTCTCCTAAGTGCAGGCTGTTCTTTGTTCTGAGGTGAGAGGGAAGACAGAACAAACCAAGTTCATGTTGAAGGTATTTCCTCTCCCTTTGCTCCTTTCTTTAGCAGGGCAGTAGAATCTCAGCTTTGACTTTGCTAGGGTTACTCCATTTGGCTTTATTCTGCTTGTGTGCCTCTTTCTGGCATGCAGCTACAAAGGGCTGTTTCCTGTTGGGGTGAGACATGCTGATATTCACTCCCCACTCCACCTCTCATCAGAAAACTGCTAAACTGCTTTTTCCTTTCGGCTAAAACTTTGTTGTTCCTTTCCTGTTCACCAGTTCCGCACTGCTGAGTTGCATTCCCCCAGATGCCTATTCCCTCAGTACATTGTCCTTGGATTTTTCTCCTTGGCACTCTATAGGGGCTTGTTAACTAAGGTTGTCATCTCTCTCCCAGCTATCCTTTCCCCATAGACTATTGCCCCATCTTCAGAAGTCCCTTCGCCCCTTCTCTTTGTTACCCTTGGACTGCGTAGCTCCCAGAACAGGGCTTTTCTTGGAAGATTGGGATGTGATGTGTGATTCTCTGTTTGCAGGAACAACGGCTTGTTATTTTAAAGCAGATAGTGTGTGTGAATGAGACAGGTGATTGAAATGAAAGCCTGACTATGCTACACAGACAACGCAAACCTGACCTGCAGGTGAGGAAAGCTGCCAGGAGACAGTCACTAGATCTGTGCCCTCAAGGCAAAACCCCTTCCTGCCTGCTGGGAAGCCTCCTCAAGGAAGCAGAGCTGACGATTAGACCTCTCTATACAATGTCAAACCTCTAGAAGGACTTCCTACCCTTCTGGCGTGTGCCAGCAGCTCCTTTGCATTTGAACGGGATGGGAGTCCAGACTCTGTGCATGACACAGGAGGAAATAGGCATATGGCAGTGGTCCCAACATCCTTCTGGGGAGCAATGCCTGTCTGTCAGGTGGGAGACAGCCCTCACAGGGTATCAGACATTTGGAATTCACAGCCATAAAAAACACCTCTTGAGTTGTGTGTCAGTATGCACCAATCATGAAATTGCTCCAAACAAAGTTGAATATAGAGTGCAGTGTGGGTTATTGTTGGCTCTGTCATTCCTGATAAAGTTTGCCAGTTGCTTCCCTGGTGAGCTCCTGTCTTTAGTGAACACACCAAGTGCTGTTGGATTCCAGGGGCCGTGAGCTATAAGGACAGCTGCATTGGCTGAGCATGAGGGTAAGGGATGGAGGAATTTGCAGGAACAGTCAGAGATATGGCCAGTGAGCACTTCCTAGGCTCAGGAGGCAGTGGTGGAGTGGTTTGGGGAGAGCTAAATGAATTAAGAGCTCTGAGTGTCAGTGAAATGGAGACAAAGTGAAAAACACAGGGTTTTCAAAATGATGCGAATGGGTTGAAGAGAGGGGCCTGGGACAGAAAGTGACAGTGATTGCTGAGTTTCTGAGATTCTGCACTGTGACTTTTGCATGTCTCTGTCAGCACACTGCAGTCCTCCCCTTGGCTGTTCCCCTAACGTATGTTACCCTGAGTATGTGTGCAAGGTCAGTGAAGAGCAGACTCAGCCCAACCACTGAGCTATTGGTCTAGGCCAGTTTGAACTCCTCCAGTGACTGCTACCATTGTGATCTAGAGTTTCTGGTGTTCAAGGAATGCTCTCTCCTGACAGCCACAGTGGGAAGAGGGCAGCAGAGAATCTGCCGCAAGGGATGTGTCTGATGCCCCATTGGAAGCAAGAGACCACTGGCCAAGGGGCAGTGGACAATTTTAATTGCAAGGGAGCACACACAGCTTGTTGGGACTGAAAATGATGGTCTGGTTAAGCATCTTCCATCACTAAATTCTGTGATATGGTAGATACACAGTCATATTGAGTCTGTGATTGCTGAGTCCATAAGTATAGTTGACAGACTAGGTTTACCTAAAATACCCTTTAAGAAAAAGCTCTTGAAAGATGATTACAGAATTGAGACACCATCATTTAAAACTGCCTGAGGCAAACTCCTTTGAAAATTGCAGCAGTGGAGGGACAGAGAGAGAACCGTATAGCCCTTGATTGTAGTGTTGTTCCCTCAGGACCCATCCCCCCTCCCCCTCAGTTTCTCATCTGATATGAGAGAGAGCAGCAGTAAGATTCCTCATCTGTCTTATGAAAATCCGATTCTGAGTGGCTCTGATCAAACCCGGCTGGCTGTCAGCAGCGGTGGCCTTCCGTGGAGGGAGGGAGGCTTCTGAGGAGTTGCTGGATGTGGAAGTGTCATGGGTGCTGCCGATCAAAGAGGCATTTTTTTAATAAATATATATAAGAAAAAATAAAAAAAACCTAAGGATTTAGCATAAAAGAAATGTAGTTTGTCTTGTTTTTCAAGCGTAACATGAAGAGGATGAAATAGAATCAGACACGCCTGCTCCCGAACATACTTCCACGGGAGCATCCCAAGAAGCTGCTTTCCCTGCCACAGTAATGCTCTAATGCAAAATCACTTACCTCTAGCATTATTGAGGAGGGTTTTCTGTTTCTGAGTTCACCAGACCCTCCGTGGGCACCTCATGCCTTCTCAACTGCTGCCCCACTACCTTCTGTTTCAGCAGGGGAATACTGCAAAGGAATGGAACAGCCTTTGGAAAGAGGAAAACAGATGTTCCCAAAAAGGAGGGCAGGCATAGTGCTCTGTCAGGGGGCTGTTGGTAAGGCTAGGAGGTGTGTTGCTGCTTGAAATGCTGATAACCACAGGAAAATGGTGGACTCCAGCTCCTGAGCCTAGCCTGCAGTCTCCCCTGTCTTCTGCTGCTGGTGAACAAACCTACACATTAAGAGATTCCTCATCTTTAAAGACATCAGTGTCTGCTCTTATTTTCTTGCACAATACAAGCTGTGGATTACTGCCTATTGAAGCTGTGCACTGAACTCAGCAACTCATCTGACAGGGCTGTTCTGTGTCCTGTCTCTCTTCACACTATCCCAGGGGTTGAAACAGGGCAGAGGCTTTGTGCCAGTAGCAGCCTTGGAAAGTAGCAAATACATCTGATGCCTGTCCCCAGCAAGTTCTCAGGTGAGGAGGAAACCATGCTCTGCCAAGCAGTCTGTGAAATTGCAACACTATTGAAGTTAGTAGAGTGTCTCATAGACCACCTAACCTCTCAGTCAGTTATCCACCTCGCTGCCACTATCATCAGAGCTTAGTGACTAAAGAAAAAATTATTTTGTCTGATGCAAAGCAAAACCATAATCTTTTAAGGCAAGACTGGAGGGTCAGTACTGAATCTGCTGCATGACCTCCCCTAGATCCTATGCATCCTCTGGCACCTGCTCACTGGGTGACTTTTGCCATCAGCTTGGCCAGGTTGTACAGTTGCCATTCTCTTCTCAAAAGGATGCTTGGGGACATAACACACTCAGGTTATCTTCTGCTTGTCTCAGATTTTAAGGCAGTGCCCTAGTAGCTGTGTACTGCCTGCTTTTCACTCTACTGTTTTCATCTCCCTGCTGGCTGATCAGGCAGGTACCCTAATCTGTATTGGCCTACCAGTAGGGCAATGTCAGTCAGGGAAAGGCATCCTATGAAATTAATGTCCAAGCATCCGAAGAAATGTTCTTTATCCTCTCCGTTTGCCTGCTGTTCTCCTGAGAAAGCTTCCAAGAGGCTTCAAGCTTGTTTGTGTGTTCAGCAGAAGCTGTCTGTGTCCCTTGTTCCTTATGTTTTTTTGAAGATTTTTTTTTGCCTGTTGCTTTTCACTTTTTTCTTTTTTTTTTTTTTTTAATTCTCCATTTTTCCACTTAGACAGAAAAATTATTTATTGCATTGAGATGCGCTAATTAAAGCCATTTTCTGGTATTTGGTTACTGAAGTGTTTGATGTCTCTCTGACAAGACCATGAAATGCATGGAGTGTCCACAGGGACAGAATTTGCTGAACACGGTGCTTTGTAAATGAGGGGACACAGTGTCGCAGCAGCTCATGAATATGAAACGCCCGTGATGCTACCTCAGTGGACTTGGGAACACAGATGAATCCTGTCATGTGCTAAATGAGACCAATTTCTTTCACTTAACTTCATCTTCAATCAGACCTTCTTCCATTTGCCTGTTTAAAATTCCCCAAACGTGATGCAGAAGGTAACAGCATTCAGTAAAACAAAGTTTTGCAGCAGCAGAGATACTGCAGTTATTTCAGTTATACATCTGCAGTTATTTTCACAGCCTGAACAGAGATCAAGCAACTTAAATGAAAGTTAGTTTCATTCTTACGCCTGCTTAGTGGCAGGGGACTGCCAGCTCCAGAAGCTACTGCCCTCTTTGTGTTCTGTAGATATGGTGGCATGTGGACAGGGAGGGCAGCATAGTCCCCACTGCAAAAGTGTCCATTTTGAACTGGCCTTTGAAATGCTCACCCAGCTGGGGGAGGTGAATTAGACTGTGTGAGATGGAGTCATTTTTTTGAGTGTCAGAATGTTGGTTCAGGAGACTTAAAGCAGCTCAGGAAGAAAGTGGCAACCACACTGCTGACTAACTGCAGGTGTGCTGTGGGATATGGTTTCTAGATCTGTCTCTGTCACTGATTCGTTGCCTGACCTTGAACAGATTCTATCTGTCCCCACTCATGTGCTGTCTTGTATCTAACAGAGAACTTAGTTATTTGGGTTAGGACCAGATCTTACTGCAAGCTTGCAGAGTTTCAAAGGACTCGGCCTGCAGGTGTTGCTACTAAGCAAAAAATCACATGTGCCTAGAAGGGGAAGTGCAACTTGCCAACTTGCAGGATCAACTGGGTATCAAGGTGGTGCAGGTTCTTCTTTCTCTGGCTTGTTGTTTTCTGTGGCTGTATTCCTCATCTATCAGTAAGTTACTTGCTAAGAGGTAAAAAAAGGTGATGGTTACTATATGTACTCTAGTGTGACCAAGTAAAGCTCTGCTTTGTCTATGACTTGAAAAGCTGCTGTTCTTTGCTTATTGTTTTGCTATCTGCATGTAGCATGGGTCACCCTCAGTTTTTCCTCTCCACCTTTTTCTCGTACCATCCACACGCTTCTGCTTATGCTATTGGTGTCTTGCAGTAACTTAGCTATGAAGCTGTTTTTGTGTAAGACTTAGCTCAGTCCAGCTATTGTAATAAAAATACTTTTCTTACTTGTATGCTGGGTCTTAGATGTTCTGAGACAATGAGTTTGGTGTGGTATATTATAACTCCACTGTTATCCAACATTTGGTACTGGTGTTTCCTACCTCACCATAACTTCTGCAGGGATACACATTTTGGTTTCATTCTTTGTTCACCATCATCTGGGAGGTGGAAGGGAGCTTACATTTGTCATCTAGAATTTGGTGCTCACTCAGCATTTCAGTCTACCATGAGCTTGTTTCTTTAGAGGCTAAAAAAAAATCTATGGGGAAAGGCTTTGCATTAGTCTTTTCTCAAGTCATTTTGAGCCATAAAGAGAAGACTCATCCATTCCTCTTTAAGATCACTGTGTGCACTGGGTTTTTGTGTTTCCTGTCCATCTCTGTTGCATACACTCATTTTTTCTGCTTGTAAAACACTACCTGATGTGTACATTTACCTATTCTCCCCTCTCTTCAGCTAAAATGAAAGCACTCACTCTCAGTGGGAGAGTGAGTGTCATTTTTAGCACTCACTCTGGAAATGTTGTCTGCCATATGAAATGGAGATTCAGGGGATTTCTGTTGGGGGGATACTGGTTGAGTGAGGTGGCATAGGTAACTACCTTGCAGTGCAGTGTTCAGAGGCCAACTGGGAGACCAAGGTTGGTATGGTGTTTGTACTCAATTTCTTCCCCTTTTTAATATTTTTATGAATAACTCAATTTTTCTCTTAATGTTTCTTACTGTTAGAATCATGTCAGTTCTGAGTTCAGAAAAGATGTGATAGTGGGAGAAGAACAGATGAAGTTGCTCCTGAGATTTACCTACAGTTTTGGCTAAAATTGGTTTGTGTGAGACAATATGGAAGCTGCACTCTCCTTCAAAATGCAGCTGTTATGTAAAACCACACCACTGAGCTCCCCCAAACCTATAACTAGACTGCAGAGAACAACTTTTTGTTTACAGGTTTTGAAGCTACCCCTTCTTCTCAGCTGCAAAAGATTTTTTGTAATGCATAAGCCATTTGTTTACTTCCTTGCAGTGATCTGGTATCTGTGATGGTGTTTCCTTTTGCACTCAGGCAGCTCCTTAGCATGTAGGTACGTTGCGCAGTCATTTCTAAGGTTAACCTGCAATTGGCACTGAATTGATGCATAAGAGCCTGGACAGTAAAGTACGTGTCAAGATTTTGCACTAAAAACACAGGTTTATGCAAAATGAACTGAAGCCTACACACTGAACAGGAGGGGGAAAATGTGGGTCACGTAGCAAAGCACACAGAGTAGGGGTTTTAATGTAACTGTTGGAACTGTGTTGTTGGGAAAAACTGCAGTGTGAGACCAGGAGGACATGGTCCTGTGAACGTTTCTGCATGTACTAATGCTGTGTGTAAGGAGCCTCACTGCAACTATCAGGAACAGAAAAAGTAGAGCATATGCCTACACTTCTGCAGCACAATAGACCATTTGCTTCTTCCTTGACCCAGTGCCATGACTTGGTTGTTTTCCCAGGGCTTACTCAAAAAAAAAAGCAGTGAGTCCTAAGAAAAGAAACAAAATTAGGGAGCTGGAGATTGAGTGAGGGGAAAGGTTGGCTTCTTGGTGATAAAGTGAGAACTGAGACACTTTGCAAACTACAGAGAGAGAAGGGAAAAAAGATTGTGGAGAGGTGGCACCATGGGAATTGGCAGAGGGAAGAAGAAATTATGAGTAACAAGTAAAATAAAGACCCAAATATTTCAGGGCTGATTTGCTACTGATAGCAGTTAGCCTGGGGAGCTGATATTTTCTTATAATTTGTGACATTTTTGTTCTGTTTCCTGTCAGTCTCTGACAGTCCTAAAGGGCATTGCTTCTGCCCAGAAATGGACAAATGATCTGCACTTTGCAGTAAGAACAAGCATGCACTGGCCTTTGGTGGATGGGCTGGAAAGAGCCCCCAGAGTGTTTCCAGTTCTTCTGTCTGAAATATTTTTGAAAGCATCTATGAAGTATCAGAGCCTTGAATTTCCTTTGGAAAGAGTTTCTATGTGAATGCCTGGATTTTTCTAGGACAGAGTGGAGGGAGCAGAGAGCAGGGAATCTCTCCATGGAATTCAATGGTGATGAGATAAAATCAGTGCTGGAGAATCCAGGAGTCTTAGGGAACCTGCAAAATGGAAGGAACATCACTGATATAGGACCTAAGTTTGAAGTTTTTTCTAGTGCAAAAAGAGATGAACAAAAATGAAAAGGAATTGGGAAATGGAGACGTCAGAAATAGCTGCCAAAATGAGCACTGAGTGAAGAAATTCAGTTTACTGCAACCACCTTCGATATTTCTGCTATCAAAAAAGGATAAGGATCTGACCTTCTCCTGCTACAGGGACTGCTGCTTTTTGGGTGAGGGCAGTTCTGTTCCCAGGTAGTTCTTCACTGAGTTGTGTTTACTGAGCAATATTCATGGTCTTTCCTGAAAAGGATAGACTAGCTTAGGAAAGATTAGACCGTTTGTCATTCCCATGTTTGTTTGCATGGACTTAACAGGGCACCTCTGTGCAGTGCTTCATTCTTCTCCTTGGACCAGTCTCACCAGTTTGTTCTTTCCTTGGTCTTTGTTGCTTACATGCAGGGACTTTCTCCCACATTGTCACAGAATGTTTTACCAGCTGCCTCCACAGGTTGGTTGATCTGTCTGTGGAGATGCTTTTGTCCTGTGATTACATTTTGCTGCAAGTTTTACCAAGCTGGGAGCTCCTGCAGGGAAGAGCCAAAGAGATAGTAGCTTCTACTGTATATTGTCCCTACAAGCAGAGGCAGGAGAGATCTACCCCAAATGCTCAGCAATGCTCTGGGGAGGCATTTCTTGCACATGCCTTCTCTAAGGGACAGCCTGGGGGACTGGGACCTATTACTGCAGTTTCCCTTTGAATGTCTTTGGAAAGTTTGCTCTAGTTGGAGGCACCTGCTCCTTGGGCAGCTGGGGAACTAGAAGGCACAGCTCTGCTGAGGCTGGCCAAGCTGTCACTGCCTTTTGCTGTGGCCAGGCTCTTGTGGCAGCTCCTATCCTGCTCAGCCTTCCACCAGGCAGCCAATTAGCGAGAAATCCCACTGTGTGGCTGGCTCCAAACAGCCACGGTGCCAAGGCCTGGGCTGACCCATGCCCTGCTGCAGCTGGGTGAGGGCTGCCTCCCACACTGCTGGCTGGATGCGCAGGGGATGCTGACCGGGGGGATGTGCAGGGGACATGGAGCAGCTGAGGGCATGTGAAGCTCTGACAGGCGGCTGGACAAGGGGCTCTTCTGGAAGACCCTGCCCAGAGCCCTGAGCACCATAGGTGGGAATGTCTCTCCAGCTTCTGAATATTCATCTCAGCCTGGGCTGCAAAACAAGGCAAAGCCAGGCCCAGCTGCCTGCTGTTGTCAAGCGGTAACATGGCCATGCTGTCGACAGAGCCAGGAGCAGCCTGCTTGCTCCAGTGCTGAAGGGACTAGCTCTGCCCACACACCACACAAGTGAAACTTCTTCCCAGAGATTAACCATTAGCTTCTCCATAGTCTGAGGGCTCAGGGTTTCTGGAGAGCCTTTGTGGCCTTGACTTTTTAAAGGAGCTCTGTACTGGTGTACTCGATCCTTGCTTTGTGCCTCAAATTACTTTCCTTTCTCTTCCAGCTTTTTTACGCTCTCTGTCCCTTTTCACAGCACTTCGTCAAATAAAAAAACATGCAGTGCTCTCAGGGCCTTGCTCCTTTAGCTGGATTCAGTGTACTCCCAGTTGTTCTTCCTCTCCTCTGTTCTTTTGTCTCTAGCATCCTTTTTAGGTGGAGTAGCTTTAGTCCTGGTGCTGGGAATATCCAGTGACCCAGAGATCAGCCATTCCAGGATCATGCTGGAAATCATGAAAAGGTTTATGACACTAGAAGTAGGTACATCTTCCCTAGTCTGTACCTGATAGACAACCAGTGCTGCTTCCTTCCTCAGCTATTAGGAAGGTCACAGGCTTCTGCAGAGCGTGAGACCCCACCAGCATCTCCTTCAACATGTAGTTTTCATGACTTCTCTCAGTTTCTGCCCCACATTTCATTTCTAACAGAGTCTAGGTGACTGGTGGCTGAACTGAGCAAATGATAACATATCTTGTAAGCAGCAAATTCTTGCCAGTCTTAGGATGATGAGAAGTAGGCAGCAGGGTTTAGCTTCTTTCAGCTTCCAGGTTGTATTTGAATGCATGGCCTGTGGAGTCCTACCCAGACAAAATCTGCTCCTCGTGCAAGATTTTTTGACCCTAAGCTTCAAAGATTTATTGCCTTGTTTTAATATTAAACTATCTATTTTTAATCATTGCTAAATAACTCTCTTGAGTTTTCCTCTAGTAAGAAGCAGGCCGTTTCATATCTGTGAAGTAAGGGAACCTCTGTCTCTAGTGAGACAAGAGCACAACTCTGCCCACTTACTGCTGCTTTCTCTTGTTGCAGACATTCCAGTGATCCCTGACTTGGAGGAAGTCCAGGAGGAAGATCTGGCCATGCAAGTTGCAGCTCCCCCCAGGTAAGGGCACTGCCAGGTGCTCTTGAGGTTGTCATCAACAGAGAAAAGTGGCTGGTGAAACTGAACTCCCATCTTATCTCATGCTCTCTGGATGTCAGCAGCAGTGCCATTCAGCAGGATTTGGTGCTGTGTATTGTAGCAGCAGACCTCCAAGCTGAACAGTGCAAACTTCTTGTTTCTTATTACAAAGCAATTACTGCATATTCTCTCTCTATACATATATGTATATATATAAACTACATTAGAGTGACATATTTGGTGTTGCAAAATCAAACTCTCCTAAGTGAGGGATTTCTTGATTTAAGGTTGCCTATATAACTTCAGATGCTTCCAGTACACATGCGTTGTCACACACATTTTGATTGTGCATGGTTATAGACTGCTTTGCTGTCCATACGATATCCTTCTTACTCAAGTGCCTTGTTAGTTTGCAAAGGTGTTTATCAGAGTAGTTTTGGGGTTAGCTCAAGGGAGCCCAGTAAGTTTTAAAAAAATCAGGAAATTCTTCACTCCTCTGTTGGGCCTATTGCCAAGGTCACAGACTGGCATTTCTGTTGACCCTTATTTGAAGAAGTGGAGTATCTTACTCCTGACCACAGATGCCTCTCTCACAAGTGTAGAGTTGTTATTGTAATTAAATAGCTGACAACAAAAGTAAATGACACTTTAGAGCAGTAAATTTAAAATTACTTCATGTCTCACCAGAGCAATTTCTTCTTTTCTCTCTTTTTTTATAATCCCATCTTTTCCTCCTGTATCCATAGTCTCCCCATAATAGAAAAGACAAGTGATTTTCATGGACAAACACAAATAGAAATTAAATTAATGTAGGTCTTTTCTGTAGTATTGCATCACATGTGAAGGGAAGCATGGCATGACAGTATATTACCCTCCTACACCCTATTTCTCTTTGAAGGCTACATTTTGATAAATTGTATTTGATAGCTGTGACTCAGCTCAGACATGAAAATCACGAATGTTCTTACTATCCTGTAGCTTGTATGGTGGGGCTCTCAGAGCCTGCTTTGCTGCAGCACGGGGGTTAGAGAATGCTGGCTTCTCTAAGGGATTCCATTGTTTCTTCACATCCTATTTTTATGCACATGCACAGCCTGGCACATGTATTTGTCAATAACTGTTCATTTGCTGGATTATATGTGCTTCTGTATGGGGACATCTGTCTCAAGAGTCCACATAGGTGATATATGTATGTATGTATGTATGACTAGGCTNGATGTGGACACTTGAGATAGGTGTCACCAGACTGCTGTTCATGCCACCTTTCTCCCCAAATGTGCTTTCACACTTACCCAGGCTTGTACTTTGACCTTTTCTGGTTGCAGTGTGCAGGTGAACCGAGTGCTAACTTACCATGACCTGGACAAAGATCTAATGAAATATGCTGCCTTTCAGACTCTGGTAAGTGGATGTTGATATAAGGTGACCAATGTGACTCCCTCTCCTTCCAGGTTGCCATCATCCTCCACAGTATACTCAGCAGCATAAAATACAGAGCCATATCATCCAAACTACTTGCAGCCTGCCTGCAAGTCTGTTCCTCTCTGCAGTGAGTCTTTCATGCTTGTTTGTAAATAGTGTGGGTATGGTATCCACTGCTTCAATGAGGCTGTTATCATGGACAAAGTATATGTCTTTTATGAGGCAAATGTGCTTATCTCTAGCAAGACCTACCTGGTAAAATGATGGTGTCTTCTTTCTCAGTGTCTATAAGACTGTGACTGTGTGTATGTTCATAGGATGGAGAGGTTGACCTGAAGCTTCTCACCAAAGTTTTGGCTCCAGAGCATGAACTACGAGAGGTGAGTCTTTCTTTTGTGGCAACACCAATGAGGCAAAAGCTTCTTATACCTCTCGGACTGTACTTGGAAAGTAAGCCTGTGTCAGTGGGGTGGAGGAGAGAGGTGAGGAGGAGCTTGTCCAAGCTGATAGAGGTTTGATTTCCCCAGCATATATTTTAAAGATACATAGGGCTTTCTTTGTATGAGATTATGGCATCACTATGATTGTCCCCCATCAGTATGAAAGAGCTAGTAAGGAAAATATGAAGGGCCTAGCACAGTCACAGATCCCTATAGAAACAGTGCTCTGTTGTGTATTGTCATCTGGTAGTCACCATGAGCTCCTGGTGATTCTACAGGGTGGTACAGAGGGACAAAGGTAGAAAGCATTTGGAGTTTGGGGAGAGGGATGTTTCAGAACAGGACAGAACAACCTCAATATAACTGGGCAAACAGGAGCTCAGGACCTGCAACAAAGGATTTCTGCAGCTCAGAATTGCAGATGCTTCAGCAAAAGTGCAGGAGGGTGGAAGATTTTTATGGCTTCTCTTTATGCCATGCCTGGGAATGTCTAAGATTAACAAGTATAAAAAAAAATCTATCCTTTATGGAATTTTGGGACATGAATATTTCTGTCAACATCTTTAAACTGTAGCAGGGATTCACATTTCATTCTGGATAGGATTCCTGTTTTACCCAACTGAATCTGGGACTTCCTTGGCTAGGGCAGTTGCCATTTAGTTTCTCTCTTTGCTGTTCTTTTTGAATATTTGGCACCATTCAGAGACCTTTGGTTGTCACCAGTAACATTTCAGCATGTTTGTCTTTTTTCTGTTGGTAGGATGATGTCAGCTGGGATTGGGACCATCTCTTCACAGAGGTGTCCTCAGAACTAGTGACTGAGTGGGACCTGGGACAGTCTGAAAGAGAGGATCACCTCAGTCTGCCCTAGAGTACTGGCACACCATGCATCTCATACATCTCCTGTAAATAGTTTAGCACTTTAATTTTCTATTCACTTGTTTGTATTTGAGAATTTATTTCAGACAAGAAAATAAATAGGACTTTTTTCATAGGAAAACTGGCTCAAGAAGTTCTGAGTGTTTTGTAATAAGAATCTGTTCTCAAAAGAGAATGAGAATTCTAGATACGATAAAATACTAATGAACAGTCACTTCCACCTCACTAGCACCTTTACAGGTAACTGCAGTGATTAATCTTTCCTCTAAGGAAATGCAGCCTGGTAAGTGTGGACCATCTTACAATGGAGTGTGGTTTTCAGTGATGGCTGTCAGAGAAGCTGAGGCTGGTATATCATTTGTTTGCCTGTCCTCCTCAAAACAGATGCCACAGGTTGTCAGAATGTCTGTTTTACATTTCATCTTGCAGCCTTCAGCCATCCCCTGCTAGTTTAACCTCTCCTGGAACATTACATCTCTGTTGACTCAGAGGAAGCAGTATCACCTCTGGAACTGCCAACACAACTTCTTGTTGCACCTCTTCTTTTCCCCTGGAGATTTCCATCTAAATTCTGACCAGGTCAAATCCTACTTAACTTTTGCAATCAGATGATCACAGCCTGAACAGAGATAGCTTCAGACAATAGGTAGTTTGCAGAGAAAATACTGTATATTCCACATGTGAAAGAATGGAGTCTGATGCTCTGAAACAAGGTAACTGCCACAATGGTTGTGTCCTTGGAAACAAGTTACCCACTCTTGCCACCTAAAGAAAAATCCATTTAGCTTTTAATGCATTGTCCCTATAGAACTGTGGTCATTGTTTTCAGGAAATAGTTATATTGGTTCTAAACCAATGTCCTTCAAAGCCCTGTCCCATCAGAGAATCAGCAAAGTAACTGTCTCAGAATCTTAGAATCATTAAGGTTGGAAAAGACCTCTAAGATCATCAAGTCCAACCTTTGACCCAACACCACCATGCCCACTAAACCCTGTTGTGAAGTGCCACATCTACATGTTTTTTGAAGACCTCCAGGGGTGGGACATCAAACCCTAGAGATCCTCCTGGAGATGGTNTTGTCTGACTGCTGTCCCATCAGTGAGGAATGAGAGGTGGAGCTGTGCTGTACAGTGGTGCTCAGCCCCACAGAGGCCCTTCAGGAGTCAAGAGGAAGAAGAAAGCACCCCTTGAAACAAGCAGGAGGGGCATCAAACCCTAGAGATCCTCCTGGAGATGGTGAGAGGTAGGAATGGGGGAGAACTTTGGTAGGGCCATGTGAGGCAGAGTGTGGAGAGGAAGTGACCAGGGGCAAGAGAGGGATTTGTGGGAGAGGGAGGATAGGGGAAAGAGGAGCAAGGAGGTTGAACAATTTGGGAACAGAGTATGAATAAAATTTGGAGGGGTATGAGGCCAGAGCAGGTGCTGATGGAGAGCCAAGAGAAAGCAGAGAACAAGAAGAGCACAGTGGGAGCTGAATGAGGCATTTGCTGATGAGCTATGGTCACGTCATGCTGAAGGAGCTGCTTTAAAGCTGCATAAAATCTCCCAGGGGAGTGTGCTTGGGGCTGGGTGCTGTACTGTCCTCTGGCTTGGGGCCCTTGGTAGGGATGTTCTGGGGTTGGAGTGCAATATGTGTGGGCCAAGCCTGTGCTCACTGGAACCTTGGGAGCCCAGCAAATGCTCAGGCAGAGCTTGAAAAAAATCATATCCTCATCTATTTTAAGGTGGGAAGAGGTGGTTTTGATCACTTAGTCTGACCTGCTGTAGCAGAGGCCATGGGAGAGTCCAGTGAGATGTGGCTGAGCTTTGCCTGTCTTTTAGAAAGGCAGGCAGTGTATTCGAAAGTCTTCTCTTGTTAGTTTTTTTTAGGAGATAATTTCCTTTATGGTTCAAAATGTTTTATTTCTAGACTCAGTTTTTGAGTTTCATCTTCTGTTCCCTGTTTATGCTTTCACCTTCCCAGTTAAGCTAGGCTGTCAGATCCTTACTTCAGTATTTATGTGAGCTGTGATCAAGTTGTCTCTTTAATTTCCTTCAATAAACTTAATAGACTGAGACTTGTTTCCATGTCTTTTTAATGCCTTCTCCAGCTGGAGGAGGGGAGGTGTCTGTCTCCTGGCCTTCCTCCAGCAATCTGTTTCCAACCTACCTTCCCTCTGCAGCCATGTTTTGGTTGCAGTGCTGGGAAAGTGACTGAGATCTGTTGCTTTGCCTCTCTTAAGTCTTGGTGCTATCAGAGGAGAACCTGCTCCTGTTAATCTTAGTGGATTATAGACTTTCATAGAATGGTTTTAGCTGAAAGGGACCTTGGAGCTCATTTAGTTCCAAGCCCCCTGCCATGGGCAGGGACACCTTTCTTGGGGGAGATGTACTAGAGTACAGTTTGTGGTTGTTGGGATGTTGGGGCAGGAACAGCATACACAGTGCTGGGAAAAAATGTAGAATATAAAAGCTGAAACAAATACTAGGTCCACCTACTTTCTATTAAAGAGTCTGCCAGCTAGCAGCCTCTTGAAGGGACTCTGGCTGGCTGTTTTATTAAGTGTGACAAAGTGATGGGAGGTGGGGGGAGCTCCAGTATTATGTTGGAAAGGCACCACCATTCCTTTTGCCAGAGTGTCTCAGGGAAAGTGGAATTAATTCATGGCATATGGTCCCAGCATCTGCTGCAGTGGCCCGGAGTGGCGGGAGCACAGCACTAGGCAGCTCAAGCCAGAGCTCATATTCCCCGCTCCTCTCTTGGCCTTCCTTGCTCACCGCCTGCCTGTAGCTGAGCAAGGGACGTTGTGGCCACTTATGGCCAAGCACACACCCAGCCACCTGCCTGCCTGCACGTTGGCTTGGGTGGGATGTTGCAGCCCACAGTCAGAGACTTCATCCCCTGAAGAAGGAGACATGCTCTAGACTTGGGAGGGAGAAGGGGATGTTTGGAGAGAAAAGAGACCAATTCAGATGGAAGCTAATACTGTTTGACCTGAAGAGACTTAATTTCTCCCACAGCATTCTCTGACCAAGTTTTCTCTTCCCCAGCCATCTGACTTACTCTGTGGCTTGCTGTGATGCTCCAAATCCTCATTCTACCTCTTCCTTCTTTCCCACTGCACCTCTACCAGGTGATTTGATCCTCTCCTTGACAGAAAACAGAGGTTGTATTTGCTTTTAGGTAGATTTTGTTCTTTCTTTAATGGCCCCTCAGAAATAACTTTCACACCTTATTTCCCCTTGACCAACCTGTACCATGCCCAGAAGCTGTATCCAGCTGATACAGGTAGGTACATTCTGTTGTTTCCAGGCTGCAGAATTCTTTGCCTGTGCTCTGTGCTCTTTGTGTGAGCTTTCCCTTGGAAAAGGGCATCCAGAGCCAACCCTTCACTCACTGCTCCTTCTTCAGCCACATCTTTCCACTTTTTTGGATATGGGACACTCTTCTGGCCTGGGTTGCTGACAGAGTCAGGAGAGACTGGAGCAGTGGGTGGTCCCTGGACAAGAGAAAGATGGCCCATTCTGCTTCTGTGCTCTGCCAGCAACTGCCTCCACACATCAGCAGCTTCTCCTCCTTGTGCTTGCTTTCAAAATGTGTCATCCCAGTCCCAAGCTGTGCTGGGACTGTGCAGTGCTGAGTGATGGCCAATGCAGAGTCCCAGCTGTGCAACATCACATGACACCCACAATCGGCTGCCCTTGTGTCCTGGTTTGGGCAGTCCTCCCAGAGTCATACTTTATCTTGGGAGGATGACCTGCACTTCTTGTGGCTACAGTCTGGAAAGTGTTGTGGTTGATTGAGTCATGAATGCAGCACAACATGGACATCCAGAGCTCCTGAGCCCATTGATCTCTCTGCCATGATCCCTGGGGACATGAAACCTTTACTTCTAGTGCCCCACTACCAGATCCTGCCCCAGCAGGCTGCTCTGCACAGACCTTGCTGGGGCCAGAGCAGCTTCAGGCCACAGGCCCTCTTATCGGGCTCCATCTCCTGTCAATTTCAGGACCACTTCATTATCCTTTTATTAGCCCTCTTCTGCTTATCGTTATTAATAATCATGCTGGATCAGCTGCAGTGCTGACAGCTGCCCCTTGTCTATTCTTTCTGTCTATTTTAATCCTGCTTATCTGGAATAAACCTGATCCTTTTTCTTTTAATTAAAGAAATTTGGTCAGCCAACCCCTCCTCCATGCAGAGATAGGACTGATCACACCAGTGATATGCAGAGAGCAGGAAAAGGGGCAGATTACTGTGTGACAGTGTTTTCCACAGCTTGAAGATATGGGATGTCAGAGTAGAGGCTGGAAGAGCTTAAGGCACACATGCACAGAGATGCACAGCACTGGGGTGCTGTGAGGTGCTTGTCTTGGGGTCTAACCCAGTGTACTAGTGCAGGACTGTGTGACTACATCTGTGCTGCAGGTGAGAGGCACCATGCACCAGTGCAGGACAGGCAGGGGAGGTTTGCTCACCCCTCTCTGCTTACCGTGGGTTGCAATAGCAATGCCAGGCTCAGTGCCTGAACGGGTGGCACTGCTGGGGCTGCTGGGATTGCTGCAGTTCCTATAGGGGCTAAAGGACTTTGCTTCTCAGCACTTTATAATGTTGCCAAGAGATGTGAGTGCTGGGCTTCACATTGACGCTCCTGCATTGTGCTCCCACAGACTTTGCTTCCTGGGGCCACAGATCTTGTTCCAGTCTCTTAAAAATGCCTCGCCGGGCAGTTCGCTTGAGGTGAAATATTTGTGTTGTCTGAAGGGACAGGTCACTGGAGGAAGGGCTGTGCAAATAGGCTGCAGGAAAATTGTTCTGCTAATTCACACTTTTATGAACCTATAAACTCAAATCTGCATTCATTGCAATCTGTAAAGTGACTGGAGTGTGGGCTGAAATGCTTAGAAAGTGTTAATCAGGGGTCCGTAACAAAGCAAAATGCTCTGAAGTGCAGCAGCAGGAGCTTGGCCATAAGCAGCAGGAGTATTCAACCTTAGCACTAAAAATGCATATTCTTTGCTTCCTAGATAGTTCATTTCAGATGCACAAGTTGCAGCATTGACTGAATGCGTATGTACCCTCCACTGCAGAATATGGCAACTGGCTCAGATTTGTAGGGCTCTTTCACCCCTGAGAGGCTGCGGGCCCAGGAAGGGTATAGGGCAGAACTTCCTGATGCTCAAGTGAGAGGGTAGCTCTGAAAACGTAGTTCTTAATCAAGTGGTAGAAGCCCACCCTGTGCTTCTGTTGCTTTGGAGCATTTCAGCTGACCAGGATGAACGTTAACCTGCAGTTCAGATGCTGATGAGGGAAATGCCACAATACAAACTCTTGTGCATGGCTTAGCAGTTCCTTAAAGAATATGTGATTCTGTAACAACCACAGGCAAGAACTGTGCATGGTGATGTTCATACTGTGGTTTCCATGTGAAATGTCTTGCTGTTCACAGAAAATCTTTTCATCATTACTTAATGTTGAAGAAAATGTTTGAAAGATGAGAAAATGCAAAGTTCACTTGCCTAAACTGACGCACTAATAACTGGTCAGAGCTTTTATTATCTGACCCTGCTCCTTCAGCAAAAATCATCCTCCCTTTAGATCCAAGTAAGGAAAATTCTCAGGATGGTTTTTGGCCCTGAAATGACAAGCGGCACTGTTTTTGGTGTTGTGGGACATTTTGAATTGGCCAAAAAAGATGGACTTACAGTCCATGTGATAGGCTGAAGTCTTGCTTTGATCATTACCCCAATCAGCAGAACTACCCGCAAAGCCAGAAAAGTGCCTTGGGAAATTGCCAAAGAATTTGTTCCAAGCTAAACAATCTTCTCAGCACTTCAAGCTCCAAAGCCAAACTGGGGCTCCCTATGGGTTATGTCTACAGATGGCCATATGGCTTGGTGAATCAACCTGCTCTATAAATGGGTGCTAATAGTTCAGGCTATTGTAGCTATACCTGAGCTCACTGAAAGCTAGTCCAGATAGCAAACTCCACCTAACAGAGAAGAACGAGAAGCAGCCAGGATTTGCCCAGCTGAGTGCTGTGACTCCTCTTCTTCAGGGATCTGAACTATTTTAAAGCCATCTCTGGTATTACCCCTCTGTATTGCTCTATGCCCTATAGAGATACTTTTACTCCTATGGCTTTCAAATTCATGGCGCCCAAGACTCTGCCTGTCCCCATGTGAAAGGCATTGGATGCTCTTCATTTCATACAAAAGGGTCAGAGTCATGGGCTGATACTGCAAGTTTTCCAGGGTCTCATGGTGAGACTATAACACAGCTAGGAACTGAATTCAGCCCCTCCAAGCAACCATCCAGTGCTGCAGCCTCATTACTTCACTAACTGAAATGATGCACAAGGCCAGTATATTTGTTTATTTTGATTTTCAACAAAAAGTTGGTTTCAGGCTATAGAGCTCCTTCCAGACTTTCAAAAGCACAAAGTAAAACTTCATAGTCTTTGTACAAAACACCTTCCCCAGGAACAGCACATCACACTGCTGGCCTGGTGGCACCCCCACTGAGATAGGAAACTGTAATAATCTCCTGTAAAAACAGCTTCCTACTATAAGCCTGTTCCCCTTGTCCCAGAAATACTGAGGGAAAAGGATGAGTTGTAAATATGTCAAGCTATTTTCCAGTGCAAACTCTGTAAGTCTGAAGCCGATAGAACTCTTCAGCCTACTGATGTTTCTGTCTACAAAATAACCAAAATCAAGCTCTTCCACTGAGCACAGCAGAATTGGACCACAGAATAGGTATGGGAAATCTTCTCCATGAGGAGAGATACACAGGCCATTCAGAAAGGCATTGGTAAGTCATACAGTACCACATTGCCTTAAGATTAACCAAGCAAATGTGTGTGTTGTTTTTTTCTCTTTTTTTCAGTCACATGATGGTCCAAGAACCTTTAATGAAATTATGGGCCCTGTCTGTTCCAGGGGCTGTAGGCTCTTGTCACAGGATACCCCAACCCACGTAGTTCTTAATCAAGTGGTCTGGTTGCAGCGCAAAATCCGTGATGGCTCCTTGTGACATAAGACAGTCACAGAGAGAGCTTTTTAAGATGCCCATGACTTGCATGACATGCAATTGAGCGTGACCTGTTTGGAGAATAATTTTCAGTATAATCAACATCGCATAAGGCAAACAGACCTGTAATACATGTGTCAGTCTAAAATGTTCATCCTTAACTTCTCAGATAAATGGGGTTTTTGCTTACAGAAAGTGGATAGGTATCTGGGTCATACCGGATACATGCCTTTCCTTGACTGGGGTGTCTCTCTGCCATATAGAGAATACCTATGTCTCACCAGCTGAGTGGGTTCTGTCCTGTTGGGCCCATGGATCAGTTTGTCTGTCTGTACAATGTGAACATGCACCAGTGATGGCTTAGGTTGGAAGTATTTATGGCAATTAAAATGTTTTGCCTGGAAGCTGTTTTGGGGCTTTTTTTGAAGTGAGGGTTTTCAGACTTCAAGGTGTTAACAGCCCCTCTAAACGATTTTGTTTTTTAATTGCAGCAAATGACTGTGGAGCCATTAAACATTCGCCTCTGCAGTTGTTTCTAAGCCCTTTCAGTCCTTCTTCTATTTATTCTATTTAATTCAGTCAGGTAGCTTCAGGGCAGTGAAGATCAATACTTTACTTTGATAGAAAAGAGTCAGGTTTGAAACATAGAGATAAAACTGACACATTTTGTATAAATTTAATTAAAAATGCACCTTTAGTGGCTTGTTGCAAGCACAAAGCCAGCCCTCCATCTAGCTATCTCTCTGTCTCACTCTCTGTCTCTCTCTTCCCTTTCTTGTTCCTAACAGGACGATCTCTGAATCTGCCTCACCAACAAAGCACCTCATTTTATGATTTTTGTCTTGAAAGTTTAGCACTGAGGGAGCAGGATGGAAGGGATGTGAAATTCTAAGCAGACCTTCTGCTCTCCTCCTGGTCTGACTCCTTTTTGGGGGTGGCAGCTAAGGGGACAGGAAGGAGCTGGTTCCCTGGTGGGGGAAGGAGAGGTATGAGGCAATTTTTTTTTCTTTACACCCAGCAGATTGAACACCCTGGGGCACTTTCCATTTGGATCTGTAGCTTTCCTCCACTTCTGCCCCCCCTCTTCTTGCTTTGTTAAACTGAGAATTATTTTTCTGACTACATGTGCATCTCTGATCCCTCTAGGATTGTGCTGGCCACAAGGCAGTGTCTTTATTCTCTTTCTTTTTCCTCCTCTGCCCCCCCTGATTTTTTCCCTCTCCCTCTTTCCCTAACCCTGCTGCCAATGGGGACATTTGTCTTGTGTTTTATAATCTGGCCCCTTCACCCCCTTCCCCTACATGTCTCTCTTTCTCAATCCTGTTTGGCTCGGTTCATTTTTCACTTGAGTGCCTTTCCTCCCAGACTCCCCTCTGCTCCGGCCTCCCTCTGCTCAACACCAATAAAACATGCACAACACAGGTAGAACAAGGTGCCAGGGCTCAGTGTGACAAACGGCTCACACACCACTCAATAACCATGGCTGTAAATTGCTCCCTCATCCTCCACCAGCTCCCAGGGACAGCAGCTCGGCCAGGTCCATGTGAAATGTTCTGCCCCACCACAGCATGGGATGGGGAAAACCAGTGGGAGTTTGGACACCAGCCACTTCTGGGGCAGAGACTTTTCCAGCACTGCCATTTGGGGTTGTGAGATTTAATGTCCTTGTTTCACTCCCTGGTGGGGCCATGCAGCTGGAGGAGCCCCAAGGACTCATTGGAAAACAGGGGTTGTGCAGCAAGGGGGTGCAAATCGCCTTCCTGACCTAAAACCCACCTGTTTAAGTTGTATTTTGTGGCCAAGAGTCTCAAAACTCATTCCATCCATGCAAGATCTGGGAGGGTTTCAAAGGGGAAGGATGACCATGTTTTCCTGAAGGTCCCTCTGTTTCCAGGGGACAGAGCTGTGCTGGCAGCTCTGGCTCAGCACCATGTCACGTCTGAGAGCTGGGGCCTTCGTGGCTGATGTTCCCCACGCTCACACTAATCCAGATGAGGCGTGTCAGCCACCTACCCTTGCTGCTGAGCGGTAGCGTGGCCTTCCCCAGGATAGAGTATCTCTGCGGGCCGTGTGTGCTTGGCCTTGCCAGGGCTACCCTGGCTGCACACTCACACTGCATGTGTTGCTGCGGTGCTCACATGGGCTTAGTGCTGTGCACTTGTTTTTGAACAAACATACAGGAGAGAGAAATAAACCACCACCTGAGAAAAATAAACCACATGTCAAGGAACAGGCAAGGGGGAAAAGAGCAAACTGGTTAACAAAATAAATGTGAACACGTCTCACCAGCCAGTGACACCTGTGATCAGCTTCTTCCTGGGTCTGTGGAGACTCCATTGAGAACAGTGGTATTAAAAATCGTACGGCCAATGGTTATTATGTTATGGATACTGTGGGAAAACGGAGTGAGTGGGGACAAAGCAGGTGTCATCGGTGAAAGCTGGAAAGAAAGGAAGGAAGGGGTCTGGAAGATGAGAGAAGCTCAAGGCTCATGCACAAGCAAGATGAGCTTGTGGAGGAGGCTGAAGGACAGGGAGGTGCAGCCATGTATAGTGAAGAAGCAGTAGGAAGAACTACCCTGGATGATGGGGCAAAAGAGAGGCAGTGTCTGCTTCCCTGGGCCTCGGTGACCCTGGGAGGGTGTGTGTGTTTGTCAGCGGATCAGCATGCAGGCAGTGTCCCAGCTGGAGGCAGAGCAGGGGCTCTCACATACAGCTGCAGGGAGCGATGTGCAATCACTGCACAGAACTGTACTCTTTGAATTCCATTGTGTTTGACTTTAGCTGTCAAAACTGCAGTTGCTGTGAATTTTGCTAGAGAACCAGAGGATGCTGTTGTGGGAGGAGCTGCTGGTTTTGCAACAAGATGCAAAGCTGGGTCCTTGCCCCACAAATTTCAGGTGTCAATCTCTCTTGTCTTAGGTAATTGCCAACTCCAGCAGATGTGTGTGTCCTGTTACCAGTTTCATTTGGTTCTGAAATTCCTCATCACCGATCCCTGTGTTAATTTGTGCAAGTAATATATGTAACATTTCCTACCCTCACACTTAGAAGAGGCTACGTTTCAGCTGCAAGTGAAGGGAGTGTTTTTTGTGAATTGCTAACCAGTGCTTTAGCTTGCCAGTGTAAAAGCAAAATACTCATCTTTGCATCACTCTGTGCTTCAGCCTCTACTTGGGTCTCTGGTGTGCAGTTCAAGCTGCTCAGCTTTACCAGAAGTAAAAGCAGAGAGATTTCCTTGCTAAGCTAAGGCATGATGGGGTTAACTTTGTCTGTCTGAATAATATCAGCTGGAACATCAGTCAAAGTCCTTCTGAGTGATTGGTGGAGGTGAGTGCTGAGGGCTGGTTTCTCAGGGACTGTACAGCGAAGGAGTGCTGCGGTGTACAATGCACTTCTGCAGACAGACAACTCCCGTGTCTTCTGCCTTTAATCACAGCAAATGAAAGTTTCCAAACAGGCAGAAGATGCCAGGCTTTTGTGTTCTGCCACTGGAGCTGCTTCTGCGCCACATCAGTGCCGGTAATTGCAGACAGCAGCTGCTTTGTGTTGAAATGGCATCGGTAATTGAAACGGAATTCAGAATCAGGACCCTGCAGGCACTGCTCAGTGAAAGAAGAAATAAAGATCGTTTGGGTCACATCTTTTGTAATTTGTGTTTAATAATCATACCAGGAGGTACATACAAAGGGAGAGAAGACATGAGATGAAGCTCACTCCCCCTGCTCATGCGCTCTGCCTGGCAGCTTTCCCACAGAGATGGGGACCCCAGTGGGGACCCTGCACTCCACTTGGCTGGGGTGGTGGGAGGGCTGCCAGCTGCCTCCCACAGCCACTCAGGACTGCTTGTGAGGCCCAGCCAGAGCTGCGTGCTGGCGGTCAGGAGAGAATGATTCCTTGGGTCTGTGTTAAACTGGATGCTCAAGTTCTGGGTTTATGGTTAGGCTAAGGATTTATGGGCCCAGGTGCTGTCTCTTGCTCAGTGGATCTGGCTGAGCACTTCATATCAGAGGGCACTCCACTGATTCACTGTTTTTGAGTCTCTCTTTGAAAAGCCCTCCCTTTGCTGTCCTTTGATGGGCTTCTGCAGTTATGCCCTATACAAGTAAGTTCAAGCAAACTCAAGCTGTAGGGCATGGCTCATGCTGAAATGTCCCAAAATCCTTCCACCACAGAACTAGAAGGCCTCCTCTGTTCTACTTACGGGGGACAGCACGTTATCTGTGCTTCTTCCACAAATGACAGCCAGGCAGTGCCAGGTAGGGCACTAGCTAGTGGGGACCAACACCCTGACAGGACCCTGCCCATGTTCAAAGGCCACCAGTGCTAGAGCCAATGCCCTGGTAAATTCACTAGTATAGATGCAGCCATGTGATTTCCTTCTTGCCCTGTTAGGTGGTATCCTAGTTCGTGTCAGAACAAGGTATTCCATTCCATATATATCATATTCAGTGTGAAACTGAGAGCCAGTCCCCAATACTTTCACACCAAGCCTAGGCCTTGGGGTCTCTTACATAAAACCTAAGACACATGGAAGGCAGGTGCATGATTAAGCTATTTGGCACTTAATTAACAGCAAATCCAAAAAAAGAGAGGCGTAAGCATCCGCCTTCTATGAAGGTTGAGCACCTATGACATCCGGGGTGGTGGACTGGTAACTCTCCCTGTGAGGATCAGAAGCCCAGCTCTGCTGTTGTAGGACTTTATCTGTTCTTCCTTTGATCTCAATCCAAGAATTCCTGAATCCAGTTCCAGGATCCAGCCCCTGAGTCTCATTCCCATCTGCTGCTGGGTCCTTCTGCTACAGTATCAGTCATGATGGTGATGTGGTTTCCATCAAGGTGTGCTTGGGTGTGGTATTAGTTTGGTATATATTTGTATATATATTTAATTTTATTGTTATTATTTTCATTAAAGTAGTTTAAATTTTCATTTCCAATCCATGATTCTCTCTCACTCTCTGTGTTAATTCCCTTTTTCCCTTCCTGAATTGGGGAAGGAGGGGGTGATAGAGAATATGTCACTGGATTAGAGGTTGGCCCAGCCCTAAACATTGACAGGTGGGTGACTTTTGATTTCAGGATATCAGAGTTACCAAGAAAAAGCCATGTAGCAACAAAAATGTTGCTAAGCGATGCTCAGGAGAGGACTGCAGTACAAGGCACAAAGATCCTGTCAAAGACTGTGAAGAAAATGGGTGCACAGTGAGCACAGGTAACTTCTGCTCTTTTTGGTTTCATGCTGTGCTTAGCTGATGCTTGTCTGGCCCTGGAACAAGCGGGATACAATCTCTTTCTCTCACAATGGTGCTAGTGCTCCCAGTCTGCCTGTTGCAGGCAGGATAGTGTGCTTTGGGCTAAGCCAATACAACCTGCTCTTCTTGTGCTCCTGACAGCTTGTCATGGCACGCTTCCGCTGTGCTTGCCGTTGAGGTTGGGTTGAAGGCCCCAGAGAGGATGCAGCAGTTTGGTGATTAAGATCTTCTCTCTTAGCCTCAAACTGTCCAGGGACATTCAGCTGTTCTTATAGTGCCCAAAGCATGCACTCACAAGTCTCTTGTCCAAAGACCGCGTCAGCAGTCTGCATCAGGGCTGCATTGTTCCCTTTAGGTCAAGCCCCTGATCCTGAAGCAGCTAAGCCTGGCAGGTACCTCCCCTATAACCTCCAGGATGACCAAGACCCATGACATGGCATCTAGCATATATGAAGCAAGAAGGTCTGGTTCTATTCTCATAGAGCTTGCTGACCTGCCCTGTGATTTCCTCTAGCTTTGCCTTAGTTGAGCCTTGCCATAGTGCAAAAATAACCTAAATTTCTTCTTCAGTAAAGAAGAAACAAACAACGGAAAACCCCACAACCCACTACTTTTGTTTCTTATGCTGAGCACAGCCACATCAAACACATGCCTAAGCAATGGCAGTATCCACTCACATATTCTACTTTGGTCTTTCTAAAAACTGGTGACATCCTGGAAACCACTCTAAGTCCAGAGGTGATGAACACAGATGTGAGCAGGACCAGTCCATTGCATCCTTAAACAGTGGGTTTCTTTACTGTAGACTTCAAGTACAATTTTGGGGACAAACTCAACTCTGGTTACCTTCATTGGTGTCCTGTTGATCTCAGTAGAAAGGAGCACGTGGTACTGCCTGGATTTCTTTCACAGAGTGTGCATTTTCTCTACGATTAGGCTTGACTCAGGGACAGGTTTCATTGTCATCTGTGATAGGGATACAAAGGAGACATCTCCAGTGTCCAGCAAAATTCCTATGCTCTGTATTGATGCTGTAACCTCTCAGTTTCACTTGCATACACTCTCTGCCTTTCTTCATTAAGCTGCTCCTGGCAGCTCACCATTTCACAGTTTTCGCCTATGGCCAGGAAGAGCATCATCTGTCAGCTACATCTGGAGCTGCCATCCTGCCTTCTCCCAGGGAGCCCAAGGGGTCCTTATCAGAGGGCCAGAGGTGCAGTTGTGACAGGAGAAATTTAGGCTGGGGAGAGGTACCTTGCCTTCTTCTAGTTGTAGTTGCTATTACAAGGAAGAATCTTGATAGATTTCAAGAGCAAATATCCTGATTTTTCCCTTAGCCCAAAGAAGGCTGTGACTTGGCATCTCTCTGCTCAAATATATCAGTAAATACCCAGAAGTAAATATCCAGACACCTGAAGTCAGATGAGGGAAAGCATCTAAAAGAGGCAAAGAAAAGTAGTTTCTCAACTTTGTGGAGAGAGTACCCAAGGCCTGTAGGTCCATAAGAGGCACTGTGAATGTTTTATTCTTTTCTTTCCAAGCCTTCCTCTCACTTTATGCATGGCAAAGACTGAGCAGGCATCATCACATTAAACCTGTTCCTTGCCAGCACTTCAGGAAATGATTGTTATCACGCCCTATGATCTGCAAAGATATTTCTGACTGGGCACGTGTCCTACAGTGATTATCAGCCCTGCTGGGGTGCTGTGGCAATGCTCCTCTGCTCTCTTCTCTCCTTGGTTCAGTCTCAAATCCCTTTCCCAGTCCTCAGCTCCAGCTTCAGAATCTCCACCTCTTCCTCCGTAGAGACTTCGAGATCTTAGGTGAATGGTCACATATTAGGTGATGGAGCAAAGAGAGCGCTCTTGAAGAATTTAAATGAACTCTCCTGGCTTGCGTTGCTTTAGCAAGTCTCTTGTGGGGCTGTTTCCACGTGCCTGCTCTTTGGCCCTCTCACAGCTGCATCTCCTTTATGCTGTGCTATTAGAGCTCCGTTTTGCATGCTGCTGAAGATGTCATTAGGAGAAGGCGAACTACCAGCAACATTCTCCCCTAATCTGTACATCCCTCTCACATACCCCTTCCACAATCACCCATCCTCACACAGTGATTCCATTCACACTTCCCACACACTTGTCTGGGACCCCCACACACCCACACCTACACATGCTCACATGATGCACTGCACCCTTGTTTCTTCTGTTCCCCAGCCTGCCTTCCCTCCTTCCATCTGTTTGTTGAATAATTCCTGGCTAAGTAACTTTCTCTGTGCAGCCCCCGGGCCGGGGCATGGGGACTTGCCCCCTCCTCCTCCCTGGCTGTCCAGGGGGCTTTTGAACATGTGTTTCTGGGAGGCAGACACCAGCTGGCTGGGCGACATTTGCATAGTCAGCTAAACGTCCCTGAGCTGAGCTGGGGACGTCTGGAGGAGCCCATGGCAGGACAGAGGGAAGAGGGAAGCGCTGGTCAGCTCGAGGTCAGCTGGAACAGATTTCCAAATGAATGGACAGATGGTGAAAGGAGATGAGGGGTGGGGGAGCACATAGAAGCTTCTACATCAAATAAATAAATCACTAAATGCAGTAGGGGAATAAGTGACCAACGTGCCTATGGGCATGGAAGTCACTGTGCTGCTTTCTTCAGAGCCCGTAGGGGATGGATGGGGTAAGCGCAGGCTGACACTGCTCTTGGTGGTAGGGAGGGCAGCAGAGTGGACCATGGACCAGGGAATGTGCAGGGAAAGGCAGGGGGCTCTGGGGGTCCCAGTGCTGTGAATTGTCAGCAGGGATCTGGAGGCTCCATGAAGCCTTCTGCAGTGAGCTGGAGAAGTGCTGCTGCTGGACCTCCATCCAGGCACTAGCAGGACCTGCTGTGGCTGAGAGAACAGGGCTTGAATTTGTCCAGACATGTTGTGCTTCCAAGGCATCACTCAGCTCCGCGAGGTTGGGACAGGGCTTTGTGCAGCCCCGAGCACAGGGCACTCTTGTGGTATCAACTCTGTCCCTGCTGTTCCTCCTTGCTCCTTTCCCCACTTCTTCCATTGCTCCAGCTAATTTCATTAGACTGAAAATAATAAAGCAATCTGTACAGTTTTGCTCCCAAAATAACATCTTTGCCATTCTAAAGTAACAGCAAAACATTATTTTTATGAGCTGCTGTGCTGCCTTTGCACTCTCTGCTGATCACTGCTCCCAGCTGGCTGCCTGGTTTCATGCTCTCTGCTGTCTGCACAGCTCACTCCTCAGGACAGAAAACACTTTTTGTTGTTTGATCCTGCAGCACCTTTTGGAGCGTGGGGGAAAAAAGCACTCCCTTAGCACTTGAATTGGCCTGGCAGAGAGAATTGACTCGCTTCCTCAGTGATCAGGGTGGCCACAACAGCAAAAAAGGCCAAGAAATGCCATATTGGACAGTTAGGGACTAAGCCCCTAGGAGTAAGAGAGTATTGTTTTCCTCCTTCCAAGCAGTTTGGTGGTCACCATGTGCCCTTGACCAGGATGGTTCACAAATTACATGTTATCTTTAAAATCCTGCCTTGTGTAACTGGGGTCATTGCTCTAAACCACACTAGTGTCTGAGCCTCTTCTGGGCTTACATCCTCCACACGCAATCAACAACTCCTACATGCTAGTTATGCACTATAGTAAGAGGTATTCCCATTACATACCCCTCCCCACCCCATTTTTTTTCTTCTTTAGGAAAAGTGTGAATGCATGTGCGTTATTTTTAATGCAGTTTGAGGGAACTGGTGTTTAAACCTTATTTTTGTGGTTCCTTTCCCCTCCCCCCGCCAATGCTGTTGCTTGTATGGTGCTAAATCCTTTCCTGAGGGATGCAAACACATGTTCCCTATCATGAGTGCAGGCAGACAGATGTTACAGGAGCATATAATGAAGGCTGTCACTAAGGGCCAGCTAGTGCAGAATGGGAATTGCATGTGCACTCTCTGTGTAGATGATCCTACCCCATGTCAAGGGGTCTATACATTAAGCAAAACTATCAGGGTTCTGATGGCACCAATAAGCCTTAATTACCCTGAGTGATCTCACTTGGGATCCCCACCCAATCCCTCTCCCCAGGGGCTCCATTTAAACTCAGCCTGGGCCACTCCTTTGTTTTATTGAATTGTATTGTAGGTTTGCTTGTCTCTAGTCCTGTCTCTAGCTCTGTTTCTGGCCTCATCTCCTGGGTGGACCTTAGACTTATGCTGCAGTGGTATCTCCAGCCTCATCTCTTGCTGCTCCTGGATCAATTCTGGACTTGGTTCATCACTTTGCCTTGTCTGGAGCTGTGGATCGATGCTGTTACTAGCACTCACTCCTGCTTGCTATGGTCAGGTGCTGCAGGACTGTGCCTTTGGTCAATGAGGGCACTGACTGGGCTGGGATCACTCTTGGGTCCCAGCTCTCCCCCATCCCCAGGAGCAGCCTGTCCTTACTGCTTTGTGACACAAGTGGCCAACTGCAGTTGGCCTGATGAAGACAAGTAACTGGATGTGTGCTGCCTTGCATCTACCAGCACTGTGTGTGTCTTCTGTCATCCCTCTCTCTGAAGCTCCCTGCTTTTCTGGCCTAGACTTGCTAACACAGCTAGATTTTACTGACAAATCTTGCCACTGCTCTGCTCACCCTTAGGCACTGACAAATGCATCAAACAGCATGTGAAAGAGGTCACATCCTGGTATCCCAAACCTGTTCCTCAACTATGCCAGATTAGCAATCTATTCATTTCTCTTCTAATCCCAAGCAAGAGCTTTATTGCCACCCCTACCTCATCATGCCTTCACTTCAGCAGCAACTTCAAGATGATGAACTACTTTTTTTTCTGGAAGTCCAGGTAATGATGTCTTCTTTTTATTTCAGTTTTGGTCAGTGGTTTCTAGTGGACTAAGGACAGCTGGTTTTCTTCTAGAAAAGCATTTTTGATTTGTCTTCAGTTTCCATTCCTTTTTACTTGTTATCTCTAGCCTGGGCATGCTGATCTTGAAGAGCTGATAGGCAAAAGCCACTTGTCTAGACTAATGTGGGCATTTATTAGTGGTCTAATCATTTGTACTCTGAGTGGTAAATTCAGAAATCCCCCCTGACTGCTCAGGTCCTGCCTTCAGCTTCCCTAGTTAACTGTAGGGCTTTTTAATGGAAGAACACCTTTCAGGAAAAACTGGATCTTATCTTTCAACTACACTAGCTGAATATCTGACCTATTCAGTACTTCTTTTGGCTAACCCATGATTTATTGAACAACGGACTCCTCCAAAGTACAAGGTAGTCTTAACTCAGCTCAACTCACTTTGCTTTTGATCTAAATGTGTCTGTCCTGATGCACTAGAAATGAGCAAGCAGGCAAGTGTCATGCATGCCTGTTACAAGAAATTGTACTTATTGTTAGAGCTTACTACATATGAAGCAAAATGAAGTGTACCATTGTTGTTGTTTTCAGAAAGTCTTGATTTTGGCCTTTAGGACCACTTTGAAATATTCAAATACCTGTTGGGGTTTCATCAGAAGACTTGCAAATCCCTGAAGTTTTCTGAATTTTCACAGGAAAGGTTCTTCTGTCTCAGCATAAGCTGTTTTGTTGTTCTGTTCTTTATAATGTTTGCCCTCTAAACAGGGAAGAAAAAAACCTCACTGCAATTGTCCCATGCAGCTATTGAAAATTAATCATTAATGATTTGGATGAAGGGGTAGAGTGTTCCCTCAGCAAGTCTGTGGATGATACCAAGCTTGGAGGAATGGCTGGCACCCCAGAAGGCTGTGCTGCCATCCAGCGTGACCTGGACAGGCTAGAGAGATGAGCAGGGAGAAACTTAATGCAATTTAACAAGGGTAAATGTAAAGTACTGCATCTGGGAAGGAACAACCCCATGTATCATTACAGACTGGGAACTGATCTGTTGGAGAACAGCCCTGGGGAAAAAGATCTAGGAGTCCTGGTGGATAGGAGGATGATCATGAGCCAGCTATGTGCCCTTGTGGCCAAGAGGGCCAATGGCATCGTAGTATGCATTAAGACGAGAGTGGCCAGCAGATCCAGAGAGGTTATTCTCCCCCTCTACTCTGCCCTGGTGAGGCCCCACCTGGAATACTGTGTCCAGTTCTGGGCCCCCCAGCTCCAGAAGGATAGGGAGCTGCTGGAGAGAGTCCAGTGCAGCGCCACCAAGATCATTAAAGGAGTGGAGCATCTGCCCTATGAGGACAGGCTGAGAGAGCTGGGTCTCTTCAGCCTGGAGAAGAGGAGACTGAGAGGGGACCTCATTAATGTTTATAAATATGTTAAGGATGAGTGTCAGGAGGAGGGAGCCAGGCTCTTCTCAATGTCATCCAATGTTAGGACAAGAGGGAATGGGAGCAAACTGGATCACAGGAGGTTTAGTATTAACAAAAGGAGGAACTTCTTTACAGTAAGGGTAATGGAGCACTGGAACAGGCTGCCCAGGAGAACTGTGGAGTCTCCTTCTCTGGACACATTCAAGAGCTGCCTGGACACATTCCTGTGTGAGCTTGTCTAGGTGATCCTGCTCTGGCAGGGGGGTTGGACTAGGTGATCTTTCTAGGTTCCTTCCAACCCCTGACATACTGTGATACTGTGAAAAGCTCCTTTTCTACTGTGCCAGGAAGCATGCTGGGATGCAGCAGGGCAGAGGGGGAGATATCACCACCCAGGCTGCTCTCATCTGCCACTTGCTCCTGTTTCTGAATGCTTCTCTGAGTTCTGTTGTGGAAAGTATCTGTAATAACATCAATGAAGTATGCAGAGAGGGAGAAAGAAGGATTGTGCCAGCTACCTCTGCTTACACATGTGCATGCATGCCACAAACCCTGCCAGTTCCTTGACATTTCTGAGCTACTGGCAGGAAACAGATTTTGTCTATCTCAAACTTGAATGTGTGCTTCCCACCCTGTGGGCAGCTGCTGCCAAATGCCCAGCTCATGTTTTGTTTTATGAATCCCTTGCTTCTATGAGGCTTTTTTATTATTATTATTTGAGCTAAAATGGATCCATAACCTTGTGGGACAAGGACATCATCTTGGCTGGCAGTGCACATGCTTCCCTGTGCTCATGCTCTCCCTCCCCTCCACAATTACTCTTCATGCAGCATGGAAAATAAAACATTTCAGCAAAATATGACTTCCCCCTCTCCCAGCAGGAGGTCACCGAGGGTTGGACTAGCACAAGAAGAAAGCCCAGGGAAAGAGCTGCTCCTTTCTGATTTACGTGCTGGCTGGGCAACAGGAGAGATGGCTGAGTGGAAGGAAGGTACTGCCAGGCTGCTAATTGAGTAATCGCAGTTCAGAGCTGCAGAGAAGGTGGCAGGAGAAGGTGGGAGAGGCTTTCTTTTCTTGTTGGCAGGAACCCTTACCTTCTGTTCTTGCCCTGGGTTTGAGAGCAACAGGACATGTATATTTGTCTGTTTTTTGACATTGTACAGCATAATCACTGCGTCTCTGCCATAGCCAAGCCTGCCCCCCAGCATTTGCCCTCTTATGTTTCCCCTCAAACCCTTTCATATCTGGAAAGTTTAATGTTGTGGTTGTGTGTCTGAGTAAGCAAACTCTCTTTATTTTTTTTTTTTGGCTGTGTCTAGCCCTCCTTGGTGCAAAGAGTTGGGAAGGTGAATGGTGTTGTTTGCTTGCCTTCTCTCCAGTTGTGCTGGGCCTTGGATGCTAAGCATGAGTGTGCCCTTATGCACAATCCATCATCCTTTCTGTCCACAGCCAGACACTGTGGGTTTGAGGCTCAATTCAACATGAACCAAAAATGCTCCTTTGTCCTGCAGTTGAGTGTGAGATGCTGCTATTGTCAGGGTTGTGTAAAGCAGCTACATATTTTCCTGGCATGGCCTGAGCAGCCAGGGATCTGCTTTTCCTTGCTCCTGCCTGGCACCTGCTGAACTCCTTCTCTTCCTGAAAACAAACTTCAGGTAAATATTCCAAACGGCAGCCAAACTGGATGTCATCTCCCAGGACTGGCAATAAACCACCCTCCACGTGCATGCTGAATCATATGTTTGATCCCAAGACCATGCTGGAGCTTGGGCAGCTGCAACTGGAGAGGCAGGGCATGGGCAAGACCTGAGCCCATTTCACCTACCTTCATTAGTTTTTCTGAAACCCCACCAGTCTTGCATAATCATTTCCCTGTTCTGAGTACCACCCCTTCACCTCCTCCACAGTTGTGCAGATATTCTTGTGAGCAGCCCTTGTTTTTCTGCTGCTTAGGAGGCAGGGGATTACTGCACTGGTCAATGGAGACGTTTGTTTCTGGCTGTGAGGGATGCTTGAAAGGGGAGGACAGGCAGAGTCCTTCCAGCATCACTAGAGGTCTCTCTTTATCTGTGTGTGCTTGTCTGCAGGGCAATGGGAGAAAAATACACTTGCTTGGAATAATTTCTTCATCTGCTTCTTGACATGTCACAGCCTTGTAGAGCATGCAAGCCCAGCAAAGTCATAGGGCTGAATTATCCTGGCTCAGTGTCTCTGGATGTCAACTGCTTGAGAGTATCTCCATCTGGCATCTGTATTTTGCTGCTTGATGCTCACATCTCCTCCCAGCATCCTGCTCAGCACTGCAGGGTTCTGCAGCTGGATAGCACTGATAGTCCTTTGCCCTTGGTCATCCCACCTACGCACCTATTCAGGAAGTGATTTGCCAAAACAATGGTCTGAGCTTTCTGGCAGCTGGTTAAGACTCCTCATCCTTCAGCCAGGCTCTCAGGCATGGGTCTCAACTTGCTCCTCTGCCCATACCTCTGTAACTCCTCTGTGCTTGATGGGTGCTGCAAAGTCCTCCAGCATCCCATCAAAGAGTAAGAGCAGTAGAACCTTGATGCTGCTTTGGAGCTCACATCACTGAAATAAAGGGAGAGGTGTTACTGGTATTAAAATTTTTGGAGGCTTGGTCATCTGCTCTTCCATGTCTCACTTCACTGTACTAATGGTGAACCACATTCTCAAGCAAAGTCTTTCCCTGCAGGCTACCTGGAACAAAAGACTTGCTCAGGAGTTGGGTTATTATCCATATTTATGAGATACACTTTGTTCAGGACACTGTGGCTTCTTTCCTTCTTGCATCTTCCATGTGTTGTTTGATGACAGGCTATAAGCTACAGCCTGCTGATGACTCCAGACACCAGCATTTTCTTTTGATGTGTGGATCTGGGCCCAGCACTGTGGTGAATCAAGCTTCAACAGCTTTCTCAAGAGGAGAAGGAGAGTTTGTTTCCATACTGTGTTTTCTGTAACATGGTGATACACAGCAGCTATCACTGCTGTGCAGGCAATGCATCAGCAGCCTCTGGCCTCAGGAGTGGTCTTGAAGGGTGGCTTTGTCCAGGGCAGGAGGCATCCAGCTGCTGTAGCTGGCGTAGCCTTGCAGGCACTGAATGTGCCAGAAGCAGCCTTGAGAGTGGTCCTGAGGACTTCATGCAGCTTCCATCTTAGCTACTGCTGTGTTGAGCTTGCTTGACCTCTGCATGAAATCACTAGTAGCAGGAGTGAAGGGTGTGCTGCAACATTTCCTAGCTCTTCCCAGCTCCTATGCTCAGTTTCTTGTGCAAGGTTTTCCTTTATTCTCTTCTGATTATTAGGATTTTTTTATTTTGATAGGTGAGAAGTGAGTGAAATTTTTGTGCTTATTTTATTATTTGTTTTATTTGTAAAATAATTATTATTTGTGCATTGCTATGATGAGGTAGACTGCAAAGCCAAGCTGTTCCTCAGAGCTCTGTCCATGCTCTCCCAGTCTCCTCTGAGCTACTTTTTGCTGGTTTATGCTTGCAGGTCTAAAAGCCCAGGCTAGCAGCTTTACTAGCAGCTCCCTGTGTGACCTGCAGCCCTTTGTGGCAGTGATTCAATAAGGTGAGCCTTATGGATTTGGAAATCTGGTCCTGGTGGTGGGAAGTGGTCTTTGGAGCATCCCTGCCAGGGTCTGGGAAGGGGGAAGTACTGTTGACAGAAGTGGTGTTGATAGTTCGCATATAGCTAGAAATACTGATTCAGGGATGCTACTGACCTTTTGGAAACCTTTTAGATTAGATCCTTGTCTTGTTTTACATTCATCAGCTGCTCCCCCTAGTATATCCTTGCTAACCTTCCACTGAGCAGAAGGACAACTCGGGACACAGCACATAAGTGACTTTGGAAATGTGAATAAACAGCATGTCCGCATCTTTCTTGTGATGCATTTGACTTCTGAGCCAAGAAGCCACTGGCTGAAAAAGACAGTTTTGTTAATCTGTTGTTTCACTTTTTTTTCCTCACCTGCTCCATTGCTCTAGTCTCTCTTGCTGTACTAAACACCAGTGAAACCAGTGAGGTTGTAATATTCTGTGCTCGGAATGTTTTCCAAGAAGGGCTTACAGATGCCAGTCTTTCACTGATAATAAAGACAGATGTACTCATGGTGAGGTTCTGCCAACAGCTTCTCCTGGCTGCACATGAATCAATTTTTTTTAAATTCTACCCCATTCCTCAGTGTTTTAAATTGACTACTGCTGGCTTTGCATGCTGTGGGCTTTTCTGTAAGGAGCATGGCAAGCTAAGATGGAGTTAGGTGTTCCTGAATGCTGGAGTCCTGCAAAGGTATGAGCTGTTGGGGGCATGATGATGACAGCCAGGCAGCAACCTGCCTTAATGCACTGAAGGTGCAGAGAAAAGATGCAGTTAGCTGAAGCCTGCTCCTGTGTGCTTGCTCCTGGAAGGGTGAGATGCAGTAGGCCGGATTTGATCTTGCTGGATCTCTGCAGCCCAAATAACTACTCTGAGACGGCAGCAGAACGAATGTTGGCACATGCTACTGTCATTTGTCTTTCTGATAGACTTCCCCCCCCCCTTGGTTAATCTGTTTGAGGGAGCTCCAAAGGAGGAAAGTGCTGTTTAGTGCAGCTTTTCTTCCACATACATGTAGCCTTCAGGCCAGTACTGGGCACATTTACAGAACCAGCTAGCTTATTAAAGGCTGAGAAAATAAACTAGATTGGCAGAGGAGAGTGATGCTTTGGTTTCCCAGACCAGGAAGTGTGCATAGAGGCCACTGAGTAATAGCTAGTCTAAACATACCTCCAAATGAACCACTGCCAAGCATCATGTCAGATGTTTCCCTTCCCTGTCCTGTGAATCCCAAACTTGGTATTTGGCTACATCGTACAGGGTGAAAGACAGTCTGTGCTCGGGCTACAGAGATCCTCAGAATTTGGTGCTTGGGAAACATACAGCTTCCCCATGGAGGAGAAACCAATACATTAACTGAGACCAAAAAACCCAGAAAGGACAGCCAGGAGGGATGCCACATCAGCTCTTTTCAGTATGTTGCACTGGTATGTAAAACCTGAAATACATTTATCCTGTGACCTCTCATCAAGCAGGGAACAGGGAAAATTGAGCAGATACATTGTGAACTGGTAGAAGAGGGGATTCTCACCCACAGACCACCAAGTATTTGTCTTTTTCTACCTGCTTTCAGTGCAGTGTGGTTTATGTACATGTGTTAATATCCCTGTTATGTATGAGAGAAGGAGAAATTGTGACACTTGATGCTGCTTCTGGTTTCAGTGGGATTTAGAATGCCTAAAAGCCTGGGTCTGGCTACCTTTAACCCTGTTCTGCTGTGTCTGTGTATCTCAGAGTTTGCTGTACATGTTTGCAGGCACACAGGCAATTATCTGCCTGCATTTCTCTGTGTGCTCATGTATTGGTAGGTACCTCGGTCTGTCCATGTACCTGTATCTCTGCCTGGGGCCACAATGCAGTGTGGTAACCAGGAATGTCCTGGAGCCAAAGCTGCTGTGGTAATTACAGCAGATAAATGCTCTACTTGAGGCTTGCTGTCCACACCAGGCTGTGAGGCAGGCAGCCTGGCTTCACCACCAGTCTATTCATTTTAATAAGAGGGACACCCTGTGTTATTAAGAAGAGTGTTTATTACTGTCGCTGCACGCTGACAGCAGCTTCCATCATGGTTAAAAGGCAGATGGGGGGGAGGAGGGTAGGAAGCTGTGTGCTCTTGTCTCAGAGTCAAGTGGTAAGGAGGCTGGGTGCTGCAGGGCTTCCCCCTCTGTTCTGAGGGAAGTTGTCAGTGAAGAGGAGGCCTTCAAGAAGGATGGACAGGGAAGAGTGGGGCCCTGTTCAGTCTCATCTCCAGTGCTGACCAGTTTTGTTCCAGGTCTTAGCCTAGATGAAGTCTCTCCTGCGCAGGAGGCAGCCCGCCTTGCCTTGTGCTGTCCAGGCTGCTGTGGCTGTGCTAAGTCCTCTGCTTCGTTCAACAGCAGTTCTCAGCACCTCCCTTCTCCTCATCAAGCTAAGACAGCAGCACTGAGCTGTATGTTTTGTACAACATTTTCTGGAGCCCCTTACCTGGGTCATGAGCAGAGACATCTTGATGTATAAGAGTAGGCCCAGGGAATGGCAAAAGCAGGCCTTCACCCATCACTACCTGGACATACCTCTCACTTTAGCAAATGCCTTTTCTTAAAAATGAGAAAGATGTCTTCTGCATTACTGCAAGTGTTGTGAGTTTGTTGGTCTTAAGGAGGTGCAAGAGGAGATGGTCAAAGCCTTTGCTGAAGCATAGCATGAATGGCCAACTTTTGTAGTTGGCTGTGTTGGTGCTCACCATGCAGACGAGGCCTGAAGAATAGAGGAGCCACTGCCAGCACAGGACTAGATGGGGACAAGGCACAAATGTAATAGGTCTGCATAATGCCTTCCTGCTCTGCTTCCAGTGCTTTCACATTTCTGAGCACCTGAGACATGGTGGTTCCCAGATGAAGACGCTTACGGAGCCAAATCTTTCCTAATTACTGGGCTTCACCTTTCCTGTGTTCAGTCAGAAACAACTGCACCCAGAGCTGGAAATGGGCTGCATTACTTTGGTTCTTGAAGCACAAAGGAAAGTCACTGATGTTTTCAGCTTTTAGCAGAAGAGCTACAATTCCAGGTACCACTTTCAAATAAAGGAATGAAAAGGTACTTAAGATTTCCCTGTCTTCCTCCCAGGTACTTCCCTCTACCTTACTTTCACTCCAATATATTAAAAACTGCCTCCGTTCTTATCTGTGGTCTTCCTTCTCCTTCCTACTTCTTCCGCATTAGAGCTCCTGGATTCCTCTGGAGGTGCAGTAGTAGGGTAGTTACAGCACTACTGGGGACATTAGTATTCCCTTGCTACTTCTCCCCCTGAGAAATATATGGATGAGGGGATGAGGGGGAGAAGATGACCTGTAGAAACCCTGGGTGGTGACTGTCAGAGGATGGAGTTGATGATCCAGATTGTGCCCTTTATCCACTGCAGCACTCATCATCATGGCTAGGCTTCGCGAACAAAGATCCGGGGAGGACTCTATCCACAGTTTTCACAAGCGCACTGATGGCTGAAAAGGCCAATACGAGATAGACAAGAGCGGTTGCAAAAGGCACAGCAGAAGGACTCCTTAGGAGGTATAATCTGCAAGACATGATTCTTTCTACACTGTCTTTTCTCCTCAAGAGTGATCCTGTGTGCCTTCTCAAAAACATCAGCTGCATTAAAAATAGTATGTCTCCAGACCTCCTGATTGGAGGCCAGAGTAGACCAGTTAAGGTGATCAATATGGCCAAGGCTGAGATCACAGAATCACAGAATGTTAGGGGTTGGAAGGAACCTAGAAAGATCATCTAGTCCAACCCGCCTGCCAGAGCAGGATCACCTAGACGAGGTCATGCAGGAATGTGTCCAGGTGGCTCTTGAATGTCTCCAGAGAAGGAGACTCCTGGGCAGCCTGTTCCAGTGCTCCATTACCCTTACTGTAAAGAAGTTCCTCCTCGTGTTAATACTAAACCTCCTGTGATCCAGCTTGCTCCCATTCCCTCTTGTCCTAACATTGGATGACATTGAGAAGAGCCTGGCTCCCTCCTCCTGACACTCACCCTTAACATATTTATAAACATTAATGAGGTCCCCTCTCAGTCTCCTCTTTTCCAGGCTGAAGAGACCCAGCTCTCTCAGCCTGTCCTCATAGGGCAGATGCTCCACTCCTTTAATGATCTTGGTGGTCCTGCACTGGACTCTCTCCAGCAGCTCCCT
>VWZO01005950.1:599674-743876 GCA_013396975.1 Bucco capensis
AGACAAGATGGTTTATAGTCTTAGTATGGTCCTTCAAACGCCTTAGGTTAAATAGGCTTCCATCAGTACGATATCTAATGTAGATACCATCCTGGTCATCCAATTCTGCCGTGGCCCTTTGGAACATCATGCTAAAAAAGAGTATGAATAGAGTTGGTGTAAGAACGGAGCCTTGTTTCACACCATTAGTTATTAAAAAGGGCCCAGAAAGTGCATTGCCATATCTGACTTGGCCATGCTGATTCTCATGTAATAAGATAATCATTTTAAGAAACTTGGGGGGGACAACCTAAACGTTCCAAAATCTGCCATAGACCATTTCTGCTCACAGTATCAAAAGCCTTGGTGAGATCAACAAAGGTTACATAGAGACCTTTGTTCTGTTCCCTACATTTCTCTTGCAGTTGTCTGAGAACAAATATCATGTCATGTCACCCATCATAGAAGGTGTTAGTAAACCGCACACCCTTGTGTTCCCTGTACAGGAATAAAAGGTCTCTGCAGTACCTAGAGGAGCTATTCTGTCCCAGCAGAGGAGCGATGGGGCATTCCTCCTTGGTGGAACCCTCAGAAGTCCTATATCTTTGTAATGGCAGCAGCTGACTGATGCACCAGTGATTCCATCCTATGAAGCAACAGGTGAATGCAAGGGAGCAGGTGGAAAGGAAATATATGGCAGGGGAGCCTGCAGGTGAGCAGAGGACTGGTGGGGAGCTTAGAGGAATGTGCCAGCTGGAGAGAAACCTGTCCTAAGCGAGTAGTGGGTGTTCTGATGCACAGGCCCCGATACAGTTCTGCTCAGCAGAGATGGAGAGGTACAACTCTGGGGTCCCCTCTTCTTACTCTGTGTGACTTAGTACTTGCTGTGACAGCGGAAGCTGGTCAGATGCCTCTGGAGGCTGGGGACTGCTCTGACTACTCCTCTGGCCCTACCCCACCTTGTTGAGGCTCTCCCGCCATGCGTGACATTAAGGTTTCTCTAGGTCTCTGCAGGTTTTGCAAGGTTGATTGGGACCAGCGTGTGTCATTCTCGGCCACTTCCTCATCACCATAACTCTGGGCTGAATAACAAGAGGCCGAGAATCTGCTAACGCAGGCCTCAGCAGAGTGTCCCATCACTCTCTTTTATTCACCCTGGAGATTTATGCTGCCTATCTCCCTTCCCTTTGTCCACCAGCAGGGTGTTATAAGTCATGTCCCTGGGTGACAGGTCACGTGGCTCACACCGCTGCCCTGTCAGAGTGACTGATGCCAGCAGGTGATTAAAAGAGAGGAGGGGTGAGAGGTCAGCAGCAGGCAGCATGATGCGAGCAGGGGGATGTAATTATCACTCCCGTGACATAGTGCTGGGGGCTTTCATGGATCGTCACCCGAGCTGGAAGTAGGGAGGGAGGAGGAGTGGATGGACACAAGGCAAAAGCAGGTAGTGGGGTTATGGGAAGCAGGGGTTTTCCAGTTTTCAGAGAAACTCAAAAGCCAATCTATTCCCCAAACTGATCTTCTAGCCTTCACAAAGAGAGAAAGGGCATTTGGAAATTTGCATGGATCTCTGCTGTTTGGAGAGGCTTTTGGCCTCTTCAAAATATTTTAAGTTCCCTCTGCTGCTGCATCCCAATACTGACACCACAATATTCAAAAGTGAGATACATTTGTGCTTTTCTAGGGGCGATTTGATGGAGAAGTTGGCAGGCTCAGTAACTCAGTGCTCTGTGCTGACATTTCCCATTTCCCTCTGCAGTTCCCATTGGGAGTCTTTTGTGGATAAGATGAGGTTGTCTGGGTAAATAGTCTCCTACATACACCACGAAGTTTGTATTTTGAATGAGATGGGGTTTTCAGCAGAGAAAATAATGAGGAAAAGTAGGTGAAGACAGATCCCTGTCCTGGAGAAGAGGATTTTGGATGGAACTGGAGGACAATTGTATAAATTAAATAATTTATGTTCTGACAATGGGAAGATAAAGAACACTGACTGGAAGATAGAGATAGACTGAAGAGGCTGAAGGGAAATGAGAAATGTCTTAGCAGTTACTGTAGCCATGAGTATGGTCAGGCTCCAGCACTGCTGAGCTTTGGGTCAAGAACTGAGAAGATCCATGGGAATGATTCAGGGGGTTCACTGTTTTTATCTCTGATCTGACTCAAGTAATTCCAGGATATTGGAGTTTTCCCATGGATTCTGTTTGTATCTTCCTAAGGCTCCAACACTGAAACTTGATTTCCTAGTTTGCTCTTCTTGAAACTGGGAACCACTTAACCAAGATGTTCCCTAGGCTAGGACTGACAACTACCACCCATCAGTTTCTGAGAGTATACATGGGTGCATTTCCCATGTTTTCACAACTGTCTTTGTGAGCCACAGATAGCATCATTATAGACAAGCCTGAAATTTAGTATTAGGACCTTGTTCTATGCATGGAAAAGTGGTGAAGGGCACACAGTACTGCGCTGTTGTGCCTTCAGAGTTGAGTGATACAGGAATACCCCTGTAAAGCAGACAAGTAGTCCATCTAGTTCAGTATCTAGCCTCATAACAGTGGCTATCATCAGTGTATCGCAGGGAAGTTCATGAAAGAGGCAGACGCGCCTCACCGCTAAGGTCTTCCTCTAAGCTTCTGCAGTTGGGGGATAGTGATGTGGACAGCTGTACCTAGTATCACTTTGAGCTTTTGACTAGTGTTCTTTGACAGTACAGGGAATGACAGCCCTTCAGACTCAAAGGGTGAATGTGTAAGTCAGAGTTGCTGTATTCCTCTCCTAGAAGAAGAGATGGAACTTCTTAGCGATCAGGGATATATCAGGGATATATCTTGTTCATGGTGACTCCTGGTGACTAAGAATGAATGGTTACATGTAGATGACAGAGAGCAAAAGCTAACCTGAAATAAACAAAACGAAACCAATCCAAAGCAGACCAAATAAGAAGGAATCAACCAACCTCAGTATCTTCTCATATGATTACTATTTCCACGCTGGAGTGGCTCTATGGGCAACCAGAGGAGTAATTTATGATTAGACAAAAAAAGTCACTGTACAAATGAGAGTAAATATTATTCATGCAGTCTGAATTAAAGGATAAGTGTATTCTAAACATTGTCTTTCTCACCAGCACTGGACAGAACTACTGTCACACCTCATTGACACTCAAGGGCTCAGAACTTAATTTATCATTAAATTACCTAAACTTAGAAAGAATCACAAAACTCAGCAATATCTGCAGCAGGCAATCTTCAGTCTTCAAATTATACATCTTGGCCTTTCATGCAGAGAAAAGGACACACTCCTTCAGATTCTCAGCAGTGTCCTGATACATGTATAGTTGCTGTTCTCTGCTTCACTTCGTCATAGCCATGCTGGGAAGCATAGACAGGACTTAGCTAATGCCTCGTATTATTATTGTTTGTATAATAGTGTGGATCCATTGCAGATATTCAGCTAGGTTTTTATTTTTGGAAGAGACTGTGTTATGGGTAGTCCCTGTCAAGTTAGCAGTGTGTCATCAATATATCTACAGATTCAGAGAAAATACAACAGGGAGGAATGCTGAAAATTCATCCAATCTAGCCCCAAGATACCTATTTGAGTCCTTTCAAACACTTAGCTAACTTGGTCTTTAAGAAAACCTGTGTTGCTACCACAGCCTCTCGAATCAAAGACTTTACTACACATGCAAGCTAAAAAGTTCTCCAAGCTTTCTAAATCTCCCTTCATGCAGTCTAAGGATACAATTTCTTCTACTCTCAAAAGACTCTCTCTTCAAAGCAGCCTTCTAGCACTTGAGTATTGCCATCATGTTTTCTCCAGTCTTTTTTTTTTTTTTCTCTAGACTAAACAAACCCAGTTACAGCCTTTTCCCTGCAGACCAGGTTTTCTAGATCTTCAATCATTCTTGCTCAACTTCCCTGGGTCCTTCTGGCTTGTCAACTTTTTTTTTGAACTCCAGTGTCCAGAAAGGAACCAGGAAGAGCTAAGAAGTCCAGCTCAGTCCTTATTAAGACTAAGGAGAGCACAAGGATTATCTCTTGTGCCTTACAGGCTGTTCTCAATCTACAGCTCAGCACATTTTTTGCCTTTTCACAACAGCTTGGCATGGGGATTTGTCTTCAGCTTGTGACCCACTGCTTATCCCTACATCCATCTCTATAGTGCTGCTACCTACCTTATTCTTCTTCAGGCCTGCGATTGTGCGGTTGTGTATTCAGGATCAGATGTACTGGAGAGGAGGGAGTATGCTAAGGAAGCTTTAGTCCATCTCCTTTATCACTTCCAAGTGCAACATGAGTGTGATATGTCTTGTGCTGAGGCAACGTGGCTCTGCAAGTCTCTCATGTTCTGTTTGGTTGTGTAGTTGCATCTGCTTATGTTATTCCTACCTGATGGTTGAGTGCGACGATGTGGCTGACCTGCTTTTTTCTTCCAGACTTTTCTCCCTGTTGATCAAGGTCATTTTAGATTCTTAGCTCATCCTACAATACCCATTCAGTCTGTTCCAGCTTAAGTAATCCGTAAATCTATGAGCAAACTCTTGGTACAGTGAAGCTTGTGATGATGAGTGACCACCCCCTGGAAAAGAGGAAAAGATTATACCTCATTGGGATCTGATTACAAAAGTTATTGAAAATTAGAGGAGTGGGAACTGGGAACTGAAAAGGATGAACTGAACCAATTCATTGTCCACTGAGTCACCTCTTATTTGTTGATGCTGGAACAGTTGCCTTTTTTAGTTTGGCTTAAAGATATCCTGTCACTTAAAGTCCTAAGAACTGAAACTGAATGTGATTGGGAAATGAGAGACCAAGAGTGACAGAGAGTAGAAAGTTACTTGGGTTAAAAAAGGACTGTGTTTATCCATCCAAGATTATTTGCGACCATTCTAATAAAAAGTAGGATTCCTTTCCCTTGTGTTCCTTTTCCATAAGGTTTATACATAGTGGGCATTGGCAGGAAGTTTGGTGAACTGGAAGTTTCAAATCAAGGAGATGTTCCAGATGTGAAATCTGAGCATTTTTATCAGAAACCTTGGTTGTAGGGCTGTTCTAGTATATTACAAGATATGGACTACAAAGAGATCTTCCAGACCAAATAGTTCCATTGTAAATTCAAACACCAAATGCAAAATCCCTCTTTTATTCTGTCTTCAAGTCCAGATTCATTCCTTGAAATAGTTTGGTGAATTCCAATCAGGAAACACGCTTGAGAGGCTTCAACTCAAGCAACCCATCAATGGAGAAATAGGTTAAATTTGGCAAATAGATAGTGTTTGCTTAGGTATCAGTTGACTGGAAAGGACAAGCCAAAACTAGATTTTGCATGAGGGAAGTTTCCTTGAAGAAGGCAACAGAAGTCTGTTATTCTGGGACAGAAAAGACAAGAGAATGGGAGAATTTACTGATGATGTGCTCTGGCAGTGGTGATGGGAGGCAAGAGGATATGGTGGTAACTAGAGGGACTGGATGTGAATAGGCAGGGAGAATGAGAGCAACAGAGAGGAGTGGCAGATACCAGAAGGATGGAGAGCATGGGGGAGGAGGCAAGGGAGTGAGCCAGGAGAAGACAGCGTGACTGTGTCTGATCTACACTGACGAGTACCAATGTTAACTGTCACCTCTCATCTCCAAACTAAATCACACCTGGAATTGGAGGCAGCAAGGAGCTGATAGAGTCAGCCTTAAAGACCCGACAAGTCAATCAGAGCGGAGATGCGTGGAGAGACACCAGCTTTACAGGGCTCGATGCCTTCATTCATTGCGGGATTTACACCTGTCAACCTCCCAGCGGGGGGAACAGGCTGGGGGCTCACTTCAGCACCACTTAAAATGGGACAACAGACACATTCCTGCTGTCACCCTCTACTCACCTTTCCTTCCGAGGCTGCCTTTTATATTACAGGGAGCCTTGCTGCCTTTGCTAGTTGCATTTGAAGCTGAATGCACCTCCTGACATGAGGGAAAGGATTGCTTGCATTCAGGGCCTGCAAGGCTCTTCCCCACATAACTGCAATGCCTCAGACCAAAGTGGGGTGAGGCCTGTGCAGGGCAGGGGGAAATAGGGTAACTGCTTGCTAACCAAAAGGGCTTCAGGAGCTACGTAGGCTGTGTAAATCCACAGTGTGCTGTGGTATTTATTAGAAGAGGTCAGTGAAGGCAAGACCAAGAGATCAGCCTCCTTGCTTTCCACCCAACTCTTCTCAAATACCTGCAGTGCTCCATAAAGACCCTTCTCTCCTTTCAGAAAAACCCCCAGATCAGAACTCTTCCCTGCTGGCTAAATCCTGGGTACCAAAGCTTGTGATACAGGCTTTGAGCTGCCTGATCTCTTAATCCAGCTGTGTGCATTCATTTGAAACTGAAAGCAGCTCCTTTTTGTTGCTGCTTCTCAGCATTAACTTCTCTTTGATGTAATTCTTGCTTCCGATGCTCTCTCCCTTCATGGGGAAGATTAGTGTGAAATTGGCCTGCTTCTCCAGAGACTGCAGTGTTAAGCCTTCAACACTTGGTCCTTATTGGAAATCCTTAACCCACATCAAGAGGAGGAAGAGAAGGAAAGTGTAAGAGTCCCAGACTTTACTCTGCCAGGGCTCTATCGCCTCCATTCCCTCCACTGTTTTGCAAGTGGGAACATAGATGTTGAGAAAGGTAAGGATGTGTTTTGAGTAATGCAGGTATTTTAAGGCAGGGACAAAGATGACACCTTAGCTGCTAGGCATATATCCTCTCCTGTTAAGAAGAGAGGACGGCAGTGCAGGGGTAATCAGAAGGAACTGCAAGCATGCAAATGGTATGCCCTGGCTGGTCAGAATGACATGCATGTTTTTGGAGTTAAGCCACAGAATTGGTCATTGCTAATCTGCTTTGAAGAAGTAGGCTTGGAGATGGATTGCCTATGCCCATGTGGTGGGGATGGAATGCAGGAAACAGAAGTTCCCTCCTCTTCTGTGAGGGATGTGTCAGCAGGGTTGCCTTGTGTTTCATCTGGAGTTGTTTCCTCATGAGAAGAGTGGTGGACTTGGTGGGAATGAACTTCAGTGAGCTCCAGAAGCGCAGTTCCTGAGTGTCTATGCTTTAGACAAGTTGCTCATGAGGGTCTCCCTTCCCCACAGTGCCAGGACAATATCACTTGCTCTCCCTTTCATCCCTTTCCCACCCACGGCTGCTCTCTGCTTGTCTTTCATCATCCCACCATTACATGTTCTTCTATTTCAACTTTATGCCATCAACGACTTCCACCAGCCCTTGCACCTGCTCCTGCTGCTTCCACTTCCACCAGCCTCTCCTGCTCACACTGTTCTTCCTGGTGTTCTTCCCTATTCTCCATACCCTCGGTCCCAAAGTGTTGCACTCCAGCCCCACCATTCCCTCCTGCTTGGTCTTGCTCTGTTGCCCTCCCCAGAAACACAAACTGCCATTGTCTGAGGGAAGGGCTTTGAGCACCTGCCTTGGTTTAGCCTTGTGCTTCCTCTCACATAGTCGCCCCTTTCCCTTACCCAGGTCTGCAAATCACTCCTTCCCATGTCAGCCAGCAAATTGGTTTATCCTCCCCCCATCCCAGCTTTCATTACCTTGCCGAAATGAAGCGATATCTCCTCGGTGGAGGATTCCCGTCGCTGCAGCCAGTACCCAAATCATGAGAGCTGGCATAATAAATGAAGACAAAGTGCCGGCGGCCTGGGCCATCTCTCCCACTGCGCCACTAGCCGCTGCCAGCTTCATTATTCGCTTAAGTTGCCGGAGAAAATTACTTAACCCTGACCCGTGTATTAGGGCCCTGTATTAATGCTGCGACAGGCGTCTCTTACAGCAAAGAACAATTTATTAGAGCCGAAACAGGCTGCTTTTCTCTGTCATTTTTCCAATCTGAGCTTTGAACACACATCATTAAACTTGTCTGACTCTCTCCCCTTCTCCATCATTCCTTTTTTATTTTTTTAAACAGAACACGCTGTAGAGAATGGAGATTGTTCTGAACTTGCTGAGTGCCTCAGACTTTGCCCCCTCCTTTCTACCCAGTGCTCTTTCCTCCAAACACAGCTCATGTCTCCATCTCTCTCTAATTCACCGTTACTCTTCTCTTTGTAGTCACATTTCTGTTTTTCAGATACTTTATCCTGAAATTCTCTCATATTCTCTGCTTACATCTCTGTTTGCTTGACTGTCCCTCTTTGTACAGGTGTCATGATCTTTTTCACTCTGTGAGTTTGGCTTGCCTTGTGTGGGTCTGCTTCTGTCTGGATTTCCCAGAGGAGCTGGAGATTACTCACTTCTTTCTCTGTGCTGACCTAGAGGAAATATACTGGGAAGGGCATGCTCCCTATGCCAGCGTTGGGTTTGTCCCATCTTGGCCTGCTCTGGGACTCCCCAGCACAGCAGAGATTATCAGAGAATCTCAGAGTTGCCCTATGAACAAGTTTTCAGCATTTTTACCCTCAATCCATTCTCTCCAAGGGCTCCACCTAGCCCCTGTTTGGGTCTTCTACATCACTCAGCAGTGTCCAAGCAGTGTGAGCACCAGGAAGGGTTTCAGCAGGACTGGCTCCGTGTGTGCAAGAGCGCTTTCTTCTGACTTGCTGAAATAATTCCATATGCTTTGGTGGCATTCACTTATCCTCTCTTTTCTATAGCTGACGCATTATACAATATAAAGTAACGTGATAATACAGAAACATGGTCAAAAGAATCATGCTGTCCCTTTTGAACCCTATGCTGACAGACTCAACACATAGAGACAAAGAGAAGTTAGACACAGGGTGATGGCCAGGCAAGCAATAATAAATAGGAACACTGGTCATTTTAGCTTAGTAGCACTGAAGCTGCATGTACTGTCTTGTTTGGTTCCCCACCTTGCCTCTGTTAATTTGCTTGCCTCCCCCCCCCCACCCCTTGTATACCATTTATCAACTTCCATGTTGTTTTCTCACTGACCCATTTAATGAAATGATTGTGTAGCTCTTATATCACTGTAATGTTTAAGGTTTTTTTCCCTTTTTCAGCGTTTTCGTCTGTTTGAGAAGCTGTAATCCTCTCTTCTCTTTCCCATCCATTTTCTTGTGTTATCTCAGTCACTGTCCTTGGTTCACTGTCACTGCTTGGCACTTTTTACCTCAACACCTCCCCTTTCTGTTCCTTTTAAATATTCCAGTTGTCCTCTTTCCCAGTCTCACTTCATTCTAGTAATTAGAATTGACGCCTCAGAGCCATCAATTGGGATGGATTTAGCAGGAAACTGACCATGCTGTCTCTCCCTTTTCCTACTTCCTGATGGGCTTCAGAGAGAATGGATGAGAAGCAGCCATACAAGCTTTTCTTCAGACTTTATTGCTGCAGCCTTGCAAAGTTGGTGGCAGAATACTGTCTGAGAAAGAAAATAGCTAGTAGTGGAACCTTTTGCAGGTTCCTGATCACTTTAGGTTTGAGATGCAAGGCCTAGAATTTCCCATTTGAAGGCAAACTGGGCTACATGAGTGCAAAACAACAGCTCAGACTAGGCATCAAAAGCTGGGATCTATCAGCTTACGGTAGCCTCTGCAGAATCTTAGCTGTTTTAAGTCTTGGCAAGAGGGCATTTTTGTCTAACTGCCCAGGACTGAGTGTTTAGTCCCTGGGTCAGGCTGCCTGTCATGCTATTGTATTTTGTCTTGAGAACCCCTCTGACCAGAGGCCAGATAAGCTGAGGAGTTGGAGTTGGCATGGAGCTTTCATTGGCTTTTTTACCAATTGTATTAGACCAGAGCTACCTGTTAATACGGGATTTTTACTCATTAGTTGACTAGTGATACTAGAAATTCAAGGCTAGACCCTCAGCATATTTGGAAGAAGATGACATGAGAAACCCAGAATTCCAGCCCTCAGACTATTTATGACAAGCATTATTCTCCGTTTTCATTTTACTGGTCATTTGCACAAGACATCAGCAAGAAATGGACACTTTGCTAAAGAGGAAAGGCTAAATATACAGACTCTCACAAATAACTCCAGCTTCAAACATTTCTAAGTCTGGCTCTGGGCCTACTTTTAACTGTCTGTTAACAGTTTCCTCTTTGCCAGTAATTGTCCCATGGGAATAAGTGAATGAAGAGAAATTGCTAAGGATTGAATGGATCATGGTGACCACTGTGCCCTCCAGCTAGCTTTCCAAGAGACCACATATTTCTGGACATGTCCTCTACTTGTCAGCAACGCAATGAAACTTGGTGCTAAATGGGAGGGCTTGCCTTGTGTGGGTCTGCTTCTGTCTGGATTTCCCAGAGGAGCTGGAGATTACTAGAGCTCAACACATGGTCATGGATAGATGGGATTAGGCTAAGAAGAGGTTGGAGATCTGCCTGGGGTGGGAGTTCTGTTTTCACATCAATTTATTGTGATACAATCTGCCCCTCATCCCGAGCCTAGAGAAATGGATTTTGTCAAAGGAAGAGGAGAGCTCAGTCCCCATAATTTTTTCAATTGGTGTCTGCTCAGCTGACACTTTGACTTCTCTGTTGCAGCTTTTCTCTCCAGTATGGACCTTGCCAAAGACTCCTTTGTCATCTCAGAATACGATTTTTGACATTCTTAAATACAGCATTGGCAGCAGACTAACAACAAAAAAATCCTAATCACTAATGCATTAATATTAATGATGGGAGTAATGGGTAAGAGAGATTAATTTAGTAGAATCTTTATTATCTTCCTGTCCACTGCAAATTTGTCTGGGGTGCCAAAGTTTATACTGAAAAAAGAAGGAAAGTTAAAGTGGTGGTGGTTTTTTCATTGCATAATTCACTTGCAAGGTGGGAGAAGTTCAACTTTTTATCCTAGTCCCATCCCCTAGTGTTTATGCAGGCTAGATGAATTTTCAAGGCTGCTTACCTTTTCAAAGAGGAAGAAACTTATTTCTAGCCATGTCAGGAATCAAGGGGATTCTGCAGCTATTTGTCAGGGGAGTGATTGTGAACTGAAGGACAGGAAATTCATGAAGACATAAACATTGTACATGAAATGGCTTGGGGGCTGGTGGGCTGTATCACAGCAGTGATACCTCTAAAATTAGGGGAAATATCTCAGAAGGAGACATGGATGGAAAAAGTGATGTAAAAGCTGGATCACAGTACATTCTGGGGTAGTTTTCTTCCACTTGTATGTCATTTCTGTGAATGAGACAGTCAGGGATCCTAGTTTTCAGCACCTTGTTGAGGAATCAGCTAATGAGAGACACTGAATAGTCATGCATGACCTCTGCATGTCACTGGGAGGCGGGCCAACCATCTTCTTCTTTGGCCATTGGAGAAAGTTGTTTAAGATGAGCTATTAGCAGGGCCTTTAGTGCTGAAGAACTCCAGTGAGCTTTTGATTATGAGTGCGTAGGCTCTTCCACCACATAAACCACCTCTCCAGCCACTAAAACTGCTGGTATTTGGAACTTGTTCACTGCTTTTTTCCTCAGATGTGGATAGGGGGTCACCAGGACTGCCAGGGAGAGGAATTGTAGCGGAGATGGCAGGAAGGGTGAGAGGGGATGGTTGGTTGGTGCGACTGCCCTTCTGCTGCGAGTCCCTCCCGAATTCCCTGCCAGTCTCCTGCTTAGCTTGATAGCTCCTCTAAGTTCTCTAATCACCTTCTTGCTGTAATGAGCCTCTCATCTCACTGATGGAAATCAGGGTATTTGGTTATGAAAGGGACACTGTTAATAACAGGATCTCTCTCTTCCCCTCTCCATCCCCCACTCCCCTCACCAGCCCCCCTCCCAGCTCTCCACACAATTCTCTCAATTAACGATAGGCAGAAATTAATTTTTCCCCTGGACTGAAACAATTGCTTGGCAGAGGATTGCCAGCTCGGCTCCAGATAGGGACCTTTCCCAGCAGGGCCCAGAGAAAGGAGGAGAGACCAAGGCGATAAGCAGGGCCCTATCAGCAGCCACAGGACGCAGTAATACAAATGTTATCCTTAGAAATGTATTTAAAGAGGATATGTTTATAATTCGAAAGGGATTGTCAGGCTGCTCCCCTCCCCCTCCCTACAGATCCATGCTGCTGCCTTCTTCCTTACCATGAAGTGCTCTCAGCCCTCTGAAAGGCTTGGCAATGTCAGCACCACACATTCCCCTGGCCACAGCATGGGTAGGAGCAGGGAGTGCCTGTGCTGGGAATGGCTGTGGAAGGGCCAGAGCACCTGGCATGCAAAAGACAGGTAAGGCAGCAAGAAGGATCTGCCCAAGGGGCAGGGGCTTGCAACAGATCTAGTTGGGTCTTGAGCAGCAAGAGGCAAAAACTAGGCAAATATTCTGTGCAGAAAGAAAGTAGTGGCAGGAGGAGTGAGCAAGTACATGGAGGTAAGAGAGGAGAGCCCTAGCTGCAGGCTGGTCTGAAGAGCAAGGGGAGGTTAAGAACACCCTGGGGCAGCGATCTGGCTGCTGTTGCACACAGCTGTGTTCCAGAAACGCTTATGACTCAGAAAATGCTGTCCGGTTGCTTTCTAAAGCTACACATTTATAGATTCCATACGTATAGTAACTCCATGTTAAAAAACAAGCCCTTCAGCCCAGCCCAACCTGCAGATGCCAGCCAACCTGCAGGGCTACTCCCAGTGAGTGTACCCCTGCTGAAACACCCAGCTCAGTTCACACATCCAGCAAATACAGCACCTTAATCTTCTGTGAGGCCTTCTGGCAGCCACTGCTTGCCTACTTTATGCAGACTTTTGATGTACCCTGCAGCCCTATATAAGGCCTGCTCTTTTGTGTGCCAACTGATCTTACTGCAACAGGCAGATAATCACAAGGTACAGGGACAAGAGTCTACAGAGGACTTTCAGGAAGCAAAACTTCCCTTTATTTAAACTGCGAAAGGCGTAATTCCAGCCTCCTAGAGATTTCACCAGTCTTCGTGGATAATTCCTATATTTGGCTGTGGTGGTTTTCTTTGAGGCCTATAGCTTTTGAAACGTTGCTTGTTCTTGCTGAGGGCAAGCTAGCATTCAGCTCCTGCCACCAAACATTAACATCCACGATGTTCAAGCCCTCATCAGCATCACTGTTTTCACTGCCAGCTCTCTGGCATCAAAGCATCCTCAGAGGATTTAGTTGTGTCTCTGAGGTGGGTTGGGAGACTGCTGAGTGCCCCTCTGGGTGGCTCAGAGGCCACTGTTGTTGCACCAGCAATGGCAGGTGGGCAGGCATCATAGTAAGAATCCAGACTATTCCAGTCCTACAGAAGTCCTTGATCTATTGCCAAATAAAGAAAAATTATCCAACAAAATGTGCTACATAAAAGATGAGTAGCTTCATGATCAGGCTTTCAGTTGCAAGACTAAGGGGATTCCTGTAATTTGTTCAGTGGTTCTTCAATTCCTGCCTTGCTTGCATTCAGTTTATCTTTTTATTTAGTCCTTGCATCCGAGTTACATTATTAACATACTGCTTGCTATATTTAAATATCCTTTCCATGGAATAATCCAAGTAAAACTGATTTCTCTTCATTTTTAAATTTTCTTTCTTGAGGAACTCTGCATCTGTGATTCTTTTTCTCTTGCCTCTCATGTTTGTTTTACGTTGCCTCACACCTATATTTACAGTGTACTCTTAACAGCAACCAAGAGTTTTGACTTGCATGTATTAGCAGGAGTGGCACCTTGTCACAAGTCCTGACCACGTATCCCGCACATGGTCATTGCTCTGTCAATTGCTAGCAGCCACAAAGTCCCTGTGAATCCTGACGGAGGTAGGGTCTGCATCTCTATTCAGTGCTCAGCATAAAATACTGGAAGAAGGATGGCCCTTGTGAGCAAGGTCCCACAAACCTGCTGGCTCCTCTCACTTCAGCTCATTCTATCTCCACCATGCAGACTTTGTCTATTCTCTGCCAGACGTGTGAAGGCAGGCATGCAGCAGTCCCCAAAAGGTGCAGAGTATCTCCATAACTAGCGAGGCAGCAGGGGTTGAGGAGGTGATTTGATAGACCCTGCTGGCCTGCCAGTGCAGGGTAGCAGTGTTGGACCAGAGATCTGATTTGCTGATTCTAGAAAAAAATACATGTTTTAAAATCCAAAATTAATTTATTTTTAAGTGTGAAAACCTCTTTAATCTGCTGTTTGCAAGTAAAGTTTTTTGGCCTTATGAAGAGATGCTGTGGGCAAACAATAAGGCCTAAAAGCCAGCCCATATTTTGTGGGACTAGCTTGATGCATTGAGATTAAAATGCAGCATTTACAGACAGGCCAGCCCCACTTTCTGTGTTAATTTTAGTTCATAGCTAGAAATTTCTTTTGCACATCTCCCCACAGTGCAGCAGAATCAGTGGAAATTAAGCACAGCTCTGTCACAGGACACTGAAACACAGATAAACCCTGACTTTTGGGACTATCACGGATCCTTCAAAGTCTATGTTAAATGAACACCAAAGATGATAGTAACAGATCATTCAGAGGAACATAAATGTAGGCCTGGGTTTCACTTCATGCTCAAAAACACTTGAGAACCAAAGCATACTAGGGAAACATCAGCTGATGCTTGTAGAACAGTAACCAGAAATAAACTGACCCTCTCTGCTCCACAGCCATTGGCAGGAGTCCTGATGTTGGGCTAATAAAGAGCACTGATCATGGAGAAAAAAGTGTCTACTACCATGGTTTGTAGACAAGAACGCAGACAGGATATCTGCCCTGCAAATGACACCAAAGAAGCAGAAAATGAAAACACCACATCTCAGCATTTTTTCTCTCTCCCCTCACCTGTCCTGATTCTCTCAGCAGCTTGGTTCTAGTTCCCAGGGCTGCTGGGCAACTGCCTCAGGTGCAACGATACTGATGGTGTTGTGGTAACCTCTTTCACAGGTGAGCATGTAGCAACTCGTGTTTCCAGGGCCACGGGAGTCACTAATTTGAACTGTGGCTGGCTTCTTTGGCAACACCCATGGAATAATACCAGAGTGTGAAGCTGGGATGGGACCACTATGTGAGGGAAGGCCACAAAGTTGTGTCTGCAGTTGACTGGTAAGCTTGAGCTCCTGCACTGAAATCTTAGGTTCTCCTCATGATATTTATTCTCTTCTCTCAGCATCTCCTACTGTTGCCAACCTGACAGTCCTCAGTGAGATTTCAGAACCACCTATCCTGGTAGCATTTGTCCCTTTTCCCCTCGTATTTGGTAGTAGTAAAAAACTCTTATTTTGGAATGGCATGCCCAACTACCCAGAAGGGGCTGAGCAAGGGGTTCCCATGAATCCAGTGGTACAAAACACTTCTTTTCTCAGGAAGAGAAGCTAAGGTTTGTAAGTGTACTGGGTATTGCAGCACTATCCTCTCTAGCCATGTTCTTGGTGCTAGTATTCATTGATTGTAGCCCCCTACACACAGCCACTGTCTGCATGGCAGCCTTCGAACCTCCCTGCCATCTTCTACCTTTTGTCACTGGGCTGCCCCTGCTGAGCCAGTCTAGTGGCAGTGACCTCACATAGATGTCCACTCTTGGTGGACTGGCACCTCCAGCTGCGAGCACTCCCAGGCAGCAAATGTACCAATTGCTGGGGAGAGGCACTAGGGAGAGTCTTGTCATGTGCAGAGCCTCCCAGGTATCATTTATTTCCACATTCAGGTGCTGTTTGAACTTGGACAGTGTTGGAAGCTGAGAAACTGGGCTTTGAAAGTGTCTGAGGGAGCATTCTTACAAGACAAGAAGACACAGCTTGTTAGTCACACCAAGGCACTAAGGTTTTTTAGCAAAGACATGCAAAGAGGGTCTTTCCCTCTGGCCCATGTATACCCGTTTCTTGTAAGGGCTAGATCTCAGGGCCAGGGTTCATCCCACCAAAGCCACGCAGCTTTACTAAAATGATAGCCTGAGACTTGCAGCTTGACAGCCAAAGTCTTCAGAAACTCCTTCCAGGTGGTGGAGTGGGAGAGAAATGTGGCAGTATAGCCTTGTCCACTATGCACTTCTTCACTCCCTCCCTTTCAGCCCTGTCCTTTCTCAATACCCAGGAAAGATTAACTCCTCTCCGCGTGCCAGAGAAAGTTATTATCATTAATGAAGAATTAAAAGGGAGCATTTAATAAAGGGTCCTTATCTGGCAGTGAGGAGGAGTCTGGACAATGGGAGGAAGATGGAGAAAATGAAAAACAATAAATATGAAGCGTAAAAGGAGGCGAGCACTGCTCCCACTTGTTAGATCGCAGCTGCATCTCCTGAGGGGGGAAGGCTCCAAATTGCTAATTACTGCCTCTGAAAAGACCTCGCTCTGATATGTTTTCTGCTGAAAGGTTCCCATTAATGAAGCAGCGATGATGCCGTTTCCCTTTGACTTGCCTTCAATTCCCTCCCTGAGCTTCCTCCCAAGCCGGGAACAATGAGGCCTTGGGAGCTGGCGGCTCCCACAGGCCTCTCAGAGACTAGGCCGGGGGCAGCCGAGTGAGGGGAGCCGAGCCGGCTGTGAAATATGGAGGGGGGAGATAAGGCAAAGACAGAGGAAAGAGGCTCACTCCCAGGAGCCCAGGGAAAATTTGCAGTTATTATGAAGGAGATGAGACAGATTAAAAGCCCTTGTGTTCTGTGCTGCCCTTTTATTTAGTGGCTTCATCTCCGAGATGAAAGAAGTTGGAAATGACTTTCTCCGCGTTTTGCTGCAAGAAGCTTCACGGCACATTTTTTGACTTTTTTCCTCCCTTTGTCTCTTGTCCCCTTTCTGTCTCTCTCTTTTTCCTTTTAACCCCTGGAAGGCTTCACTGAGAAGCACCATGGGACCAGGCAGAACATTTGCAGCAACTCCTCCACTCTCCCCATCTTACCGTGACATACCTCCCCTCTGCCCGCTGGAGAGGAGCTGGGCAAAGGCTCTGCAGCAACATGCTGCTAACATCCAGCTGAGCTTCCTCTCCTGCTCACCTTTGTAACATCCCTCACCACTAACATCTCCTCTCCTGCCTCTAGGCCCAGCACAAGTTCACCAGTGGTGACCACAGCCTCTGGGCAGGAAAAAGAAAACTGTATATACAAAGTCCAGTGATGAATAACAATGCAATTGGGATAAGAGTGCTGAACATTTTGTATCCCTAGAAGATTTCATGAGCAAAACTAGTGCTGAGGAGACAGGACAGTTCCTGTTGTCCATGCAGGGAACCTGCAAACTGCACAGAGTAAATAATTTGCCAGGATGAAGTTGAATGCAGGCAGTGATGCAAAATCTATGGTCACTGGCCCGTGGCAAAATGAACCTTGTAAGACAGGACAGAAATACCATAAACTGCTCAAAACCAGATTACCACAACTGCCCCAACTCGTATTTAAAATGTTCTGATTTTTCTCTGGATGTATCAGTGCTCCTTTGATGCATCTTTTTAGTTCTTGGGATTCTTGCAATTGCAACAGCAGATTCACCGTCTTTTGCTTTTGCCCCATCCATCTCCCAGAAAAATCAACCCTATGCACCAGTCTGTTGTTTTTCCTCAGGCCAAAAGCTGCCAATATCTGCTGAAATTTGGTTTGAAATGTTGCAAATGGCAAAAGAAAAAACGAATGGGTGAAGTACAATTTATATTAGTTGCAAAACAATTTTCTGATCAACAGAAAACCAGCGAATTAGTTAGGAAAATGTAGGGAAAAGAAGTTAGAGTGGGCATCTGCTGCCATCTCCCCAGGACATCTGAAAATAGGATTTCGTGTACACAATTGTTTGTCTGGTTTGTTATCCTGCCTGGAATGACAGGCAGTACTGAGTGCTTGAAATCAAGGGGTAAGAAGCTCTGAAGTGGATGTTTACAGAATAACCTTCCCATCAGGGGAGTTTCTCTCTAACCCAGACATTTTGTAGCTGTTTTATATCCTGAAGCATGAAAAAGGATTGCAGTGGAGAAACAGGATTAGATTTTAGGAGGGATTTGCTCTCAGATCTGAGTAAAAAGAAACCCCTGTATTGAAAATAAGAAACAATCAGGGAAAACACAATACTGAAGGCAAGTAAGGGTGAGTTACCACCACCAAAAGAGTTAAAAAGACAAAAGGGCAGAATTTTATAGATGGAAATGGGATAAAAATGATCTACCTAATGACTGTTTTTCTTCTTTTAAAAATTTCTTTTCTAAGCAAATTTCTCAAGGAACTTAAAGGTAATGAAAATGTTAACATGACAGCTCAGACCGACATAAAGGACTAGTTAGAGAAACAGCATGTAGAAAGCTCAGTGAAGCGAAAAGATGACTGTCCCATTGGGGTGCAGGAATCAATGGCAAACTTGAGGATTCTGATATTTTTGAAGTCTATCTTGACAAACTAGGGAGGGTGCCAGAGGACTGAGGAAAAGCAAGCACCATACCAGTCTTCAGGGGCATGTCTATGGGGGATGCAGCAGGGAAGAGGCATTGATCTTGGAAATTACTGACCTTTCTCCTGATGGCACGATGGAATAAATAGAGGCAGAGAAAAATGTAAAAATAGTAAGTATAAGACATCTGTGGGCAATAAGCAGCAGTGTAGATTTATATAAAACAAATAATGTCAGACAAAACTGATTACTTTCTGTAATTGAATGTACAAAATTAGTGAAGAGAATGCTTCTGCAAAGCCTCTGATACACTGCCTTGTAAAATGATGCTTGAGAAATGAACCGGTATTGGCTTGAATATGAAGGTAGTCACATGGGTTAAAAAATCCAACAACAAAACAAACCCCCAAATCCTAACATGACATGAAAGAGGGGAAATAAAAGGGAATGCTAAGCAAAACTGGATAGTGGCAGGGTCACACCTGACTTTATTCTGCTGGCTGCCAGTGACATGTAAAATGGGAGGAAAAGAGGTGCAAGGCTTAAGGAGAGGGGAGTAACACTGTGAGGTTTAATTTAGGAGATAACTAATTTCCGTCCTGATATACACAAGTGGTATGACAGCAGCGAAAAGGAGGAGTTTGAGTACCGAGTTTATGAAATACATATATATACATAAAATAACTAAGAAACTAAAGGGTAAACATATGGCAAAGGCTGCTCCATCACCAGGTAAATAATCTGTACTGGCTCCAACAGCAGCACTCACCACAGGGTCAATCCACGGAGAACCGATCAACACGCCCGCAGCTCAGTCTGAGGGGCGGGGCAGGGCGGAGGTTGGCCCGATCCGGCAACGCAGCGGCCTCGCGTCCGGCCCACCCCGCCCCGCCTCCGCCAGACCCGCCCCTCAGTCGGGAGGGCGGGGAGGAAGTGGCCCAGGGAAGCCGGAAGTACCGTTGAGGAGGGGCTGGCGGAACGGGGCGCGGGGCGGTGAGTGGGGTCGGGGTGAGGCCCGGCGGGTCTGCGATGGGGAGGACGACGAGGGCAGGGCTTTCCCGGTGGGGTTATCCGGAAAAAGCACTGGCTCAGAGGAGGGAGACCGTGTGGCCGAGTACTCTGAGGGCGTTTGGACCAAGGGAGGAGGCCTGCGGCAGCAAGTGCTCCACCGGGTTGGGGGTGCTGGTGTTTCTGAGTCCAGTGGGAACTGGGAGAGAAATCCCACGTCTGCAAGGCGTGAGTGGGGAGAGGGATGTCGTGAGGTTAGGGGTTTGGGCAGGACTTTGGAATTGGCACACTGACAACCCAGAGGTAGAAGGAGTGGGCTTTTTTTGGCAGTTGAGTTGGGACTCGGTCTCATACACCCAGGTCTAAGGAACACAGAGTACCATGCGCCTTGTTTTGCTGTTGAAGTGATCCTGGCTTGCCAACTGCTTGTTTTACCGTCTGTTTTACTCTCAGCTTTGCTGCTCGTCTGCTTTTTGGAAGACTCGATCTGTTTACTGAGCAGGCTAACCTTTCTCTGTGGCTTACCGACACTGGGTAGAGAATTGATTGCAGGCTGTCGTACTCCTCTAAGATGTGTAATAGAGCATATTGCTTCAATGCAAAAGATGCAACCTTAAGGCCTTTTCAGACACAGAGCGCTTGACCCAACTGCTGTAGTAGTGGGATCTCTGCTACCATGGTGAGAAGAGGGATTTAACTCTTGCAAAAGGAAGAAGTAAGCATTAGCAGTTGTCCAGCATTGGGTTCTCCCAGGCAACTCCAAAGTAAGTATGTAACTTGGTTAATGTTGCAAAGGCTATAGCATACTGTAGTGCGTTGGTAGCAGCATTTATGTCTGGTGCTAATTGTTGTCGTTTTTTGTAGGTATTGCCAATGGATGAACTGGTGCATGACTTGGCCTCAGCTTTAGAGCAGACTTCTGAACAAAATAAGCTGGATGAGCTATGGGAAGAGATGGCCCTAAGCCCACGGCAACAACGGCGTCAGCTTCGCAAGAGACGGGGTCGTAAACGACGCTCAGACTTCACACATCAGGCAGAACATGCCTGCTGCTACAGCGAGGCCTCAGAGTCGAGCTTGGACGAAGCTGTCAAGGATTGCCGTGAGGTGCTGACAGCCAATTTCAGTGACTCTGATGACATGGCAGTGGTCAAACGACACCCAGCTCTGAGTGCCGCCCTGAGGAGCAAGCAACACTTGTGGCATGAGTCAGACTCCTTTACAGAGAATGCACCCTGTCGACCTCTCAGGCGCCGACGGAAAGTGAAACGTGTGACATCCGAGGTGGCTGCCAGTCTCCAACAAAAGCTCAAGGTGTCAGAGTGGAACTACGATAGGGGCTGCAGGTTCAAGTCAGCTAAGAAACAGCGTCTTTCACGCTGGAAAGAAAATACCCCTTGGACATCATCCAGTCATGGCCTTTGTGAATCTGGAGAGAACAGGCCCTTCCTCAGCAAAGGGGGAAGGAAGGAGCGGATGGAATGTGATGCTGATGAACAGAAACAGGGCTCAGATGAAAACATGTCAGAATGGTGAGATTTCAGTTTCTTCCCTGTGCTAGTCAGATGGCTGCTTTGTGTGCAGCTGCTTGTAAAACCTGTGCCTTGCTTTTAGAAGTTCTCAGTGCTGTTCTCTTTTTGAAGAGAAGTAGCTCAGCTACTTCTAAACTGTTTTTTCCAAGTCTTTCCTGTCAGTACCATACTGATGACCCAAAACACTTCCTTGAAAAGTTGGCATGCTATTATGTGTCTGGCTGCTGTTATACAAGGAGCCCTCTGAAATATCTGTTGCCCTGCAGCTGCAAAGTGGCATGCTTGTGGCCTGAGGTTTGGAGAATGAATCCACTGTTGGCACTTATGTTGTGTGATAAATATGAACTGATCTCATTTCTTGTTTTCAGAATTTACCATAAATAGTAACAGAGAACAAGTGAGATCTTCCATTATGATGGCCAGCCTCCTCTGTAGGTACCATGTGAGCCTCAGTAAAAACATCTTGTTTGCAGTTTTGCATCTCTGCTCTGGATGTGGAATAAGGTCCTGAAAGGCTGGCTATGGGGAAAAGCAAAATGATAATGAAGTTGGGGGAAACTTATATTACTTACAAGATAAACCTGTGCAAAGTGGAGTCTGGCATGCCTTTGTGATTTGGAGAACTTTGTTGAATTTATGGTGGAATCTCATACAGGAGATGAGAACGAGAAGTGTAAATTCCATGGTATGGATTTATGTATCACTCTCAGAAAGTTTTCCCTTTGAGTGTGACTTTTATTCTCTCCATAGAAGGTTTGGGGTTATAAAACTGCTTCTGTGTGAAGAGGTTTTTCAGGTTAGAAAAGAAAACAACTGCGTGGAGATTTCTTAGTGAATGGTATACAGAAAGTAAATAGAATTATTTGCTAATTTTCATTGTGCAAGAGCAGGAGGCATAGAGGAAACATTAAAAACAAAACAAAAAAACTATTCTTTTTCATAAAACACAAGTAGTGTGATATTTTGGCAGTAAAAAAAATTAAATATATCCAGAAGGGGGATGTGGAACATAGATGTATCAGGGACTGTTAAGCATTACATCCCAGATGGAAGATGTGGCTCAGGAAGTTGTTAAACTGCTGGCTGCTGGAAGCTAAAATAATGTACAAAGGAAACAGTGGGTCTGTATTTGTCATGTTCTGGTATTCTTTCCTCAAGCATGCACTGCAGTAGACATAATAAGACAGAGGACAGTGGATTTGGCAAGTATAACTGTTTGATGCAGTAGTTGTTCATGTATTAAGGTTAATTTAAGTGTTCTGGCTGTCCAGCTCCTGCAGTTTTAAGTGGAGAGGTGGCACTTGGTTACTGAGGACTTTGTGGATAATAGCTGGAAGTGCAAACTTCTTGATAGTGTTTTCTGGGAGACTGTGAAAAGGACAGGTTGTAGTATGTCTCCACTGTCCTAATCCAGGGAACCACTGTTGCATTTTTATTGAATTGGTGTAGTTTGTAACTGTTACAGGATGGAAGTAGCAAAAAAGTGGTGGTTTTTTTCCTTAAAAAAATTGCTTTTGTTTGCTTCAAAAGTGGTCCTTTTCAAGAATCTAGTGGATGCATTTTTGCTACTAGTTGTTAAAAGCAAATGTGCTGAGTAGCCTCTGAATGTTGCATGTCAGTGGTGATGGACTAAGAGATATCCTTACTTGATGTGGCAGTGATGGACAGTGTTCCTTGACTTTTTTTTTCCCCACGAGTCAGAGTCTGTTCCATCATGTCAAACTTGAACTTAAATCAGTAGGCTTTCATCCAGCCTTTATTTGTGCCAGCCTTTGAAAGAGTAAATAAACAGCTTTGTCTGAACTGTGACTTGATTACCATGCTGGGTTATTGCTTTGTTCTGTCTCAGTTGTCCCTTGCTCTCAAACTGATTATTGTGCAAGTGTCTGCATTAAATGACATTTACCGTCTGCTGCCAAATCTCTGTTATTCTCTTCAGAAAGTCAGGGGTTAGAATATTTGACCTCTCCAACACCACATGTGTGATCTCTGCTGTGACTCACTAGGGAGGGTCAAAGTTGGAAAGAGAAGTACATACAACCCTCTTCACTGCAGAGTATTCCTCACAGCAGTGAAAGATCATGCTTTCGTCTCTGCTGCTCTATATATAGCATTTTGCTGCTAGCAGCGGAGTGAAACTGGCTGTGCTTACCTCATTCTCGCTGTGTTCTAGCTGAGCTGTTTTTTCTGGTACTATGAGAGAAATACTTTGCACAGGTATAACAAGGGCATATCCTGAGGAAGGGAGAAGAAAATTGGGTGCCTAGGAGAGCAAATGGTATGGTTATCATCACAGGCTGATGGGAGGGAAAGTGACTGATGGCTTGTGGGACTTGGAAGCAGTCTGTGGTGATCTGGTGATTTACGAAGCTTTGGTACTGAATTGGCTCCACTACTGTTCACTCCTCTAGCAATGGGGAGTGCCACAAAACCAGTGTTTTTTTTACGTGAACCTAAGTTGTATGTTAGGAACTGATATTTTTCTTTCCACCTTCTTTCTCCTCCCCTCCACTGACACTTGCTAATCTTTGTTATGTAGGAATGAATCTCTCTAAATGCTAAAATAGCCAGCATTTTTTCTGCTTTTAAGAAGGCCCCTTATCCTAAGCTAGATCAAAAACCTACTGTATTCAGTAAATAAACTACCATTCACTGAGTATTCACCTTTGGATCTGGATCTTAATGAAGAGGTACTTTTTACAGCTTTCTTGTGGACTGCACTCTGGACATTTCCTGGAGGAGGATGTGCTACACTATTATGATTCAAAGTGTGAATGAAATGAAGTCCCTGAAATTGTTTGCCAAAGATGGCAAGAGATGAACACAAATTGAAAGAAGGAAGAATGTGCAGGAACATGAGGAAAGGGTGATAGTTCTAGATTGGGTAATGATGTGACTCAAAGCCTGATCTAAAATGATTGTGGAAACAGTAGAGGAAGCAAGAGGTCTTAGTTTAAGTAGCCATTTGTATATTTGTATAAAGGTGACAACAGCTAGGACTGTTAGAAGTAACATGCCCTTCTCTCCCTTAATGCTTTGAGATTCACTGCATGCATAACAAACCAAAGGCAATTATATAGGAGAGTGCTGAAGTTCTTTCACTTGTTGGTCTAAGCTGAGTACTCCCAGAATGGTCTGGATTTGGCTTGAAGGCAGAACAAACCATAGTGCAAGAGCTGTCTGAAAAATCATTTTGAAAGATGTGCTTACTAGTGAGAGATGTGCAGTTTGTCTAATTTACTCTCAAGTGCTGTAACTCTTAACGTGACTTTTTCAAACTGGGGATTGTATTTACCCATCAATGCCGTGTGACTTCACTGGCTCAATGCTGATGTATTTGTTGTGGTTTAACCCTGATAGGCAGCTCAGCCCCACCAGCTGCCTGCTCCCTCTCCAACAGGTTGAGGGGGACAATTGGAAGGGTGAAAGTGAGAAAACTTACAGGTTGAGATGAAGCGAATTTGATGGGTAAAGCAAAGGCTGTATGCACAAGCAAAGTAAAACAAGGAATTAATTCACTACTTCCTGTCAGCAGGCAGGTGTTCAGCCATCTCCAGGTAAGGGCTCCATCATATGTAACAGCTGCTTAGGAAGGCAAACGTCTTAACTCCAAATGCCTCCCCTTCCTTATCCCTTCCCATTGCTGAGTAGTGTCATATGGTGCGGGGTTATCTCTCTGGTCAGTCAGGGTCAGCTGTCCTGACTGTGTTCCTTCCCAGCTTCTTGTGCACCCACAACCTGTTTGCTGGCAGAACGGTGTGAGTAACAGAGACAGCCTTGGCAGTGATTAGTACTGTTCAGCAGTATCTAAAACATCAGTGTTTTATCAATGCTGTTTTGGTCACAAATCCAAAGCATAGCACCATAGAGCTACTGTAAGGAAAATTTAACACTGTCCCCCACCAAACCCAGGTCTGCCTTAGGAGCGTAATCAGTGCTCATCCTGAGTGTGCAGTACATTTGCTTTACCCTTCGGAAGGGAGCTGTTTTGATGACAACCTGCAGTGGCAGTCAAGAGTCTGGCTAAGCTGATGAATTGTTGGCCAGTCTCTCTGTAAAGAAAAAGATTTTTCCCTCTTGGAAGGCGAGTGACAAAGACAGAGGGTTCAGCCTCCCCTCCTTCTCCAGCCCAGCCTGACCTTCTGCAGCCCCTCGGTGCCTCTTGTTTTCTTATTTTTATAGAAAATCAATATCCCTTCTGACACAAACAATAGCTCAGGCAAAAGAATAAATGGGGGAAACCTGAGATCTCTGTCCATCACCTCTCACTTTAACTCCCTCAAACTATTTAATTATAAGCATGCTTTTCTCCAGGTGTTGGTGACAGTGAAATTGCTAAATGAGGACCATTTTAACCAAAGATTGGGTGATCAATAACACTCTATAGCAGTAGCTTGTTGGATCAATAGCATTCATTATTTCATGGTTAAGGTAAGTAGCCTCCTTTGCAAGTGGAGGTCATTAATCAGTGCTTGCTGGACCTGCAGAAGGGCTTACTTAGGATTCTAGTTTGTGTACAGCCCTGAATTGTAAAAGGGGTGGTAAGGAGGGTGAGATCTGTCAAAGTTTATGCCAGTAAAGCAGTGGCAGTAATGTGTATTTATAAGGAACTAAAGAGCTCTCAATACAACAAGATGCTTAAAGTACTGTTAATATGATCTGGAATCTTGACAATGCTTTTTCCTTTCTCAGGCACCTTTCCTCTGAGGATGCTAAAACCCTTAAGAAGCAGTCACTCAATCCTCGCATCTGCTGCTTGTGAGGACTGTTAATCCAGGCTTTCAAAAGGGAAAGCAGACACGCTAAGAGATTTGCCCAGGGTCATACAGTGAGTTGGTAGGAGAGCTAGGAATGAAATCAAAGACTTACAGTTCTCAGTCTCTGGCTTTAATTGCTATGGTATATATGTGGGAGGGTGAATGGATGGCCAAACTTTGTAATGGATTGATTTGGAATTTGGTATTAACTTTATATACTGAAATGTGGGAATGATATACAGACTGTTCATCCTTCAAGTTTAGATGACCTCTATACAAGGATGAAGATGCAGAGTTTGTAGATATCCAACGTGACTAGTTGATTTGGCTACACTTTGGAGTGCATTTTCTAAGAGCAGTAATATGCTCACAGAAAGGAATTTTAATATGTGTCTGCAGTTCTTTGAGGTGACACATCTTGTGGTCCCCCATCCTTCAGCTTTGGAATTGAGGAATCTTCAGTTGATAGTGGTGTCTAGTATGATCCAATTTCCCTGGAAAAAAGGGACCCAGAGTTTCTTTCTAATTGTGTGCCCTGATTGGAGATTGATTCTAGTACTAAGTTATACCTCATGTTTGCATCTAAGGCCTTAGTGCTAAGGGGCTGGGCAGTAAGTAGTTTCTGCTTGTTCTGATATCTCTTAACTGAATCAGAGGAGTCCAAGTGTCTAAGGATTGATTTAATATCAGCATTAAAGCCATCAGATGCTTAGGACTGACCTGAGATGTACTTCTGCTACAAATATTCATCCAGCTTTACAGTCAATTAATGACTTTCTACACATTAATTTCTAGTTTAATTCTTTGGTTCAAGAATTATGTCTCCTGTAACTGCTTCAGCAAATGCAAAGTGTGCTGTAATGAGGTTGCATTCAGCAGCAGCAAGTCATGCTGTGCTAAGGTATTTAGCTGAAGAGTTGTGAGTGTACCAGCTGCTCTCCCCTCCAACTAAAATAAAAGTTGCTGTAGATTTAAGGGGAGTGTATGTGTATCTATATAACATTATTGAGAAAAAGGAGTCTGAAGTAGAAAATTTCAGAGGGTTTTCAGTAGCTGTAAAGTGATCCATGGACAGAGTTTTTAACCACTGAATTTCCTAGTGAGTGTTACAGACACTGTCATAGTTAGGTTATTAACTGTAGTACCCGAGGCAAATGCCATTGTATTAATTACTTTTTGATAACTTAGAACTAGACTGGATACAGGATTCTGCTTCAAGTGATGCAGCATTGCTAGGTTTTAACAGAAAACAATTATGCTGGAGCCAGCCCCCATTTATCTGCAAAGCAATTTTTGTGAGATATGTAAAACACTTTGGACTCAGAGAAATGGGCTAGTAAAATATAATAAAGTGGTTTTTGTTTTATATATGCTGCAATCCTAACAATGAGGTTTTTGTTTGTTTTTGTTCCAGTGAAACCAGCAGCGTATGCAGTAGCAGCGATACTGGCTTGTTTACCAATGATGAGGGCCGCCAAGGTAACAACTGTTCTGTGTTTTTCCTCATGTGTGGCTGGGGAAATTCTTTTACTTTCTTTACAAATACAAAGAAAAGTACATATTTGAAGGGGGACAGAGAGGGAAATACTGGAGAAAGGCCAGTGGCTAGGAGGGGCTAGAAGTTAAGAAATGAGCTGAGGGCTACCAAAGTGTGATTTTGATAAGAGTACACTGATACTTCAATGTCAGATCCGTAATACTTTAAATATAAGAAACTGTTATTAAGGAGAGGCACAGAAATACAAGAGGAGTTTCAGAGCTTTCCATAATGAAAGAACAGTACTTATGATGTTTCTGTAGGTGTTTTAATTGTTGTCTATACACCATTAGTGAATGAGTCTGTTAGTTGTTTTCTCTACGGTCAAGAAGAGATGATGTGGAAAAAAAAAAATCAGGTAGTACTGACATGCCGTATAACAGACAATGCTAAAAAGACAACAGTAATATGTGATAGGTTTCATTTTTAAAAATACATGTTCATCCCTGGCTCTTGTAGGCATTAGTTGAGCCTAGTATTTTCAATATCTGTTGTAGAAATGAATTCTTAGGAAGTGTGAGTGTGGAGTGTAAACTGGTTTTATTAGTGGCAGCACAGTGTCCAGTTTATGGGGGATATGGCAGAAGTAAGTGTGAAAGGGCTTCTGGTAGGCTCATAGGCACTCAGGACTATTCTATTTGGAGCAGGTGGAATGTGACCCTAGAGACTTGTAATTCTGCACAGCTTCTGCTGGTGTGTGCTCTGATTCTGTCACATTTCACAAGCTAAGGTTTGGATGAGATCTCTTTTGGGAATATGTGAGTGCTAAAGTAAGTAGTATCAGTAACTCAGCAGGAAATGCTGCTTCCACTAGCTTGTTACTGACCCAGGTATCTGTATGAGGCAACACAATGATAGCAAATATGCTTATGTGCTTTCTGATTATGTGCTAGGCTTTAGGGATGATCTGTTATGATCTTAGGTAGCTATAACACTTACCCTGAGAGTAGGGATTTCAAATATTCAGTTTTGACCTTTGATGAAAAGTAACTGTTTTCCGCCTCCCATCCTTCAAAAGCAACAGAAATGTCAAATCTTTTGTCCTCTCTTTCTACTGATGACTGTTCTGAGGGAGCCGAAATTAGTGAGCATGTCAGATGATGAAGCAGGTTGGTGACTGAGGTGGTGAGTTTTTACTTCATCACCTGAGGCAAAATTGGTGTAGACTGGATATTGTGTGAGTGTATTTATATGTGTGTGTATATATATATATATATATATATACACACACACACACTTGTCTATATGCTTGTCCTATATACTTGCCCTGGTTTTATACCCTATTTTAGACATTAACTTTTGGCTGCAACTATAAGTAGGATACTCAATATACAAGAGCATGTAGGATATACTACTTAAATAAATTAATAAAATCCAATTGTAGCCTTCCCTATGTGGACACTAGAAGAGATTTGACATTCTAGTCATTGTGTCACTGTCTATTCAAACAGTTTACACTGTAATACCTTTCTGGCCAAGATGTTTTAGCTTACAGTTATGTTGAAAAGGGTTAAAAAATGTTGTGGCACTTCAAGTCAAATGAGGAACATCTTCCTTCCCTTTCTTTTTAGACAATTTCTAGTAAAAAAGTAAAATTTAGAATAGCAGTGTACTTAAATTGAATGTAGTTTCCCCTCTCCTTTTCAGGTTACTTCATGTAATATTTGTGCTGTTGCTAATTAAGTTGATATTCTTTGTAATTCCAATTGCTAGTGCACTTCTGTGAGCAGGAAATAGTCTTAGTTTATAATTTGATGTAAGCTTTTTTGGTTTGTTTGTGTTAAATACATTGGAATCTCTCATGGTGAAAGTTACTGCAGTATTAGCATCTGATCCTGGTTGTTACAGTTTGTCTTGTGAGAGTAGTGATTTGAGATATGCTCATAGATCCAAAAACATAGGGATATTTTTTGACAAATTACGATCACTTGGAAGAACTATCCAACATTACTTAGTTTTAAATTACTGTAAAGTGGGTAGGGATATTTATATTTTAAAATATATTTGTCACAAGCATACTCAGTCAACTGATGTAGCACAGAAATAAAAAGCAATGTCAGAACTTTGGAGTGAAACGTTCGGACTATCCTACCTGTTGCTGATTGGGGTTGGTTTTTGAAGCTATTCTTGCTTCTATTATGTGCAAGATTGCAGCATTCTTACCAGGGCGAGTAATATCTCTATATTTCTTTTCTTCTCTTTGTCTGGGAAGTTATATGGGTAGGCATACTGTACTTCAATCAGGAATAATTAACTTGGTAAGGAAAGAAGAGTAAGTGGAGATACTTGAATTGAGACTTAATGGTAGGCAGATGGGAGTTTTTCCCAAGTCAGGCGAGTTGCCTTGCAATTACATGGGACTGTAAGGCACAGTCTGAAAATCACTTGGGGTNGGACTGTTTCTTAGTAGGGCTACTGAAAAGCGAAGTGTGTCCTTATTCTTGCCTTTTTTTTACACTACTTGTGTTCTACTGCTCTCAGGCGGATTTCTGGCCAGGCAGGTTTACCATGAGTAGTGTCTGATGCAGTTCAGTTTTAGACTGCAACAGCGTTTGTAGCAGTGACCCTGCTTTATGGAGACTTGGATCATGACTGCTGTTGCTGCTCTAGTTTTGCAGAGGACTTTTAGTTCTGACAGACTTTAAGAAATTTTGATTGAGGAGTACTCACAGCATGGTTAGTACTTACACTTAGAGTGACCATTTTTGATAGTTGTGTATTTTCCTCTTAGCTGCTGCCTTAGGAGACTAGGAATCTTTCTCATCAGTGAATGTGCTACTTTTGCTTACTCTGTGAGCACGGTCTTCTCCTGTCATGAATTCTCCTGTGGCAGCCTATAATGTGCCAAATCATTGGCCTCCACCTCTGTCACAGTAATTACTTCAGAAAGAGAGTTCTGCATAAGACATCACACAACATGGAACTAAGGTTGATGAGATGCAGTCGCAACAGTGCTAAAGCTGCCCTAGGCAGGTCTATAAAGAAGGCTTTGTTCTGTAGGGAAATTTTGTAGACTGATGAGTTGGATAGTTTAAAGCATTTAGTGAGGCCCCATAGTTACTGCAGATCATTGAAACAGAATACAAATACAAGTCTCTTCAGGAAGGAATTCCTAATGAGACTTCAGCTGTTTCACATGCCTACCTGTAGTATTTTGTGGTATTGTCACAGGGCATGTTGATATTACTTGTGGCTAATTCCATCCTATTTCTTTAGGAGATGACGAGCAAAGTGATTGGTTTTATGAAGGAGAATGTGTTCCAGGATTTACTGTACCCAACCTTCTTCCCAAGTGGGGAACTGACCACCGATCTGAAGTGGACCGGATTGATTCAGGCCTGGACAAGCTTTCAGATTCCACGTTTCTTTTGCCCTCACGGCCAGCTCAGAGAGGTGAGGTCCATAAGGAATGTTATGTGTTTGAGAACTTTTGACGTGATGGCAAGAGTACATTCTTCTATTCATAGGTGCTGCAATTTAAACATATTAGTGATCTGTTTTTTTTTCATGATTCAATTAAAAATAACTGCACTACTGGAGAGGGTACTAAAATACTCATACTGGCTGTCCATATTCTTGAGCCTTTTTTTTTTTTTAAATAGGAATTTTAGGTGATTTATGAATAAATTGCCATATCTACCTCTTGCAGATTGAGAAATAAGAGATAGAGGATCTGATTTGATAACTGAACTGTGTTTCATGATGGTTTTGTCACGAGGAATCTTCTATATTCATTATTCAGGTTTTCTGGGTTTGGTTTTCAGGATTTCATGCCCGCCTGAATCGCCTTCCAGGAGCTGCTGCCCGTTGTCTCCGCAAAGGTCGGAGGAGGCTTGTTGGCAAGGTATTCCCTTTCACAAGATAATTTTGTATTTCCAGTGCTTATCAGTCATCAACTACTATTCTAAGATATCATGAGTCATTTTCTGCAGAAAGGGGCCCTGTACACTTTCTGTTTTATGTGTTGTTATATTTAACTGCCTTGAGTGTCTAAAGGTGAGTGACTAAGTGGATTTTAAGGTAGCTTTGGAATGGCAAAGACAGTTGATCAGTGTTAAAAGCACTGTGAAAGAAGATTTGAAGATGAATGACAGAGTGCATAAATATCATGACTGTTTTAGACAGAGTGTAGAAGAAAATTATGATGGCATGAGACTTGTGCATGCTCATAATCTGAGATTATAAAAACAGAGAGGTGACTCAAGGGTGAAGGAAGGCCACATTTTAGTTAGGGAAGCAGACTGGTATGAATGGCAGCAAAGGAAGGTGGTTTTAGCAGTTGGATTTTTAATGGGGAGACACAAGAATAAAACAATATATGGAATAACACAGACAAAGCTACCCAAAGCCATTGACTAGGTTTGTTATATAGAGAGCAAACAATAAACAAAATATTGGTCCTGTTTCCTGTCTAAAAGAGGGACCTGTTTGGATCTAGATCTTGGAGTGCTGAGTGCTGCTGTCTGTTGTATGTTTCTGAGAGGGAAGGTGTTGGCTGTGTTTTTTATTGGGTGTTTTCTTTTTTATTGGGCTGTGCTCTTGCTTTTGAAAATATTGGCATATGTTCTGAGCTGACTGGCTTTAGAGGGTCTGTTAGCAAGGTGTGTTAGAGGAGCCTGGAGTGTAGGGGAACGCAACTTCTTCCTTCTGTTTAATCACACTTGAAAGATCCATGTTTGCCCCTTCTTTCTTCCACTCACCTTGCTTATTTGTAGCCAGCATTTAAAATATGAATCCTCAGTTGGCAAGATACTGGTTTTGGGTAGGGTTCCTCAGGCCACCTGCAAGTGGCTGGGCCTGTCGGCAGCACCTCTAATGATCCAGATGAGAAGGATAATATTTACTTGTTTAATTCATCTTCATCACCTTAAAGGGATCTTTGTCATTTGCAACGGAGGTCACTACTCCCCCTTCCCCATCTCTCTCTAAATTGTAATCATAAATAATGAGTTTCATTCAGAGCTCCCCGCCAGCGAGCTGCTAATTACCAAAAGTGTGGCTTGTAATTTACACAGTAATAAACCGTAAATTTAAACATTACGGCACTTTAAGTTAATAATTTTCCTGCTGTAACAAATAGCCCATCTTTCACCCCTGCTGCTACGGCTCCCTCCAAACTTTGAGTGCGTTTTGTCTGTGTACCTGGCACAAAGAAATCTTACCTGTGAAAGCTTTTTACCCCCATCTTCAGACCCTTCCTTCAAAGACCCTTTGTTTTTGGAGGTGGTTGCTATGCAAACATGAACAGCTGGTGCTTCAGGCTATGTGTGTATCAAGCACATGGACAGGGCAGTGTCTCACAGGGAGAAATACACTCCCAGAGAAAGTCCCTTTTCCTAGGATCTACCTTTTCTTTACCTGCTAGAGGTCCTGCTGCTGAATTGCTGTTTTCAGAAGGGGCAAACGCTTCATGCATACTCCTTGTTTCATTCATATCTGCTTGGTGAATTCCCATTTTAAGTGAGACAGTGTGATGTCCTGTTTCTTAGCCTATTTCTGGCTCAGCTGACCCCAGCAACCTGTAAGTAAGCACTTCTCAGCCATTTCCCATGTGCTTAACTGCATCCTTGTGCTGCATACTTTGTACTGGTCCAGTCCTTGGTGTACCCCTGTGCAAGCAAATATCATCACTAAAATAATAAAACCCAGGCCCCTCAAATAAAACGATCATTTTCTTCTGTTCTAATTAGTTAAATCACCTCTGTTGAGGTTCTTAAAGGAGAGTGTGAAGTTGATTAGCTGACAGTGGGCTGAGAAGGAAAGGATGTGGCCCAGGGGAAGTAAGATCTGTTCTTAATGACAACAACCAACTATTATGTCTGCTCACTGTGTGAGAGTCTGCAACGTTTTACCTGTCTTTGTGTTTCAGGAGACCTCCATGAGCACCGAGAGGCTAGGTCATATTGTTAGTGATCCACGCCAGAAAGAGTAAGGCCCTTAACAGCTGTTGTGTAGAACTTTTGGAAGGGAGGAAGAGCTCTAGGGTCCTCTTCCCTCCTGGGACTGAAGAGAGTGAAGAACTGGGTGGTAACTTAAGCGTGCACTGACCTGTGGAATGGGAGGGAGTCCTCTACTGGTGGCTTCTCCATTTTCTTACCTGCAATTGCTGACTTTTGTTTTGTTTATAAGGCTGCCTCAGTGTGTGGACACTGCTTAAATGCCCTTTTGGTTACAGTCAGCTTTTTCTTTCCCCCTCCCTTACGTGTCATTGCAATAACTGCAAATCTTCTGCACAGTATGGGAAGACTGGACCCTATATATTAGTTTTTAAAAAACCTTCTGAGTGGAATCATGCTATAGGTGCATGCCCACACTGCAGAATTTGTGCTGACAAAGCAGCCCTGAATTTGCTTTGTTTCTTTGGTATTCCATCTCCTTCCCCAATTAATGTATTTAAATTGTAGTCAGCACCAGAAATAGTCATGGTGCCTATCCTTTGGCATCCCCCTAATGCTATTCTTGTTGGACAATGGATAGGTAAGGATGGCACCTCTTGGCTATAGTGCAGTGTGTCCAGCCTTCACCAGCTGTCAGTAATCAGTTTTCTTCCTTGCATCTGAAATTCATTGTTTTTAATGAGTCCTGCTGATGTTTAATCTTTCTCCTTCTCCCTCTGTCTTTGTTTTTCCCTTCCCATTCTCTCCTTACCCCAATTCCCCAACCCTCTATTCCTCTCCACTCCCCATGTTTGTTCATTCCTTGGCATTGCTCCCACCTGTCCTTCCGACTCTGCCTCTTTCCAGTTTTTGGTTACCATCCATGGGGAAGAGAGATCGCAACAAGGTAAGCTGACTCTGCTCTATCTTTTTTATTTTCTTGGTTTCCTTCTCTCTAGAAAGAACAATGTGCCAGCTTCTGATTTCCAAAACACAGTGGCCTGTGCACATGAGGTAAGACAGCACTGTCCCTTCTCATTTTGTTGACTGATGTCTTTTGGGATTTGAACAGAACCCATGTCTCAAGCATTGTATTGTGTATTTAAACTGAATAGCTCAGGAACTCCTTTTGTTTATCACCCTGTTTCAGGTTAGTGTAGGCCTTCCTCTCTAACAGTGGTTAGGAGGGAAAAGATGCCTCTTGGCAGGAGGAGTTTGACCTCTCAAAATTCCATAAGAATTGGAAGATTTTTCTCTTTTTAAATGGTTTGTTTTGCGTTGGTTTGACTCAGGCTTCTACCTGATAGTCCCATCAGCAGAGAAGGGAAAAAAAATTGATGAGCTGATTGTGGTTAAATAGCAACTGTAGCAGGAAGATTTAAGAGATGATAAGCAAAAGAAATAGGTGTTCTTGTAACTAAAACATGTGTATGCACTTTTATATTCTCCAGTAAGTTTTTCATAGCTTCAGTGCTAGAAGGCTTTTTTTAACTTAAGGTATAAGAGCTTGGTTTCTTAATAGCAGAAAGCTAAAAGGATCTTCCTTTTAAGCAGTCGTGTTGCACCAGTGTTCCTAGCCATGCACATTCCCTTCTATTCCTTTGCAAGTTGTTTTTCAGTTGGTGAGCAGTACGATTGAAATCTGTTTTACCCTTCGGGTGACTAAAACAAATATACATGTCAAGAAATAGTTTTCAGGCCTTTGTGCAATTGTGTATTTTCTGTTAATGAGAACATTCCACATACCACTTTTATATTGCTAAAGATAAGAATAATAACTGTATAAACTTTAAAGTGACCCAAATAAATTGGTGTTGTTTTCTTTACATGAACTTGAATCAGTTATGGAGGGTTACTGGTGATTCTCCCCTACTGTGCAGCTGCAGTACTACTTCGCTGACAGTAAACTAGCAGGAGCTCCCTGGTAGCAGCAGCTTTGTGGTGCATAGTGCCTCTTCTTTCTCAAAAGGGTTGAAGTCAAAGGCCTAGTACTGAGTTCCAGAGTTTCAGATAGCTTTTATGACAAGTCCTCCTACTGCTGGGGATTATTCATTTGTCCTTATTTAAAAATGCATCAGTAATCTGAGGAGTACAAGTGAAGTGTTCTGGCAATTTGTTTAGCACTTTGCAAAGCAGATGGAAATAAATTTCCTGCTTGTGGTGTGATTATAAATAAAGAGGAGCAGCTGAATGGAAGTGTAATGCAGGTATCCCCAAGAAACTACTAGTCTAAGCCTTCTATTTGCATATTGAGCAAAGTTTGCTCCATGCATTGATTGACGAGGATATCCCATTTATGTTCTGACATTTAAAAAAAATCTCCCATTGTGTTTTCTCCAACAAGCTGTTTTGCACAGATTTGATGCCTTCAGGATTTGCCCAGTGTATGTCTAACAAAGGATCTAAGATTAGCCTGAGCATGCAGTGTTTCAAAAACTTGTTTTAAGCAGTTAGCAAAGAAAGCTTGTGAGGTGGGTTGCAAGTGGGAGGAGCAGTTCACTTGCTGTGGAATGAATTGGGAGATCATTGTGAACTGAACCTGATGGGCCCAAGTCTTCTAGAGGTCTTTCAGTGATGCATATGACCGAAGAGAATATTATAACTGCTCTGTGTGTGCTTGCGCCATTCATAACAGTGACTTTTCTCTCTATAATGTGAAGGTAGACATGAGGCTTCTTGAAAGGAAGGCAGACTTTTTGCTCATGGAATGCAGCACTTTTAGTGTGCTGTTGGCCAGTCAGCATTTTTAATAATGAGGGTTGCAAAAGGAATGTGCTTGTAAGGCTGTCTGTTGTGAGAAGATGGTTTTGAGATTTGCTGTGGCACCCTGTACTAGCCATTTGTCTGGAGTGAAAGTCAGTTCTCACCTAGTCTTACACCTTGGTATGTTAGAAATATCTCCTGGTACTGTATGAACAACTAGAGGGAATAGATCAGCTGTATCTGGAGACTATTTCTTTTAATGCTTTGCTTAAATAAAATCTCTTGACTTTCCAGTTCAATCCATTATCTCCTCTGTACTCTCTGGATGTGCTTGCTGATGCTTCCCACCGAAGATGCTCACCAGCACACTGCACTGCCAGGTAACTCCCTTGTGCTGCTCTGTTTGGGTTCTCTCACTTCCTTCCTGTGATTATCTGCAGTTAGTACTATGAGGTCTGAACAGTGCTCATGGATCTAGAAGTTAATGCACTTTTCCCTAGGATGTCTGTCTTGAAACTTGATGTAAAACATACTGGTGCAAATTGAGTCTTAGTGCACCAAACACTTAGAGTACGTGAAACAGTGAATGACAGATGGGTAGAACATACTGTGCTTTTAGAAATAAATGTGAGTTGCTGCAGTTCTGTTGTACAGGTACAAACGGGTGTATTGTTGTTGCCCACTATTAAAGTTAGAACAAGATGAGAGGGAGAGTACTGACAAGCTTGTGTAGATTACATGCTGAGGCATTTTGGTATCCTGGGTGCATAAAATATACCCTCTGTGCATATTTAGAACTCACCTGAGGTGACCTCCAATGGCTTGATATCTCTTTTGCTATAGCATAAAATTTAGATCTGGTCTTACCAAACACTGAGGTATGTTTGAGTCTGCATAGCTGGGGTTAATATGCTATTCAGGCACCTTCTGCTGACGAATCCTAAATTAAATTCAAGTATTGGCCTTGGAGGTGACTCCTGTTCTTGTGCTGCAGGTGACTATCTAAAAGTAAGGTGCCCTTGAGTTCTTTCCCCATGCAAGGAGACAGACCCTTGCTTGGGACAAAATTCTGCTTATATGCTTGTAACACAAGAAACGTCTGGACTTTCAGCTTCATGGCTTTCTTTCCCTTGTTAATTAGCAAATAGAGCATGAAAAATGTACTGAGGTTGTATGTATGTGAACGAAAGCTTGGCACCCACCCAGCAATGCCTCCTCCCACTGGCTTCTGCAGGGAATTTTGTGATGTCGCACCATGACCTCATACTGCTGTAGCCAGCATGTTAAAGCTGGAAGGGAGGAGAGAGGAAAAAATCCGCTCTTAAATGTTCACCTGGACAAGAGTAAAAAGAATTCAGAAGATTATGCACCAGCAAATTGGTTCCCTTCAGTGCTTTGGTCCCACTCTGGGGATATTTTGTGCTTGTGTAGCAAGAAGACTGGTCTCTTTGTTTACAGCTAAGATAACCTTTCTTGTGCCTTGACTATGTTACTTAGTGCTCTACAGAAGTTTTTCTTCCAGAAAGGAGAGCTAGACATATCCTGCTCACATACTCAAGAGAGGGCAAAGTCTCTACTTTTATGATTATCAGTGAATGCCCTTTCCAAAGCAACTAGTTATGGCAAGGGTTTTTTAAAACTGAAGGAATCATGTTTGCTTGGTTTTGCAGAGTATGTAGTCTAGTTAATCAATGATTGTATCTGCTTAGTTACTTCCTCTAATGAACAGGTCACTGGTGTCCTGACAAACATAATCTCTTGACAATAGATATTCTTTAGGTGATTTGTGAGCCAAGTCTGTTAGTAGTCCCATTTTGTCACAGGAGGGTCAAGTGATCTCTGTAAGCACTGTTCAGCAGTTGCCCGAGTTAACATCTTCCTCTTTTGCCATGGATGGAATGAATTCCAGTAGTCTGTGCTTTAGTAGGCTCCTAACAACTTGTACCTAATCCTGGAGAAAGTCCTCTCAGAAATTTTTCAGACTGTAGTGTGTTGGGGAAAGTTAATCCCCTGAGAATGATATGAAATGTATTAAAGAAGAAATTATCTTGATGTGGACATCCAATTTCTTCAACCTGATGCCCACCATGCCATGCAAAATTACCTATCTCTGCTTAGTTTCTGCTATCATGAATGTGTCCAGTGGAGTACAGTTACAAAGTGGAGTCCTTTTTCTCCCATGGAAATGCTTTCTTTGTTTCGGTGGTGGATTTTGGTGCAGTTCATCTGGAGTACTGGTAACCCAGTGCTTCGTTTAAGCAGAGCTGAAGGCTAGAATACTGAGCACAGTTGGAGGTGTTCAAGAAAGGCTTTTCAGTGTCAAGGAGGAGGTTCTCTGTGGAGAGTTCCTTGGGAAGTCTTATTTGAAAGGCTGTATAAATTGTACGCTACCAAGATTACCTTTCTTGCTTTATGTCTGTGATGAGAAGAGATTTCATTCAAAGTGTATGCACAGCACTGGGAATTTCACACCCATCATTAGAAGCAGTTTTGTGTGTGTGGTGACTGTTATCATTAGTGGTATAATTTTATTTTGTGAAGCGAGGAGAGTTTCCTGCTTTCTTACAGTCCTCCCGAGGGACAGCTGGTGTATTAATTTGCTGTATTGCCTCCTGGCTGTTCCCAGGCTGTTTTTCCTCTTCATCATGGAATTTTTAATGGCCCTGCTGCCTCTCGGGAGGCATGCAAGAAAGAGTACCTCAGGGATCTCTTCCTTTTTTTCACATGCCTATAATTACTCTCCTTTAAGAGCACAAAGTGTTTGCTAATCATGTCTTGTCTGTTAAGGTTTCAGCTTCACAGTGCAGGCTGTTAAAAGCAAGCAAGCAGAGACTTGCATGGACAGCCCAAGTGATCCTTCCCCTTTTTCCCCTCTGCCCATTTGCCTGTCTGGGAGAAAGGAGTGGTCTGAACAGAATTTTCTTATTTAACTTCTTCTTCTTAGGAGGGTTTTGTACAGACTCAAGCAGAATATCTTATTAGGTTTTGGTTATTTCAATGGCTCTATCAGTGGGAAGACATTATAGGGTGTTAGTTGGTGGAATGATATTCCCTTGAGGCAGTTAAAGAGTTTCAGAAGAGCCTAGGACCAATGTTCCTTCAGTCTGAATTTGAATAGCTGGTAGAATTAGAGAGGAAGGTAGAATATTGTCCTTAATGCCATTTACGATTTGCCTAGCCTTCAAAATAGGGTTATGGGTGAAAAACTCAATTAAATGTTCCTACTGGAGGTCGTAGGAAAAGTAAACCTCAGCTGTCAAGTAGGTGTTCAAGGTGGAGATTTGAAGAATTATGTTAGAGAGACCTCTTAACAGTACAGATGAATCTAAGAAAATAACTTCACAGGTACTCTCAGTTAATATTAACTGTAAACCTAGAGTTTAATTTGGTTTAGAAGCAAGTCTTTCATCTTGTCTAGAACATGGGATAAAGACCTGAAGAGGTGAGTAAGCTTCTAGTAAAATGTCATTTGCTCCATATCCTGAATTTGGTGGTGGTGTTAGAATGAAAAGGCTTTAACGTCTCTAATTCTAGTTACAGGTCTACAAATATGCTTCCCAATCTCATTCTTTCTCTTCTGTATCTGTGCAGAGATCCTGACATTTCTGCCTCTTAACCAAGCATGTGGAAGTACATTGCCTGCAATGTCAAGTCTTTCCAGAGGCAGCTGAAGGAGTGAACGGATGTTCACAATTTCATGCTTTCCTACCTGACCAGGACAGTATCCAGTTCACCGTACACAACCTGTCCACACATCTTCATCTTCCTGCAATTGTCTTTATGTAAAAATGTCTGCTGTCAAGTACTTTAGACATCTATCTCCCTAGTTTGACTTTTGTCTTTTTCCATTTAGCTGGAGCGCTTTCATGTCTTCCTTTGCTAAAGGCTGGCTAATATTCCAGTTGGGAATATAACAGAATTCTTCTGACCAGCATGCAATGAAGAGCAGCTATCAACCTAGTGTCATATGTAATTGTCTGAGGCCTAATGCTCCCATTTTGGTGAATTCCAATTCTCTGGAGTGAAAAAGAAATTCCCCTTGGTTTCAGAATTTTGTTTTCTTCACCCATGTTCTTCACTTATGTTGCCATTATCAAATCAGTGTACTCAGCAGGTCTAGGAAGCATAAGGACTTTTTCTGGCATAGACGTGATACAGTATGAAAATAGAATGCAGTATATGGGATCACATTGTCTCTTGTTTAGAATGCTTCTATGGAAAACTAGAAGAAAATGTGTTCACTTGCATTTGCCACATACAGACTTTTAGGGATGGAATTGCTACATTATTAGAATGCTTACTTGGGGAACAGACTGCTACTGCATGAAGACCTGCGAGATTCAGATCATTTAAGAAGTGAGCTCACCTGTTAGTGATTTTTGGAATCTGCAAATGCTCTGCCATGAGGTTCTGCAGGGCACAGGAGACTGCTATGCACAGGAGATGCGTACAGTGTGATGTGATAATAAGAAGTACTTGCATACATGGGAGCTTTGTGTGCAGCTTGTATTTATATGTGTTGTGTGCAAATCAGACTTTGGTGCCCAACTGGCTAGATAGTCAAAGAGGAGGGAGAACTCTGCTTTTACTATTAATTTTGTGAAACCACCATCAACAGCCTCAGGTAACACTTCAGGGCTTAGAGAAAGAAGAGCCTTTTATTTAGCCTGTGTTTGCCAGGGATATAGCATCGCAACAGCAACAGCTGGGTTGTGTGGAGTTTTAGTAGCAGTATCCTTGTTAGAAGGCTGTCTCCACTGAATATTTGCTTTAATTTGAGGATAATAGCATCCCTTATTTGTATGACAGTAGATTAATGGCTGCTTCTTACTTTCACTATGTAATCCAAGTGCTTTGCTTCCTCTAAGGATAGAGTTAGAATAAAGATTGTCAGCAGAGAAGCTGGATTATGTGAGATTACAGTGAGAGGCATCCCAAGTGTGGGATGTGCCTCCTACCTCCCTCTAGGAGGTAGGAGCTAACTGTCACAGTTTGCTCTGTAGGATCTTCTCAGAGATGTCTGTTGTGAGATTGAGGGTTATTTTTACCTGAATTTTGAGGGAGTGGCTGTCACTTTACCATCTAGGCTTCACAGATAGTGAAGTTTTCAGGGGCCTAATGCTGTTCATTTAGGTTCTTTGTGGGCTAATGTCTGCTTGGGTTCTGTTGTCTCCCACAGATAGTACTACTGTCCCTAACTTTCTCTTGAAACCCTGCAGTTAGATGTAAAGCTCCTGTGACTATAGTCCAGCATGTGGTCACCTTGAACTGCAGGAGTAAGACAATTTTGTTTCATTTAAAAGAAGAAAAAATAAATCATAGAATTAATATGTGGAGAAAAAGGAAACATTACTTCTGGCACATTAGAGACAGCAATGAATCGCAGCTTTCTGCATACCATAGCCCACTTTTTCTCCAGTGTGACCTGCGTGCAGAATCAGGTACCTTAAGTACTATGTTAAGCACAAGAGACAAATTCTGTACTTCCTAGATAATTCCTTTAGCTTGTGATTAAAAAAAAAAAATCACTGTCAGAAACACACTATAGACTTTTTCCATAGAAAACCATTTTTTCTGTAAGTATTTAATTTTTTGTACTTTGGCAGGGAGAGGCTGCAGTGTGAGGTGGATATACTGCAGCCATCAGCATAGCTGCACTTTGGATCCTGCTTTGTTTCTCCAGATGCGTTCTGCTTTTTCTCTTCCCAGGTTAGAATTTCAGTTCACTTTAGGCTGTAAACTAGATTTTTGCTTTAGGCTTTGGTCCCTTAGTAGATCCAACTGTGATTTTATTTAATTTTCATTAGGCTCAACCAGCCATCATCCAAAAGTAACTATGTAATTATTTTCTCATTTACTGTTTGTCAACATTGAAGAAAGTACAGAAGCCTAGCAGAAGAGACTGAAAACCAGTAAAGACAGAGTTAAGTACCTTTTTAGTTTCTCAGTGTAGGCCCATGTCTTTCATCCTGCAAGACTTCTTCACAGCGGGGCTTGTGACAATGCACAAATGTGCGTTTTCTGTCAGCATTTCCTCTCAGCCTTGTTGTATTGTACTTCAGAAGAGCTGTTAAAATTCAGCTTTGGCAGAAAAACTAATTCATGGTTGCAGCCTGTTAGTGAGATTTTCACCACTTCTAGTTCAGTCTGTCCATTGCAATGGACAGTGTGCTGTGCGTATCCAGGACCTGACTTTCCTGGTGGTGGTGTTTCTAGGAGTCTGCTGTTAAACTCGGATTTATGAGTTCTGTTCTCTTACTGATATAGCAACTGAATGCTGCGTAGTGATTAGAAATTAGGTTGAAAAGTGTGATATCTACCAAAAAATGCATATTTCATAAGTTATATTTCAGACATCCTTTCTGTCTGTGTCTTTATAAGGACTATCGTCTCTGCGTGCATTCCTCTGCTCCTCACTCTCCCAAGGTACCTACCACCTGGAGATTCCCTGTATGTAGATTTATGATGCCTGTAAAGTGCACTAGCCACTTGAAACTGACACTTTTACCACCAGGTCAGTCAGAGCCAGTGAGTAATCAATAGGTTCCTGATTTACTAACTGAAGTGTGGGTGATCAATAAGGGATAAACCTGAATGAAATACATGTTACAGAGACAATTTATGACCTCTGAGCCTTTGTATGTTAGAGACAGGGCTGCTAGATGTAGCATCCATGCTATTAATCTCCAGCTGGAGTATGATTTGCCTTTAGTTTTATGAGAATCTGTTTTCTCCCCCCTCCCTTTTTTATTTACCTTGTAAGGTAAGGGTAGATGTGGTTTGAGCATGAAGCTGAGAGCTAGAAGCTGTTATTCAAAATCTAGCCACAATGTTTGTGAACTGGCAAAAATCGTATAAAGTCTTTTGGAAATGATAGTGCATACTACTTTCCTAGTCCATAGTGATTCTTCACCAAGGATCAGCTAGCTAATGTTGATGTAAGTTCATAAAATTAAAAAGGAAACATTATTATTATTCATAAAATGAGTTGAATTATTTTATATAATTATGTAGTTGTCTGGTTAGTAATCTAATACTGTTTCACTGATGCAAAATAAAGATGGAGAGTTGGCTATGTGTGCCTAGATGTTTCAGAATACATGACCTAACAATGTTAAAATACTGTATAGCCACTATCATAATCAGGTACAAAGCACTTTCTAGCATATGCAAAGTCACACAGAGGTTAGTCACTTAGGTGTACAAACCCAGGATTTTATTATGCAGTCTACACATGTGCTAGTATTTTTGAAAGCCTATAGTTCATGTTTTCATGAGGATTCTGTGTTTGGTTGTATTAAATGTGATCCCAGATTTGAAAAATTGGCTTTTAGTGAAACTTAGCATGATTACAAAATTTTTGAAACTATTCCTTAATGCCAGATTTAGATTACAGGTCTCACAGAATTCTTGTAGAACCTTTGAATTTTATTTGAGAAGACAGAATGGTAGATTGTTCCTTCTTACTTTGTGGTTGTGCATTTGTTACAGGTAAGTAGGTAGACCAAACAGCACTCAAACAATCTATAGTCTTGGCTGGTATAGGAAATTTTGTGTGCTTCCTACATTGTTTCCTATAGCTGCAACAGAAAACTTTGGTTTTGCATAAATTCAGCATCTAAAATTGTGTGTATTGTAAATATACTGCTTTTTTTTTTTTAATAGATTTTGACATGGAAGTATGAAGCCATGAACTTTTCTTTTTGTTTTCTGTAAAAGATTTCAGTTCTTGACAAATGTTTGTTTTAAACTTTCAGGATTTTTTATTCAAAATAACAACCTTTAAAGATGCAGAAGCTTTTAATCAGTTAATCACAAAAATTTATGTGGGTCCAATCTTTACATGCTATAAGCACCTCACAGTCTTCAGTGGATTTTGTTTGGACTATAGTTCTGAATTTTGCACATCAGATCTGGTGCAGAGTGTGACCAAGGAACTTGCCAAAGAAACTCTGTTATCTCAGACAAAGCAGAGATTTGAATCCAAAGTAATTGCTAGATTACACATTTGTATTAATTATGGATTGTATTCAAGGAAATTCTCTGGTCAGCTGCTAAGACTGTCTCTTCTGACGTCTTTCCTTCTTGCACCTAGAACTTAGAGGAGTGCTCAGTTCAAGTCAGTCCCAATAATGCAGGTTTCTTCTTCATTGGCAAATGGTTAAACTGGTCATCAGTAGGCTTCAGACTTCCCAGTTGATATGACTGGGACGAATTATACCTTTTAGCCAGTTTGCAGGTGGAGCAAGGCTGTATTATCACAAGCCAGATTCAGCTGTTTTCACAGCACTTTGATAAGGAAATAATAATTCTGAAAAATGCATGAGATGGTTCTGTATTCCTGACTTTGTGAACTTAATAGTGTAGTGGAAATGTACATTCTAGGATGACTCTACAGTACTAAACAGGTTGCAAAATAATTTCTGAATAAGGGAGTAAACATACAATTTAAGGAGCAATTTTGCAGATCTTTGTTATACTTGTGTAGAAGTAATCATAGGGTGTGTCATAGTACTGCGTGATCACATCTTTACTTACGCAAAGAGTTATTTTAAAGTTAATACAAAAACACATCCTTTAAAGGCTAACATACAGTTGTTTTTCTGATCAGTTTATGTGTGTGAGCTCTTACAAGCAATGGAGTATAATGGTATATTAACTAAGAGTGTGAGCAGAACTTCCCTGAGAAGCTTTTGATTTGTGTTGCCTACTAGTTAAGAAGCTGATGAGAAGATGGGAGTTGGAGAATGATGGGCCAGAGTCTTACAGGCAGGTGATATTGGAACAGAGATGAACTTGTTTTAATTTCTCTATAGGCAAGCAAATATACACCTGGGACCACCATGTTCAAGGGACATCAAGAGGAAACGAAAGCCAGCTGCAGCCTCCATGTCCAGCCCAACATCAGGTAACCTGGATTTATCTGTGTGCCAGCATTTCTAAAGTTGAGCAAAGTGCCAGATTCGGAATAGGTAAAGTAGCATTACCTTGATTTGAAGCTAAAGAAATATATGTAAGAGAGTGGCAGCGTGTCAGAGAAAGTATCATGTGTTTTTGCATAGCATCAAAAGCTCCCTACTAAACAAACCTTTGATGATGCAGCTATGGTAAGTTAATACACTGTACAATGAAGAATTGTAAATTATATAACCTGTTTCTTCATAAGATGTTATTTCCACTGTTCCTAAGTGGTGATCAGTATACACAGTGTGTTTCTTCAGTGTTGGGCTGCCACAAGCTGATATCTGTGGTGCTCTTATTCGGGGCACCTTTTTCAGTGTTTCTGGACACTTTCACAGGAACAGAATTCTAACAATTTTTGTATCATCACCAGGTCAGATCATGTATTCTCTGGGAGCTGTCTTACTCTTGTGAATGGAAATACTCACTTTTCCTCTCTTTCTTGCTCTGGGGATGTAGTAATTAAAATGCTGGTTTATTTTCATGTGGCGTATTTCTGGAGACTAATTGATTACTCCTCAGAATCTGAAAAAGTGTTTATCTCTCTTGAAATACTGTGCCAACTATCAAGCGACCCATGTTCTTTCAGCTACCTTATAAAAACCCTATTGTAATCTAGTAACAAGGTGGTGGGTAAGCTGATGGGAAAAATGGTGATATGCAAACATTGAGGAAGGCCAAAGGAACTGATGCTGAATAGGAAGAATGAAGTTTGGATTTCTTTCTTGGGCTAGTGGGAAGAAAGTTGTGCTAACTCTCCAGACTACTGAAAGGTTTTGTATTAAAAAAAGAAAAGAACATTAGATTAATAACCTGTTGCCCAGGAAAATGTCATCTGTTATCAACAGTTTATTTAGAATATTCTCACCTGGCTTTTGAGTATTCCATGCTAGGATATTCAAACTTTTATAGTGAAAGGTTTAGTAAAATCATGTATCTGTAGCCATAGAATTTTAGTTCTGGGGTTTTAGGTTTTCTTGGTATGAATGCTAGTGTCTCACTGTACCCTGTTACATGTTCATTAATTTATTGTTCAGAGTATATTCTGTACTTCATTACTGGTCACTTTCTACAGGTAGAGCTTCTATTTCTATGCCTACATGTTTCAAAATATTACGTAAATTTTAACTACCTGACTAGGCAAATTGTACAGTGCACAGTTTTTGAAGAGTCAGATCTGCATCTGGAGTGAAACTCAGCACTGGAAAATAGCATGGAAGTTTGAAAGATACTTTTTTTTTTTTTAAATTTTTTGTAGGAATGAAGGATAGAAGATTAGAGTATATATTGCAAAATAAGAAAGGAGAGTGTAGTTACTGGAATCTGGACAGGATGCTTGTGCTGATCGTGAGAAGAGTGCTGCAAGGTCTGTAGTGGCTAGATACTGTGAAAATCTCTTCGTTAGACCCTGTTTAGAAATATCCCTGGCAAAACAAACAACTATAGGCAGAGTTTGCTGCAATACTGACTTGTGAAAAGGAAATTTCTTGATTGTATAACTGAAGCTCTGTCCTAGCTGACTTTCTACAGCTTTCTCCCAGTTGCAGTTGGAGCATAACCTGGGCATGTAACTTGGAAGCTTCTGAAATCTGACATTACTTCTGTCAAAGGTGATCTTCACAGAATCATTAAGGTTGGAAGAGACCTCTAAGATCATCAAGTCCAACCATACTTATCACTAACATACCACTAAACCATATCCTGAAGTAGAGCATCTGTATGTTTCTTAAACACCTACTTACTGTGGAATCACTAATGCTTAAAGAAATTCATAGGATTACTCTGCAATAATGTAGAATTGAAGACTCTCATACTTGTTTGTTATTGATGAGATACATACAGAGTCCTTGCCATGCATCTACTCGCCCCTACATAAATCACAGAATTACAGAATCAGAAAGGTTGACAGACATCTCTAAGATCATCAAGTCCAACCATCTACCTATCACCACCATGCCACTAGACTATGTCCCTTAAGTATCACATCTACACATTTCTTAAATACCTCCAGGGACAGTGACTCCACCACCTATGTCTTATACTGGAGTTCCTTGTACCTGAGGAATCACGGCAGTCTTATTTTCTCACTACAGAGGCTTTTTATGTTTGTAGTGTTTTACTTCTGCAAAAGATGAAACAGATGAATCAGAAGGCAGGTCCATGCCTGTCACTGCAGGCACAGAGAGTGCTGGATTTCTTCACCTTTAAATAGCTCCTTAGCCGAGTCCAACTGCTCTCGTCTCACTTGTTGACCAGGTCCTGCTTCAGTGATCTCCTTTTTTGCAACCTGAGTGCCCCACGGAGGTGAAGGACGCAGACTGAGCTGGCTCCATCAGTCAGCAGAACAAATGGGCTTGCTCTGCCGAACATCGGGCCATCTCGGATTCCACCTCTTTTATAGAGATGAGTGATGAAGAGGGGCTTGTTCCGCTTTGCCGCTGTATTAATACACATCAGAGGCCAGCTCCCGGCACTAAATCACACTATTGCATACATCTGTTATCGGACTCCTCACCAGTGTGATGAACAAGACTGCAGATAGAGGCTTCCTCGTGTCATTCTTTATAGGATTTTCCTAAAAGAATGAATAGCTCAAATCTCTGCCAACACTCTCCCCTGTCATTGTGATGAATTTGGCTTCTTTCTTAAACATGCAGCTACAAATCTTCCCCTGTCACCTCACCCCCCTACCATCCACAGAAAGTTTCGAGTTGAATTTGGCTGAAATCAGAAGATGCTAATAAAAGGCATATGTGGATGCTATCTCCCTTCTAGCTGCAGGAATGAGAGAAGGGAGCTAGAGATGTATTTGGGAGCTAAACAAACAAAAGTTTATTCCGTATCTTCTTGCATACTTTCATGAATGTGAGTATTTGTGGGTTCTGGTAAAGCATATTTTGTCAGAGACCCTCATATGAACATCACAATACATTGCTGTAGCAGAAGTGCCTGGCTCTCTGTACTGTTATACCATTAAACTTCTAGTATTAGTCATGCCCTTTGAGGCTGAATGGCCTAAATATCGTAACTGAGATAGCTGTTAAAGGATAGGATTTTGGGAAAAGGCTTGGCTATTGAAAAGTCAGAATTCATTTGTACTTCAGGAAGTGACTATTATCAAAATCAAGTTGGACAAACTTATGCAAATATTGAGACTGAAAAATAAAGTCAGTCCTTTCCACACTACTCAGTTGAGCAGTATAGGAGCCCTAAAGCATAAAGCTTTCTCCAGGCAGGAACAAAAGTCTGAGTGGTGTAGTGTAGCAGTAGGATATGGAAATCTGGGGAAGGTAAGACTGGCTGTGATTAGACCAGAAATTCATTAGCTTGGTCACCCACAGCTAGTGCTTAGGGAGGAAATATATGTGGAGCGATAAAGGTCCTTCAAACTTGGAGTGATGTGAGACTTAGGAGCTTCAGAAGGCATGGATAATGTCTTTGTGTTTAGTTACTTTCTGTTACAGTGCAATAAATTTGGAATAAGGTTCCCAGTGGTACAGTAGAGCTTGTCTGAGAAATACTGTATGAAATGCTATTCTCATGGTAGTTATTCTCTTGTTTGAAAGGGATCTGATGAAGAATGTCATGTCTACCTTCTGTTTGTCAGGCCACAAGTGTAGATGGTTGTGAAAGAAATCGTGAACAATTGTCCAGCTTTACATTGATGTTTTTAATGTTTTTGTGGTCCAGTCCCCTAAATGTGTGCACATGGTAACTGCAATCCTATTCAGGTATTACAGTGAGTCTGGGGTAAACATCTGCATAAGTAGATTGTTGTCTGCTGTGGCATGTATTCATATTTAGCTTGTGAAAAATGGTAGTTTCTAAAAAGTGCCAGTTAGCAGCCTCAGGAACTGCTTATCAGAGAACAGTCTGATGAGTAGTAGCAATTTGCTGAATTTTCCCTCTCCTATTTCTTGCTAGTGCATTCACTTTTTGTGTGTGTTGTGTGATGGTACCCAGCAGCAAGAAGCCTGTTTCAGTCCTTTGCTTTTTTCTTTTTATGAGTAGAGCTGGAGATCCTGAGTGGCGAGGATGCTAGTGAGGGGCCCATAGTGTTGTATTTATGGTGATTATTAGTTTAAGGACTTGACATAAAATTTTTTGCATATGTCATATAAACTTCAGATGGAGAAAGCTGATGAGCTGGAGGTAAAATATGTAGTGTACTGTTATCAGCTGTATTATTGTGGTTCTGTTGGAATGACTCACTGTTTTGGGTATATAGAAGCAGGATTGTTGGGGTTCCAGATCTGGGTGTGGAACCTCAAGCAATGAACCAGCTTTTTATTTAAACTTTAAAGCAATCAGTCCTCTAGTTGAGACTTGTTATGGCCTCTTTATCCTTCATCCACTACAGAGCAGCAGGTGCAACTTGTAATAAAAACCACACAAGCAACTATGATCTGTTGTGAGAATACAATAAAGAGATGTGTTTTGTACTGAAGCAGTTACTTGTTCAAAAAAATACCAGTTGCCCCAAAAACTCCTGTGGCAATTACTTTTTTTTCTTTTAAATTATCCTGCCCCATTCTGCTTGTGAGGATTAAATGATTCAGGGTACTGAGAATGGGAATAGTCTCATATGGGAGTAAATTGACAGTCCTTCTGGAAATTTGGGCGTCTGTTGGGTTGAACTATGGATCTGCAAATCTCTTGCTAATTTATTGCCTGTCCCATTTTGAAGCAGTGGTTGAACTGAGAAAATGAGAATGGATTCCAGTGTAGCTTAGCAAGTAGCTTCTCATTATAATATGCTGATTTACCTTATTGAATATATGTGGAGGGTCGTGGTACTGCCTTTACTGGGTGAGGAGGAGACATGTATTTTCTTCTTTAACTGAGCTTTGCAACCTGAAATTTGCCAGTCCTTCAGAGACTTCAAAATTCTCAGATACGGGGTTAATGGAGTCTTTGTGAAGAGATCAAGTTATCTGCATTTGAGTGATTATGAATTGATTGAATTTAAGTATGGGACAGCTAAAGCTCTTGATTTTCAACAGTAACTTCGACTAATGGAACTAGTTAGTGGACTGGGAACTTTGAGTTCTGAATATGAGAATCATTAGGACAAAGGTGTTAATGCTCTCAATAACCTGTATTTCAAAGGAATTTGGTGGAGAAACATGCAGGAACTCAGTAAATAACACCATCATATAAAAAATTATATCTACGAGGTGTTTGTCATGAAGTCACTTGTTCTAACTTTTTTTTTTTTGTCCTTTCCTGCTCTCTTCCTCTGTTCCCCCTGTCCTGCAATTTTATATTCCAGCAACTTTATCTGTCCACATGGATGCAGCAGAATCAGAGCTACCAGCAACACCATCCCTAAGATCCCAGAACTCTGAGTGGACAGGGAAGACACCAGCAGCTGAGAAAGCTACTATTGCTGCCTCCAGTAACTTTTTTAAAATGCCACCAGAGAAGAACCCTGGATACACCTAAAAGGAAACATTGCAACTGTAAAAGCTTGCTGGTTTTTGGAAGCGTTTCATGTCTGTCTTCACCAAATATCTTGTTTGGCAGTAGTGATATCTTCAGTGTTGGGGTGTGATGCGTGCCATCATCCAGACTGATCTGCGTGGCCCACGTACCTAAATCAATATTTGTGAATCTGTGTTTAAAAAAGGTAATCAATATTGGGACTGCAGTGGCTTTTAAAAATGTTCTTACTATTGCTGTATTTATTGTGCATTCATCTCCTTCCCTGATGCCAGCCCAAATGTGCTGGGTTGTGTACAGATTCTTTCAAGTTTTCATATAACCCCCTGGAAGTACTGCTTGTTTGTGCATTTGGCATTTTTTTGGGTGAAAAGTCCTATTGCAGCTCAGGGAGGCAAAAGTCTCCCCTTACTTTCTTCCAAGCCAGGAGGATTTCTTGGCTGGGTATTGAGGAGGAAATGCAAACAAGTTGAAACATGGAACCTGTATTCTATATTAGCAGAATGTTTTCAGGCCAAAGCAAATAAGATGCTTGTCCATTCAGAAATTGCTGTTAGCTCACTGGCAGCGTAGACCATTAGACCTTTTCCTTCTCTCTTGTTCTGAATGTCTTTAGTCTTGCTTGTGTATTGCATGTTCTTTCCTAATTGTCCTACAATATATAGTGTGGATATGGTATGGGAGAACTTCTTAGACATAAATGTGCAAGCTGATGTCCTGGAAAGGAATCTGGACCCTTGGATATCCTGGTATTAGAGGATATATAAACTTCCATTTCTCATTGTATAAATTAAAAAATTGCTGTTAGTGTTTCTAAAGGATGTTTGCCATTGAAGTTAATATGCCATTGAACAAAAAAGCCATTTAAAGTATAACCTGAGTTCAGAGCATTCTGGGTATTGATCAGACCATTTCTGTATCATGGTTTCCTTCCCTTCAAAAAGTATTGTCTGCTGTATCTACTGGAGGTGACTCCACCTGCTGATGATTGTACTTTTCTCTGCAGCATACACAAAAGATGTATGTGCTTTTCTTCATAGCAGTTCCACTTGGTCCCGTTACCCTCTGTGGTGCTGAATGTATGGGCAGTGGTTTCTTCCCTCTCTTTTCTTGAATTCTTGATCACACTCCACTTTTCTTGAATTACTCTGTCTGGAGCTTTTTTTGGACTATGTTTTTAGAATTTGTACCTGCGTAGTGTATGTCAAGGAACAGGTGGCCTCATGGCTTTTGAAGTCCTTTAAAAACTGGATATATTTGTATACATAGAACTCTTTTTGCTTTCCTTACTGGGTACAGCTTTCAGACTGGACTGTTTAAGCTTGTAAAATTCATTTTGAATGTGGAGATGCAGTTACCATGCAAGTAGGTAACAAAATTTGCATGTTTTTAGTGATTTTTGCAGTGTTCTGCTCTCCCTTATAAATAAAATAACTGAGGGTCAGATTTGATTATGAGGATATAAAGTAGTGATTTTATTTAGCTCTGTCTTAATGTTAAATGGTTATAACATACACAAACCAAAAATTAAATGACTCACTAAATCATGATTGACAAATACAGTTATATTACAGACACACTGTCTGTGTCTGATCCACTAATACCTTCTTATTCTTGGGGAGAGATCCAAATTGGATTTATATTTCACAGCCCAGACAAATTCTTAGATCTGTCCATGTAAATCCCTCTCAAAACCTTTTTCTTTTTTTAGTGGTAGTACATTTTAGAATTTAAAAGAACAAGGAAAGACCTTTTATCTTGCAGAAGAAGTTCAGAGGTCAGTTTGGATTATGGGACAAGTTGTAAAGCTTTTGTAGAGAGAAGGGGAGGAGGGTCTTCCTTGCTTTTGGAGGTTGAATGTACCTGTAGCAGGACTGAAGAGTAGCTGTGGCAGGCTTTGTCTTAGTAAGCCATACTTCCTGCCATGGCAACTTTCTGAAAGTGCTAGTAGATTCACATTCTTGCAGAGGCCCTGTATTTCCTATTTCTAGTTTAGAATCCATTTGCACATCAGTCAGGCTCTCAACCAAATCTTATTCTCCTTAGTGGTAGACAAGCTAAATGAATTGTATATCATGTTACTCCAGGGTATTTATCAAAATTCATCTTCAGACTTCAGTAGCTTGTAACAGATTTGAATATTTGCAGCATTCTTAGATGAATGAACTAGGTGCATTGTTTTGTCTCTTTTCTTCTAAGTCAATTTCCTTAGAACTGACACTACTCACACAGTACTTGCAGTGAAGGACACAGTGCTTCAGAAGTAGATTGCTTAAGTAGAAAGGGATAATAATGTGCCTTGATTTGGTAGCTGTGCTTCAACTAAGGGGATCCAGTGGTTATTGCTTCAAATATACAAAGCTCACTCATATTCCACTTTGGGTCCACCAGGACTCTTTTTCCAGATTTGTTTTCTCTCCATGTTGTTATGAGAGACTTCAACTTCCCAAACATCAGCTGGGCATACTTCTGTGACAAGCAAATCTGGGAATGCCTGAAGTATGTTGAAGATAATTTCTTGTCACAAGTACTTGATGATCCAACTAGGAAGCATGCCCTTCTAGACTTGTTCTTTTGTGAATAGAGGAGGACATGTGGGAAATGTGGTGGTAGGTTTCTGTCTTGATCACAGTGATCACAAAATGGTTGAGCTTAAAGTTTTTGATACAATTAGAGAAATGATCAATGGAGTTGCTACCCTGGATTTCAAGAGAGCTAACTTTAAGTTGCTCAGTGAGATAGTTAGTAGTGTCCCCTGGGAATCTGCTTTTGAGGGTTTAGAAGGCCATGAGTGCTGGTCTGTTTTTAAGAGCCACCTTTCAAAAGCACAAGAGCATACAATCCCTTTGTGTTGAATGTCAAGCAGTGCAGAAGACCAACTTGGATGAACAAGGAGCTCCTCTTTGGGACTTGGGAGGAAAAATAGATTGTATGATCTCTGGAAGTAAGGCCAGATTTTGCATATGCAGGGAGAAAACATGAGAGGCCAAAGCTTAATTAGAGTTGAAACTGGCCAGTGTTGTGTCAGACAAGAAAGAGTTTTTGAAACACATTAATAGCAAGAGGAGGTCTAAGGAAAACATTGGACCAATACTTGTTGAAGATGGTCACCTGACAGATCAGGATGAAGAAAAGGTGGAGGCATTAAGTATTTTTTTGCCTCAGTCTCTAATAATACTGATGAACCTTGGGCTATCCAGTCCTCTGAGTTGGAGGACCATGACTGTGGAATGGTGACTTTCCATTTGTCGACCCCGAAATTGTAAAGAACCAGCTATATCAGTTGAATGTTCATAAGTCCATAGGCCAGATGGGATTCATCCCAGAGTACTGGGTACTGGGAGCTAGTGGAATGTTCCAGTAGAACCCCTCTCTGTCACCCACAAAAAGTCTTGGGAGTCTGGGAAAGTCCCTGTTGTCTGGAAGCTGGCCACTGTTGTTCCAGTTTACAAGAAGGTTGTGAGGGAAGACCCAAGAAACTACAGACCTGTTAGTCTGACCTCACTACCCAGAAAAATTATGGAGAAGATCATACTGGGTGCTATTGAAAGGCATTTAAAATGCAATGCAATCATCAGGCATAGTCAACGTGGATTTACAAAGGGAAAGTCCTGTTTATACCTTTCTATGCTAGAGAAGACTCTGGGGAGACTTTATTGTGGCCTTCTAGTACTTAAAGAGGATGTACAAGAAGGATGAGGAGGGACTTTTTATCAGGGAGTATAGTAATAGGATCAGGGGTAATAGTTTCAAACAGAAATAGGAAAGATTTAGATTAGACATTAGGAAGAAATTATTTACTGTGAGGTTGGTGAGCCACTGAAACAGGTTGCCCAGAGAAGTTGTGGATTCCTCATCCTTGGAAGCCTTCAAGGCCAGGTTGGATGGGGCGTGGAGCAACCCGGTCTACTGGAAGGTGTCCCTGCTCATGGCAGGGGGGTTGGAACTAGATGATCTTTAAGGTCCCTTCCAAACCAAACCATTCTGTTATTCTATGATAAGGTCACCTGCCTGGTGGATGAAGGGAAGGCAGTGGTTGTAGTTTTTCTGGATTTTAGCAAGGTTTTTGATACTGTCCCTCACAGCATCCTTCTGGACAAGTTGTCTAGCTGTGAGATGAGCAGATAATGTAGTGAAGAACTGGCTGAATGGCAGGGTCCAAAGGATTCTGGTGAATGGGGTTACATCTGACTGACAGCCAGACACCAGCAGTGTTCCTCAGGATTCAATTGTAGGGACAGTTTTGTTCTGTATATTTATCAGTTATTTGGATACAGGAGTTGAATGCAACAGTAGCAAATTTGCTGATGATACTAAACTGGAATGTGCTGTTGACCTTCTTAGGGCCATCAACAATATGAAAGTTAACAAAAACAAATATCAGATTCTTCATCTGGGGCGGAGAAATGCTGGACACAAATGTAAATTGGGAGAGGAGTAGCTGGAGACCAGGCCTGCAGGAAGGGGCCTAGGGGTTCTGCTTGACAGTAGGCTCAATATGTCAGCAGTGTGCCCTGGCAGCTAAGAGGGCAAACTGCATCCTGGTGTACACTAAACACAGTGCAACCAGACAGTAAAAACAGGTGATTATACCACTGCATTTAGTGTTGGTGTGGCCTCCCCTTGAATATTGTGTGCAATTCTGGGCCCCACAATTTAAAAAGGATGTGAAGATCCTTGAATGTGTCCAGAGGAAGACAATAAAGCTGGTGAAAGGACTGGAAGGCATGTCCTGTGGGCAGTGGCTAAGTACATTGGGGTTGCCTAGTTTGGAGATGAGTGACCTCATTGCTCTCTACAGCTTCCTGAGGAGGAGAACTGGAGAGAGAGATGCTGATCTCTTCTCCCTGGTATCCAGTGACAGGACACATGGGAATAGTTCAAAAGCATGAGAGACTGCATCAAAAGGAGTGCTGAAGTCAGTGTAAAGAGCACCCACTGCCCTCTACACATCCAGAGCCTGTCATTTCATCACGGAGGGCAGCCAGGTTCATGATTTTCCCTTGTTTAATCTGGCTGCCTGTTCCTAGTCACATTCTTGTCCTTTGGGTACCTGTAAAGGGCTTACAGAACTTGCTCTGTAAGACTACAAGGGACTGAGATAGGGCTGACTAGATCCTCATTCCTGCCTTCTTTTTAGAAAGATGACATGCTATGTACTTCTTCCTGTCACTGGGGACCTCATGCGATTGCTATTATTTTTAATACAGAGACCAGTCTTACAATTACACACTTTTGGAAAGGGGGAGAAGATGAACATTCAGTGGAAGAGAAATTGAGAGCTGGGAGGAGCATGTTTAGTAGTTGCTCTTTGCTCATTTCCAGGAGTTCCAGACAGCTCTAGTGAGATCTGATGCCCAGTTTTGTAGGTACTGGAGAAGTGCAAATGAAAAGAACATCGATTTTGGTCTGATGGATTTATGATTTTAAGCTCAGGTACAGTAAAGAGTGAAGAAGGCGACAAAACAGCTGGAAAGAAACTCGTAGGAGGCTATGACTAGTGCTACTGTGAATGATAGATTAGCTTTATGATTGTGGTATGCAGAGGTGTGTCTTGCCAGCATTCCTGAATAATGACAGAGACAGTTAATGCTGTCCTTCGAACTTTGTGGATATTGTAGAGACCTGCTCAGTGGGCAGAGGATGAGAAGGGAAATTGGAGGAAGGGCAACAAGAAGAGTGATTGAGTACCTCTTTTATTGTAGCTCCTTCTGCGCTGAAGAAAGAAGATGCTACAAAAATCAGTTCATGTGACTGAATATCAAAGAGCAATTACGTAAAGTACTAAGAACTTGGAACATGTGTTGGTGGAGAACATTTCAGTGAAGCAAAACTGAAGGATGCTACCAGTCATTTGCTCAGAAAATGTATTAGTAAAATACTATGAAAGAAGGACAAACCTCTGTTCTGATTGTGACACTTCATTATTCTGTCTGTCTCCTTTCTGTTCCAGTTTGTGTTTTGTGCTTGAGACACCCTGCTTTTGTACCATCAATTATGGGAAAAATAGTTCACAGCAGTGCTTTTTAAGGCATAAAGCATAAGGGGCCACTTGCTATATAGAAGTCAAGACAGGATTATCTTGTTATTAATTTTACAAGTTAATGTACTTTTGCAAGTGCAAAGATTGAACTCAGCATAGAGAACATGATGTCTTAATTATACCAAAAACATCTCATTCTGAAGAAAGTGAACTGTGCCATAGGCAAGTGCAGGGAGATAAACTGTCACCAGTACCTGGAGAGTGGTGCATGGCTGGCCCTCAATCAGGTGACATACAGACTTACATTGTGGAGACAGAGAGAATGTTCAATCAGCATCCTTCTCAGTTTTAATGTGGGTAAAACATCTTCCCAGCTGCAAACATGGCTGTTAGTGTGACTCCAGTAAATTGACAAAGATGCATTAACTGGCATACTAGGAAAAGAGAATTCTTGTACCAACTCAAAGAATTGGTAAAAGTGCCAAATGGGTTGGCACAGCCTATTATGTCAGGGAAAGATGCAAAATACATAATACCTGCAGACAGTAATTGGAAAAAGTATTGCTGAGCCCTGTGTGTATGACCTAGAGACTGGTCTTAAAGGAGAGATGCCAGTATTATGAGGATGATCAGGATTTTGCAAAGCTGCCCGCTTTTCCTTGTTAACCTCTGAAGGAAACGGGATGAACAGCATAAGAAAGGCTGCACTGGGTCAGACCAAAGGTCTGTCTGACTTGGTAGACTGTCTTTCACAGTGGCCAGGTTTGGAGGCCTAATGGGTACTATAAGGTTGAAATAGTTATATAGTGGTACTTTTCTTTTGCATTATCTTAGCCTAGTGCCCTGTCTCGAAAAGATTTACAAACTCATTCTTCAAGGCTGGAGAAAAGTTTTGTGAACCTTTTGGATGTAGTATTTATCCTGTAAGTTTATTTAATTATATTTTTAGAATTACATGTAATCTCACTTTAGACGTTAAACACATCAGGTAAGAATAAGCTCATCTTTCTTGATGATCAGTTTTCTTATTAATTACCTTCTTTGTAAAAAAATTGCGTCTTCTCTTGGAATAGTTTTTTCCTAGTACCAACGTTGTGACTTTGTCTTTTGCTATGCTTTTTTTTTTCAGCAAGGTAAACTTTTATTCTTCCTTTGTAATTAGGCTTCTTGTCATGTATAACTACCTGTACCCAATCAACAAGTTCTGTGTAATCTCTTAATCCTTATAAGTAACTTTTCATAAACTTCACATTGTAAAACTTGTCATTTAACCTTCAATTATGCTGCTGCATGAAAATCCCCAGTATTCCACATCTATCCGTGTTCAGTTTTGGTGTCTACACTTAGAGTATTCTTTACAGAAGTAGGAGTACTTGCTTCCCTATTGCTGTTCAGGCTTCATATACACATATATCCAAGCCTTGTGCTAGCCCTTGCTGCACAAACACTGCTCTAATACTACCATCAAAGTGGTATTTGGGCAATTGACTCTGAATCTGAAGTTCTTATCACTGCTTTTCAGTGCACAAGTTCCTAGAAAGTAAGAATAGTATTTTATTTTATTTTTTTAAATTCTGAAGTGTATTACATTCCCTTTAGCAGTAGTACAGTGCAATTTTAGACTGACAGTTTTTGTATTTCAGAATACTTAAGAGCTCAGTCTGTTTAATTTTATTGGAAGAGGATCAGAGGTGTCTTGCCTGTGTGGTAGAAATTCCTTTATGGAAATGGAAACACTAGGTAATAAAGTGTCTCTTGTCTTGAGCAGATGGGCATAAAAACAAACTTGAAGCTAAAGCCAAATGAAATAAGATGTGAACTTTTAACAGTGAGGACAGAGTAACCATTGGAACAAAAGCAGTAGCTTCTGTGTGTCTTCAGGCTTCAATCTGCAGAAAAAACTTTATGGAAGAAATGTTGTAGCCAAATATAAGCCACTGAAATAAATACAGATGCATCTAAAAGATATTGAATGGTCAGTTTTGTAGTGAAGGTCAGCCTACACAAAATGATAGTTGTTTCTGTTTAGAACCTCAGAGAAGACAGAAGGCTTTTTCTACAGTATAGAGTTCTGTTGAAAAATGAGAAGTGTTTTGGCAAAAAGTCATGGTGATGGATGTTTTATGGTGTTTCCAAAAGATTGTAATGAAATTTGCATGGGAAGGTGAGCCGAGAAAAAAAATTATCTGTGCCAACCAAAATGAAGCATCATTTCTTCATGCCAGTTTATTTGCGAGCAGTATAACGACATGAGTGTGCAATCTTCAGAACTACATGATCACTCAGGTGAAGAGCATCCATGGTGAGGATTCCCACTTTCTTGTGTGCTGGCAGCTAGAGTTCTGCTGTCTTGGGGTGGTGGTCCTGTGTACATGCTCAGCTTCAGCAGCTCTGTCTTGGTTCATTTTCTCAGCTGCCTGAACTGCCTGCACATTGCACTGAAATAAGAAACAAGTGAAGAAGAGCATCAGTCGGATTGTTACCTTGATAGGATACTAAAAAGTATGTGATGTCTTTTTGATCACTGTAGTAGTTGTTTTTGCTTTTCTAATGGCATAAAAGGAAGACGTCTCCTTGTAGGACTGCCCTTTTGGTAGCCTGTTGCCTTTGCTATGACACTGAAGAGCAGAGGGTAGGTTTCTCAAAGTAGAACAACTCTTCTGCACTCCTCTAAGAGATGGTATGACTGGAGAAAACTTGCTGGTGGTGTGTTCTCCAACATTAGGGAGCAATCAGTTGTTCAGCTTTAATATACAGTACATTGTACTTTTGTTTCAAAATGAATGTAAAATTCCAGTGATGGAATGGTGCCACAGTTGAATTGTTGCTTTAGATATCAAATCCTGGACATAGTGTCCCACGCTAGCATTTGTTTTTTTTGCACAGATTGGTGTATATGAGACCTCATCGCTGTTCTTAGAGTGCCATGAACTGAGACTGGTCCAACCTGACCAGAGCCCCTGGACATTGGTGAAGTCATTCTCTAAAGCTAGGCAACATCAGACAGTTAGCCAAAGCTACTGTTAGTTGCATTCTAGCTTCCTCCTGCTGTCTCAGAGGGCTTACCTAGAGATAGTTCAAAACCAGGTCTTTTCAGAACCTTTAAGGAGCTGCATTGTGCATGTCTCAAGTATTTTATGTGGTCATAAGATTTGACTATTTGATAGAGATTGGCCTTCAGGTTCTTAGGACTCTATTTTGGGGGTAACATGTAAATAAGGAAGATTCTTGCTTGTATTCCTCTGTCTTAAACATGATGTGTATTCTCTGAACGAGGTCCTTGCAGAATCATTGTTCTGATTATAGAAACTGGAAATAAATCAATATGGGAAAGAAGTGTTTTATCTGATACAAAGTGAACTGAGTTGAGAGTGGGAGAAGAGAGGTTTCACTGACATCCAACTGGATTTGCAATACTGGAATGCCTGTTAATCTGCATGCTTCCTTGACTGTTTTCTTAAGTATAAACTGTAAGCTGAAGGCTTGCAGGGAGTTAGTATTACTTTTGAATTGCAAACTTGCCTGAAGGAGGTGAGATAATTTATCATGTCCATTCTTTGTTTTTTGCAATGATGTTGTTTCCCAGTTTGTCAAGACGTTGTTTGTGGACAAGTGAGATGCTGCCTGTTTGGAATTTGAAACAATTCCAGAGTTTCTTAAGTAGTCTTTCACTTCCAAATCACTGCTTCAGATCTGCCCAGTCCCAAAAGGGATTTTATTTAAATGAGCAGGTCAGTCTCAATTGATAATTTAATGGATATCTCTTAATTTTGCCAACACTAACATCCTTTTAAGGTAGATTGGCATCATTCTTTTTTTTACCATGATAGCAGTGGCTTCAAGCATCAAATGAGCAGTGGGCTTTGAATTTTCTTTTGCATATATTTGTGTCCCAGTATTGATAGCTGTGCATGCTTGTGGAAGGAATAAAACAGGACTCCCTCTACATTCCCTGTTCCAAGGAATAAATTGCAAAAAATTAAATCCCAAATTGATTGAGTGTTTTTAAACAAAAAGATCAATATCCTTTGGAAATTGCTTCAAGTTCCCCACAATATATTGGGGGCAGGAAGGGTGTCCAATTTTTAAAAGTGGTTATTTTCTTTAACAATAGATTCTCTTATGGGAAGTGGCAAAGATGATGAGCTATGAGTAACAGTGAAAACTGTCAGATAGCTAAGAATCACTATAATCTGCCTCAGTCTTTCACCTGCTTGCATTTTTTATTTTTCTGAGGAATGAAGCATTTAATTGGAGGCATTTCTAGTATGAAAAAAACCCAAAACTAATGAAAAAAAACCTAAACAAACAAAAACATCAAATCCAAAACCTGAATGTTTTTTCTTCACGTCCTTAATTTTACACCCAAGGGCTGAGAGTTTTCTCAGTTCACTTTGAATAGCTGGTGGTAAGGTCAGCTGACTGTGGTGTCATTTACTGTTTTCATTTTTTTCATACCACGCTTGCTTCATGCATTTCCAACTCCAAGAATCAACTGAAACTACAAATGAATACAAATAAACTTGCTATGTACTAATGGAGGATTTCTTACATCTAAATAAAGGGTATTTCAAATCTAGGGATACAAGACTTGTTCTCTACTGAAGTAAAGCAATTTTGCAGTAGAAGCAGATAACTTGATAATAGTTTTTGTAATGAAAAATGTAGAGTTTCAGAATGCTAAATGACATTAATTTCATTCAATTCTAATAGGAGAGTAGTGAGGACGTATCTAAATATCTAAAGATGAGAATGAGCGTACCTTAGGAGCTGCTGCTATTAGGCAAACACATGGATGATGCAAAATACACTTTCAAAATTGCACCGACTTGGTTGGAGGAATCTTATTTTGAGAAGCATCCCAGCTTCTTCCTTGCAGACTGCTTGCAGGGGCAGTGATGGCAAACCAGTGATTCTACTAACGTAATGCCAGCACTGACACTGATGTTTTTCTAGTAATTTTGACACCAGCTTCCTGAGAGATTCACCAACTTTGCCTTCAGACTTTCCTTCATACTGTTTCACTGCATGAATTGCAAGTGCTTGGACTCAGCCTGTCCCCCACAATGGGAAAACATGGATTCCTATTTTAAGAATGCCAGAGGTGAAGACACTCTTAATGCTGAGTGTGTATGGTGAGTTACAAGAATTCCTGTTTTGTTTCCTGGCTGTCCAGTGTCACCATGAAAGGAGCCTTATGCAAATGAACAGCAAGGGGAGCTTTTGTGAGCCTTTTATCCCTTGCTGATCCTTTTGAGTACCGTGGAGAGAGCAAGGAGTGGGAATGAGGAGTGCAGGGTATGATTCCTGGAGGAGAGACCAGAAGGTGTGGTCACTGTCCTGCACTCAAGCAGTGCAGCGGCCACCACAGGGCTACTCTGAGGCAGGTGGCTTTTCCTACACTTCTGACCACATCAGGAGGCTCCATAGTAATAAGCCACAGGCTTTACATACTTATTTAGACATTTGAACAAGCATCTTCTTTAACTTTATCCCTAATAAAAAAGAAAATAAACTGAAAAGTTTGTCCTCCCACAACAAACAAGGCTACAATTCAAGTCACCAACGTTACTGTAATTAGTACCCTTCTGCATGCACAGTAAAATGCAGTCAAGCAGTTGCATGATTTGTTAAGTTCTCTTTCATACTAGGTTCCTGCCTCAGTCAGTGTAGGAGAGTTGAGACTCTCTGAACGTACAGCTGCTTGGGTTTATTGGGTTTTTTTCCTCCTCATTTAGACTGACTTCAAGGTTTATTTACTGTACAGCTAGACTTCACTCTGAGGAGGGAAGAAGTAATTTCCTTCTCAGCGTCTTCTGGGTACCCCCTGTTATGGCATCTTAGAATGTCAATTAATTTACTTTTATGCTGAGAATTTTGATGTTACTGTCAGCTTTATTTTTTAGATGGGTGGTTTTAGTCAGAATGACTGAAGCAAAACCCAGGAGTTATCTCTGAATTTGGAGGTCCCAAGATGAGATACTCGGGTACTGGCAATTTGGAGTGCCTTACTTTTTATTTTTAGCTTTTCGTAGGTTCAAATCGTGTTTCCTACAAAGTTCCATAGCAGCTGTGACTTCTCGGAGTTTCTGCAAATCCAGCCATAATTACTGATGAGGTGAGGAGCACCATCTTCACTGCTGAAGTCTCTCTCTCTTGCTTCTAAGATATCAGAGAGATGGTAAGAGGCAAGCGTGTCTCCATCAAAATAAGCCTTGATATTTTCCTGCTTCACCTTTTCTGTCTGCAGCAGCAAATAAGTAAGACCCAATCTCCTTCAGTTCTTGGCTCTCACATCTCCAGAAATGTGTTCTGTATGGAGCTAGAGTCTCATAGAAAATAAACTGTGATCATTTGATTTTATTTTATTTTAATGTGTATGCACAGAGGGATGAATTAGGATGACTTCATTTTTTCACTTTTGAGTATTTTTTTTCCTACAGCCAGATACACGTGTGTATATAGATAGAGAGATTTTATTTATTTTTGAGCTAGGAGTTTTTGGTATGCATTTGTTTTGTGTTGGGGGTTTCCTTATAGGGCATTTTAGCTTCCCAGAATATGCTTTGTCTCTGGAAATATGATTCCTGGACTTCAAAGGAATTGAAAGTGGAAGAACAGCCCAAATGTATAGTATCACAGAGGATCTTCTGTGAAATAGCTTGTCTACAAATTGAAAAAAGAGCAATAGGTAGGTGAAACTTACTTTTGAACACTTACACTTCATATGCTTTTACCTGAATGTCATAGGATGGTATGACTATTGACTTATGTCTTGCACTGATGTTTCAAGTGTTGTCCTCTGATTCCCTTCCCTAAATTCTGAAGTAATGACTCTCCAGGGCAGAAGACCTGGCTGTTTTTTAACAAATAATAGGCTGTCTGTTAATGCCCAATTCAGCAGAGTTTTAAAATATCAGAAGTCTTAGTGTATATTTTGGGAAGAATGCTCTTTGGAACCAGAATCAATCATCTGACGGAGCTGTATCAGAAAGAAGGGGAAAGGTATGAAGAAAGCATGGTACTAACTTATGTCTTTTATTATCTTATGTTTTGTTCTGTTTTCTCCATTGACTCTCAAGACTAGATCTTCTAAATAAATTAGTGCGCCTTTCTAGAAAAAAGAAAAAACAAAACACAACCAACCTTCCTCTCCAAGTTTTTGTAGGACACTTGTGTCAGACACAGAATGGTAGGCTGTGTTCACAGCTGAATACCCAATTTCTGACAATCAGATACCATTAACCTGAACGATGAAAATCAGAAACTTTGAATTTCTATGAATACCTTCTTGGGGCAGGTAGCTGCATCTGTTGTGTCTTCATCCTTGCAATAAAGTATTGTGGACTACATCATTCCACGTTCACAAGTTACACCTTTACATCTGTACTAAATGGGCATTTTCTTAGCAAAGTGCATTGTTTGCTCAGCAGAAGTGTAAAAGACAACCCATGGTATGTTGCTGTAAACCTTATCTTCTGCAAGGCCTTTGACACGGTCCCCCACAACATTCTGTTGGCCAAGTTAGAGAGCTATGGATTTGATGGGTGGACTGTTCAGTGGATAAGGAACTGGCTGGATGGTCGCATCCAGAGGGTAGTGGTCAATGGCTCGAAGTCCAGCTGGAGATCAGTGACAAGTGGTGTCCCTCTGGGCTCCGAGAAGCAAAGTGAGGAGTAGAGCAGCATGTAGGATGGAGTGCATATGTAGGTGGATAGATTGGGACAGCAAGTTCAGCTGTAATGCGCTCAAAGGGTTTCCAACATCCTCTTGAGTGTCTGTGGGAGCTGAAGCCTTATAACATGTAGAAATTTAGAAGGGTGTTGAGCTTCAATTTCTCTACTACTTTTTATCCAACTACTAAAGCACTCTATAAAGTCTTTGCAGTTGACTGAAATTCTAGCAATGTTATTTTCTCTGTTGGAAATATAGGTTGCAAGGCCATGCAGTGAGGTAAACAATTCGTCTTTGCTGAAGGGGGAAGCCTTCTCCTTCCATGTCCACTCTGTTGTCTCCCCATGCCTGGCTGTAAGCTCCTGGTGCTTACCTTTTGTTCCTTGGACCCCTTCGAGTAATGTCAGGCCCCTTAACTGCAAAAAACAGTTACTTATTTCTGATGGTTTATTCAGTTGACTTGGCTCAACTGATGTGTGTGTGTAGCATCAGAGGCAGCCCAAGGCGTGAAGGCAGGTCTGGGGGGGGGATAGGTGGGCTGGGAGAAAGTCTTGGGGAAGAGGGAGACTCATCCATCTGGCAGCACCAAAATTTTAACTTTGGCTCAATCACTTACAGAGCTGTGCCCACCACCCCCTGTTCCCTAGGGAAACCCCAGGGATTCAGCAACTTGTGCGAACTCCACACAGTTCAAGGCTGCAAGAGGTGCTTCAGGAGATAATAAAGTCATGTGGAACTGTCTTGCTAAGAAATGTGTGTGACTCTTCTCCTGTGTGCTCCTTAGGGGTTATGGCATCATCTTTATCTGAGGTGAGAAGGGACATTTCCTGTGACATAACCATAAATGCGTCCTTAAAATGGCTTATGGAGGGGACTTGCCTGCTCTAGAGAACCCCAAGTGTCTCTCATGTGGATCTCATCTCTTTAGGGGGCTGCTTTGTTTATCTGTATGGAGTAATGAATGATGGGGCAAAATGATGGTGAGTATTTTAGTATCTCTGCACTATGTTGTATGTGATGAGAACTAGCCTTTATGGTGAATGGGAATGTTATATAAAATCCACCTGTCCTTTGCAACAGCTTTCAGTACAAGTACTGAAACAGTGAGAACTACAAACAGCATGCTCCACAGCCTTCTGGGATGAGATGTAAGGCATTTTTCTCAGGAAGACAAGAGGCACAGAGAGAAGTTAAAACTTTGCAAGGGTTGTAGGACAAATCTGTGGCAAGACCAAAAGGCTATTGAAATTGCTTCCCTAAATGCCTTATATTTCTGTGTCCCTGTGCTAGTGAGGTACAAATAAAACTCCAAGAGGTTGTCTGTTCATTCAGCAGCTCAGACACTGAGTAGGCTGGTGGCAGTCAGTCAGACACAGAGTAGGATGCCATTCGGTGATTAATGGATCTTGGTTTGTGAATGGCCACATCTCATGGCTCAGATGGCTTTTGGCTGCTGAGAGAAGAGGGATGGAGAACTCCATCCCCCTGTTCACAATTAGTGTTTGTTATTAAATGCTGACAGTGTGTTCTCTCTGCTCATGTATCTGGTCTTTGTTTATGCACTGGATGTTGGCGCAGGCTCCTGTGCTGTAATGTCTTGCATTAGCTGCTGTTGAAAGGAGGCCAAGGAACAGTGTGCTTTGAGGAGGACAGGAGGGTGGCTTGGCACCAAAAGAGCAGGAGCAATTCTGAGGGAAGGATGAAAATTGGTTTAGTTAAGAGGGAGGCTGGCAAGGAGCAAGCAGCAGTAAGTCCATGCACATCTCTGCTCTCAAATGTGATGCTAAACACTTTGATAGGAATGAGGAGCTAGCTAAGAGGTTCAAGTGATGGCAGGGAGCTGAGCTAGTGTTGGAAATGGTTTGGTGGAGGATGATTTTGGCGGACATGGTATCTTCAGGTAGATAGGGAGTGCTTGAGGTGTAGCAAGTGTGAGACCTAATTGAGGAGACTGCAGTCACTGGAGATCACTGTAAGGGTAGAGGTATATAGAGAAGTGGTAACAGAACTCAAGCTGTCTGTGGAGGAGGAAGAGATTCAAAGCAGAGGGAAGAATAGAAAAAAAATGTAATCTCTGGACGCCAACTGATTTAGAGGGCATCAGTATGTGTGAAGGATAAGAGAGTGGCATCAGTCTTCCCATGGGGAGAGTACCCTTACTCTAATGTGCAGGGTTTACACAGCATGTAGAAGGTCTAAAATGCAATATCTGGGCTAAATACTAAGGCAGGTGCAATGGCTTACAGCTCCCTGCCCCTCTCTGTGATGCTGCAGTAGTATGTGGCACACCAAGCAGTCTGAGCTGGCCATTTTGGAGGTCAGGTCTTTCACCTGTTTGTGCCATGAGAACTTGAAGTTTGGCTCAGGAGAAAATATGCCAGAATCTACAAAGGACAGATGTAGTTTGGTTATGAGAGGGCAGCACTTCAAGAGCTCTTTGTCTTCTGTAACACATCTGATCAGAATAGCTTCAAGGGGTTGTTTTAAGACCAGAAGTAAACCCAAAGTGTTTTTCTGAGACATGGGTACCACCTCTTCCACTCCTCTCCCACTCCTATCCTTTCTTTGAGAAGGGGATGATATATGTATAGTAGGAATAAATAATGCAGTTTCTTGGATTGCACCCTGAACAAAAAACTTGTTGTGTTTCTCCCTGCAGTGGGAATGGACGGGGAAGGGTGTTGAGATGACAAATTTGCCTCCATTGGAAACACTCGCTCACTGTGTCAACCTGTGGCCCAACTGGTATCAGACTATCTTTACCCGTCTAAGCCACGTTCCCAAAATACAAGCAGCTTTGGCAGTGGCACAAACTAGAGCCTTGATGTTCACTGGTCACCAGTTGAATGAGATGAGCAGCATTATCAGGTACTATTTATTCATCACTGAAGAATACCTTGCTCTAGTCACTGCTCATCTAGCCCAGCTGGAGTGAGCATCTTTATCTTTTCCCATGTCTTACTTAGTCTTTCCTGGTCTTTCTGTGCCTCTGATGCTGCTCTGCCATTGCTCCTCCTCCACAGCCCACATTCAGGTGTGGCTGTTTAAAAACAATCTCTGTCAACATTTATCATTAATCTGTTTCAATTTTTATTTATAAAAGAAAGAGAGAGAGTGAGAATGGAACAGCAGCAGTAGCAGGGCAATTGCAGATGAATAATGGAAGGATTCATCACAGCCATACCAGAATATATATGTTTTTTGCAGCCAAGCGAGACGGATTCCCATCACAGCTCGGGGACTCGTTCCACACAACCACTCATCTTTCATCTGTGGGGGAAGGGAAAGGTGGAAACAGTATCATTATAGATGTAACAGGGCTCTGAAGTGACTAGTCAAGGTTGCTGCTTCAGTTGCAAGGAATATGCTTACAGGAATTTTCTCTCCACCAGGTGTTACTGACTGGTAAAGGGGATGCCTTTTGTAGCAGGCTGCCACTTGTGAAAGGGAAGTTTAGGGCTTGCTAATCGAGATGCTTGCTAAGCAGTTGAAACACTAAAGAGTGAGATGGCCAAATGAGGACTTCACAGGAGCGACAAACTTGTCTCAGAAGGAATGAGGAACACACTGGGCAATGCAGGGGTCACTCTCACCCTTTTGTCTCTTGAGTCCACCTTCAAGTTCACTGTCATACCAATAAACAACTCTCAGCTTGCCCTGCCCCATCTAGCTTTACAAATTCACCTGCTCTATTAAACACAGATGTTTTGTTCTTCTTGTCCACTTTTAGTAGTTAAGATGGATGAAGATTTCTCAGGTAGGGAATGCTGAAGGATTCTGAAGTCCTGAAGGTCTTTGTGAAGCCAGAAGAGAAAGAACTGCCATTTTAAAAGGGAGGAAAAAAGCAAAGAAAACCGACAACCCCAAAATAGGCCTTCTTAAATGATTTGTGCACTCAAATCAAAAAAAGGTCTCTGTCGTCTTCTACCTGCCAGGTCCAGGGGAAACAGGCCATGCACATCCTGCGAGGGCAGTGCTAATGCTTCAGTACTGTTTGTGCTCTGCATGCCTGGGTGCAGGCAGATGTAGTGGTTATGTTCCTCCACAGTTGAAGAGTCTGACTGACTGTCCAGCCCTCTTGTGCTTGTTGGGGAGGCAATCCAGGCAATGCTATTGCTCCAAGGCAGAGGTGGGCCATGCTGAGTAATTCTCAGATGCAGAAGCACAGTTACTCTTGTTTACTTCTGGGGTTTGGAGGGTCTGGGTTTGAGGGAAAAGCGTGACTATGTTTTTCCATCTAGGAAAGCATTAAACCAGGTTGATTTGAAGGGCAGGGTGGCCTTATTTTCAGGTGCTGCAATGACCTGTATTGCTGGCTATCAGTTCCACTTCCAGTTGTGAGAGTGCATCAGCCCATAAAAAGCGCAAAAGACCTTGACCCAGAGGACTGTATATTTGTCAGTTCTCTTGGCAACCTGGAGTGCTTCATACACCCCTGGCAAGGCATTAGCATCAGGGCATTTCTGTATTAAATCCTTCCTCCTCTCAAGGAGGGTGCAGTACAATGCAACAGCTGAAATGATCCTTGAAAGAGTAAGACAAGCACATATGTTGCTTTGTTGGGCCCTTAAGGGCTGTCACCTTGGCAGAGGGAAAAAGAACAGTGATCTTTTCTATTCCAGACCTTTCTAGTGCTCTGTTCTTCCTGTATAAAATCACAGCCTTGCCAGCACGAGAAGGGGCCTATTCCTCAAGCTGTCCCTCCATTTCCCTCTTGTAGCCAGGGAATGCAATGCAGTGCTCAGACGCTTTGACTCAGTCTATGTTTTTTACCATTCCCCCTCCAACACATATCTCCCCTTGGGAAACCATTTGGACCATTTCCCCATATCCTGGCACAGGATTATGACAAGTCAATTATAAACTGGGTGTTACTCAGTTTGGCTAAATGATCCAGCTCCATTTACACATCCTGCTATGTCTCCATTCCCATACCTGAATAAGGACCTATGGTTGCTCAGCATAGAGACAGGTTTTCTGTTAAATATGGAAAATGTCAAGTGTTTGGAAAGTGCTATAGGAGGAAGCTTTTATATAAGGTACTTGCTTATTCAAAAAAAAGTTCTTCAACCATGGTAGGTCTCATTGTTGAAAAAGCAAAGAAATTGGTTCTTATACAGCCTGTAGTTAATGGCTTCTTACCTTTCTCCTGGAGGATCTTTCTTTTATATCCCATAAAATCAAGCCCATTAAGGTGGTTTTCTTCCTTGGAGACAAGACACTGTTAATTCTAATGGTTACCTCCTGCCCTTGCTAGGATGTAGCCAAGTGCTTGGACATTTTGGGGACGGGGGGGTGGAATCAGCTTACTTGCCCCTATAGTTTATGCTCACAAAACCTGGTTGTACAGGCGGGTGAGAATTTTGAGCAGTTCTGAAAATGCTCTGTGCCTCCTGTTTTTTCTTGGTGGCATTATAGATTATTAATGGAAAGCTTGCATTGTCATAGCCTGGAAGATTGCCTTGCTTCTAACTGGTGCTTTCTAGGTAGATTTAAACATGATGTGTAATAAATGTGTAGTAACATGTTAGTGGAGGAGGAAGTTCCCTTCTGACTCTAATGAGCAGATGGTTTACGAGATCTCATCCTTCCAGTCACCTTTGTCCCAGTGATACTTCCACTGAACTATTTTGTTTCAAGTGATGTTTTTAGTGGTTACATGTAATGACTAATTTAGGGCCTTCATTATTTGGCCACTATGTTTATTCTATCTGGCCCCATTCTCTTTCTTCAAACACTTGCAACAAAGCTAGGAGCTACTCAAACTGTATTTTTCTGTTATTTTATAGATGTGGTGATCGTCACTGCATTCTGTTGTAGGTTGTGATTTCTCCCTGTGTACCCACTCATACAGGCAGTAGAACCAGAGCACAAGATTAATTATTAAAGATGACAACCACTTCTCTACTACAGGATTTCACTGAGATATTTCACATTTAAATAACAGAGGTAGATTTTCTTTAGCCTCAAACAGTCTGTAAAATATAGTAGGCAAGAATTACTCTTGCTCTTGCTAAAGGCTTGTGACGCAGCAGTGTACAATCTTTTCCTGGAGCTGTCTCCTCCCAGTCATGTAGGCTCTTCTCAATTGGAAATATTTAACACCCTATTAGTTTCTGATGTGTTCTTTAATATATTGGTGATCTCAATGTTCCCTGAGAGGCCTCAAATTATGAGGATATAACTAGGCACAGGTTTGCATAAACTGCTTTGAAATTCTTCACTCCATCTGATGCATACTTAGCTTATTCCAGAGTTACCATGGTATGAGCATGCTGAAGAATGTCCACAGTGTCCAGTGGAGGCTAAAGAGCTTTACCCTTCTCCAGCAAGGGTCACTGAAGAGAAGTTACTGGGTGGCATCCTGGAAAAGTGGTACTTCTGTTTGGAAGATGTAAGAAGTATTCATTCTGCAAAGTAATCCATGGACCAAGGTAGTGCCCTGAGCAACTGCTGTAGCCTGTGGGATCATTGTAAATGCACTGTTTCCTCACTTTCTGTACTACCATAAGAAGGTTCTGGTCAATACTGAAGTCCAAGTGACCCTGAGGCTTTACAGACTTTAAATGGGAGAATTTACTGTCCACAAAATGGTACTGTTCAAACAGAGAAGGATGTGGGTGTAGGCCACAAGTGGTAAAGGAGAGGAAGGACAGGATGATACATGATCTGTGATGACATCAGTGTGAAATAAAATAGCAAAAAAGAGAGACTACTGAAGTGTTGATTGCTGAATTAATTGTCCTTAATTTTCAGAACCTGAGCCAGGGCGTCTCAGGATACCAGCTAAAGCACATTGAAAGTCATTAGGGAAGATACATGCATGAAGGCATGTATAGGCAGGAAGATGAGGAACCTAGTTAAGAGGTAGATGTAGTTGGAATAGAGATACAGCTGGGGAGCAGAGCCCACACTTCAGAGATGTTGGCAGAGAAATATGATATGGATTGAAGGCTGAGCAGATTTTTGTTTCTTATATCTTACCCTATTGTCCACTTCTCAGACTTTTTAATTTCAAAAGCCAGACTGCCCTGCTGATTGTGTCCATGCATTTAATATTCCGTGTGCACTACCAAAGCAGCAAGAGGCATCTAGAGAATGGTGTCTGCCTGTCCCCAGACTTCCTGTGAAGGAGGAGGCACAGGAGGAGTCACAGGCTCAGTATATATGCATTTCGATTTTGAGGCCTAAGTTGAGGAGATGTTTTGTTTCATGCTCCAAAGCTGTGCTTTTAATGGGAGAATCCATTTCCCTAAGAACAATCCAAGAGGACAAACTATTACCTGAGCCAATACTACCAAGTGGCAGCAGTTTGGCAGTGCCTTCCCCAGACAGGTCAGTCCCCACAGTTGCTACTTCCCCAGGGTTGCTCTCTTGTGACTCCTTCCCGTGTATCTGATGGCATGAATGCAAAGGGGATCTTGCCTTGCTGATTCCTGCAGCAGTGGGAAGAACTGAGGAGTTGTAATGATTTCAGTCTGTTTCTGCTATACAGTTCTGGTTAAGGACTGTGATGGCATCAGGGTCATAGAGCAGTAAAATCTTATTTTGCATGCATCTAAAATGTCACAAAATGATGGAAGAGCTGGTTCAGCTGTTACTGTCTGTAATAGCCGTGGTGGCCTGTGGACTCAGCTCAGCTAGGGCAGAGAGTTTGTGTTCTGAGGAAGCATTTGAACTCCAGAAGCTGAAGCTTTTAAGACTGAAGGTCTGGCATATAGACTAGGCCCTCCCTAAAGTGACTGTCATCTATGTTTTTCAAGATCAGATGTCCCAGGTACAGGACCAGCTATTTCACACAAGTTACCAAAAAAACACAGACAATTTTTCTAATATTTTCAACCTGAATACACCACATCAAAGCAATATTAGCACCTCAGTTTTCAAGGTGAGAGGAGAGACCAAAGGCTATTTGCCCCACAAGTGCTAGTAATGGAAGTTACCCTCCTTCGTTACCCTTTTCTCTTGTAAATCACTGGAGTATAGAGATTGATTCAGTGGCAGGGATCTGGATAATCAAAAGCCAAGGCATGATTGGGTCAGTGAGACTTGATCATCCCAGCACAAGATGAAGACCTACTTAAAGGTGCCTGTGCTGTATCCTTTTTGAGGATCGTTAAGAGTTTTACTCTTTGAATTTGGAATTTTTCAGGGGTGCTGAATTTGCATTGAAAGTGCAAGGAGCGAAGGCATCTTCTACAGGCTCAACTGAGTCTTACCAAAAACTGCAGCTCTCCTAAATAAGGCTGCACTGGTCTCCTGCTGATCTGTGCCCGGATCAGCAACCAAAGGCTGCAATAAGCACGTGTGAACAAGGTGTCCCAATGTGTTACCTATCAGTCCCTGTATTTCCATGTTCGCCTCAGGAGAGTGGTAAGAAAGGAGAGAGAGAGAGAACGAATGAGCTGGGCTGCTTAGTTTGACCTTGCTTTTTAGGTTTTTTCCTCTGTGGTTGTTTGTTTTGTTTGTTTGTTTTTTTTAATTCTCTTTGCATGTGCCTCTAATTGATCTTGAAAAGAAGGGACAGTTAAAGAAGACGTTAAGGTGAAATGAAGCCATAACTGTGACTGGAGACTTTTATTAAGTGTGGCAAAGTTCCTTGGGCTGCGTAGAAATTGTTTATTGATTTTGGTATGGCTGGGTGCTCTGGAGTAATCGCCCGCAGAACCGCTAGAGAGAGAGCACACAGGAGAGAGCTTTGCCAGGTCTCTGCTGTCTCCTGCCCTGGCTGCTCTTCCTCCTGCCTCTGCTGGTGGTCTCCTCTTTAACGTGTAAATGAGCAACTACAGCTGGTTAACTCTTGTTGTGGTCGGCTCCTGCAGCCCCGTGCTGGGCTCTGCCCAGCTCCTACAGAAATGGCTGGGGAAGGAATATGGTGAGGGAGGAGATTACTTTGGAGCATATATCATACAGGTGAGCAAAGTATTGCTGAGACTTGAGCTGTCCTTTGTTTCTTTCACATGTTGGCTCTTACAGACAGAAACCTGTCTGTAATGGTCAGCAAGGTCAGTCATTTCTGAGCCTCCTTAACTATAGGGCAGGTCACTTTTGTGACAGTGCAGAGATGAACATGTTCATATTTCTCAGTAGTGTCTGTGAGGCTTTGCCCCAGTATCCCCCTCTTGCTCTCATGTGCCTTTATCCTCTGTGCCAAAATTGTAGTATGCTGGGGAAGGGTTAAATGGCTGCGTGCAGTGAGCCAACTTGCCCCCATATGCCTGTCTGTAAGGCTAGGAAAACTTCAGTCCCTCCTGGTTTTTTTCTTTGCTTTTTGCGAGAGTGTTAGGGTGGTTATACTGCTGTCATTCAGTAAACTTCCCTGTACAGGGATTTTTCACATCCCATCTGGGGAGTTTATACCATTGTCTTGTCAGAGGTGGGTTTTCTGCTTTGCTCACTTTCCATGGAGGTTGCACACCATCCTTGCCACACGACTTTTGCACAAAGGCTGTTAGTTCTTTTTTTATTTCTTATCCAGATTGATACGACTTAAGTATGTCCAGATGCTTCTTAAATTGTGTCAGGCTTGGCACCATGGCTACTGCCCTGTAGAAAAGGTTTTGAAATGGGATAAAATAATATAAATAAAAATCTGTGTCTACCTAGAGTGCTCTAACAAAAATGACATGTGAACAGTAATGCTAGGGACAGCAGTAAGAACTTCAAGTCTGAAATTTTTTATTTAATTATTTTTTACCCCTTTATTACAGTTCATAATTTTAAGTTACAGTGGAATAAGAACAATGAATTATGCTGACGTTGGTCTGTGTACTTTGGCTAGTAGGTGTGAGTGCTGTAACAGAATCTGTACCAGTCTGCACTGGTACTTCAAAGCATTTATTGTGTATGTACATCACGTAAACTTTTGTAATGCTTAGTTGCTTGAATGAACTAAGATGACTGATTTATTCTCTCTCTCTCTCAACAAGAAAAAAAAAAGTCTTTTAGTTAAAAGCTGCAAAACCTTCTTCTGTGGCTCCAGTTCCCTGACTGCAAGTTCTTGCTCATAACTGCTGTAGCTTACTGTTCCTGTTGCTTATGTTGGAGATTTTTGAACCCCCACCCTTGGGAAGAACAGGATTTTTAAAAATTCCTCAGTCCTGCACCTGAAACTGAAGGAGTTATTTTTAACCTGTCTTGACCTCTGCCTGAGCAAGAATAAAATAAGGATTGGGCAGAATATGGCACAAATCAATAGGTTATCCCAACAGATGTGATCTTTGGCACCGTTTTGCCTTGGACACATGCTGCAGTAACAAAGATAAATGGTGATTTGTTAACATTGTGATCTAGGGACTGGGTGGCTCAGTGGATCGTGTGGTGGCCTCTGACCTCTGGGTCTCCAAGCTCTGAACATCAAGATGAAATTTCAATCTGATAGTAGGAAAAGAAAAAAATGTCCACAAGGGTTGGGTGATTTTGGCTCAGTGCTAATCACAGTGCTCCACAGAACAATCCAACAAGGACTAAATAGACAATACCTCCTAGCAAAAATGACTATGAGAAATAGAGCGGGAACTGTAACAGTAGAGAGCTAGTGATCAGTTACTGCAGGCTAAGGCTTAGAGTGTTTTTATGGAGTGACATCAGAGCACTCAGAGCCACTTTGTCTCTTAGCCTACCTATCAAAGAGGAGTTCCAGGGATGAGTTGAGGTGGCTCTCAGTAGAAGAGAAATGGGTTTTATGAAACCAGCTTCCCTTTCATTTTCTGGGACAGTTTCTTTATGTCTTCTAACCCTTGACTAATTACTGAATGAGAACAATGCAGGTTTTTGAGTGCTGAGCTATTGGAAACAGCAGATGCAACCAGAATAGCTCTGAGCCAGTCATGTCTCCACTGGCTTTGTGTGATCTGTTCCATATATCCTCAGAGTCCTGTTGCAGGTCCTCTATAGAAAGCTGACTTTTACTGTATTCTCAGATGTGCAGTTTGCCTTGTTTCAGCAGTCCATGATGGTGTATTCTCCTGAGTGTGAAAACAAATTCCTGCAACAGAATTTCATTCAGGACATCTGCAAGCGTTGGTGCGCAATGTTTGAAGACAATTCCATGTTGTGGCTAATCTTGTGTAAAGAGACATAAGCCACAGTGTGTTCTTGCCCCCGTTGACTGGTGTGTAGTTCCCCTTCCCATGAGGAGGCAGTATGGTAGTATCTCATTCTGAAGCCAAACCCATCAGCTTCACTTTTTGACTCTAGACAGTTTTTCCTACAAGCCTGGTACCCTGCTCGCAGGTGCTTTACCATGGCAAGTACATGCTCTGAGTCTTGAATAATCAAGGGAACAAAAAGCTCACACCTGCTGGGGGCAAGTGATCTAGTAACTGCCTTAGTGATTCATGCAATATGCTTACATTTTGTTCTTAATCTTTTCTTTGTTGAAGATCCAAGGGTTACATGAGAACTCACATTGTGCCTGGGACCCCCAAGTCTACCTTTGTGACAATTCTCTGCAGCATCAGTCCCACTTTGTACTTTTGAGTGCGCTGTACACTGCTGGATTATAAAGAATAATGAGTCATGTCATTGAGAGTAGTCTCTTCCCTCATTTTTCCACATCCCACCCATCTGTACATTGTACCTATATCAACAATGAGTTGTAATTGCAATGGGCCAGTTAAAGCTTCTGCTAGCATCTCAGTTTAGTGCTATCTTATGATTGACAATTGCTCTTGAATCTCAAATGGGGAGCCAGTTTTAATCCATAGACTGCATACCCTATGGGTTGCTTGCAGCATGCATTTCTTTACTTGAGCTGTCACAGAAGGAAGTTTGAGCCAAAGAATGTTGTCCTTTGTGTTCCTCTCCTCATGAGCAGGTGACAGTGGGAGGTGTTTTCCTTGCCCCAGACCAAGGCATGTCTCTGTACCCTGCCCAGATGCCTGTCTGGTTTCATAGAAACATAGAATTGTCAGGGTTGGAAGGGAACTTAAAGATCATCTAGTTCCAACCCTACTGCTATGGGCAAGGACACCTCCCACTAGATCAGGTTGCTAGAGCCCCATCCAGCCTGGCCTTCAAAACTTCCGCAGATGGGTCTTCTACCACCTCTCTGGGCAACCTGTTCCAGTGTCTCACCACCCTCATGGTGAAGAACTTCTTCCTAATGTCTAATCTAAATCTACCCTCCGATAGTTTATATCCATTCCCCCTAGTCCTATCAATGCCTGACATCCTANCCACCTCTCCAGCCTGTCAAGGTCCCTCTGGATGGCATCTCTTCCCTCCAGTGAATCAACCACACCACACAGCTTGGTGTCATCAGGAAACTTGCTGAGGGTGTACTCAATGCAGTTTACACTGCCCCAAGCTCCTCATGGCACTTGTTTCTCCATAGATGGGGCTGCAGCCTGGCCATAGCCAGGAACAGAGCTAGTAGCCCCCAGCTCTATTCCTCCCCTTCCATGGGAACACAGATCTCCCTGATATTCTTGCCTGTTAGTTCTTGATCAGAGGTCAGTATCCTTCTTCCCTGCCACCCAGCCTAGACCTTGCCCAGCCTCTGGGATGTGCAGAGCAGAGTGCACTGGGCAGACTAAGTGAAAGCAGCATGCCCAGCTCTCCATGCCCCTGTAGCCAGCATGCCACTGTCATCAGACTGCCACTGCTGCCTCTTTCACATCTCCTGCTTCTGTGCTATGTACAGAGTACAATTGGGCTGAGCTTGTTGTGTGTACTGAATAGGGGCAGCAGGGTGGCTTGTGGGCCAGGAAATATGTTGGGACCTGCACTCTGGGTGTTAAATGACACCTAAACTGGCTGTTGGTGTAGCCTTGCTATGGATGTCCAGGTATGCTGCCCTGGCATGTCTGTCTTTATCTACCAGGCCTGTCATTCTGTTAAAAAAAAAAGAAAAAAAGAAGGAGCTGGAGAGAGAAGGTGGCAGCCTAACAAGACCTACTTTCTACTATATTTTTAGCCTCTGATTTTATTTTTCCCAGTATAATTCAGGATTAACTGTTTCATTGTTTTGTCCAGGCGGAGATCAAGTTTAAATGATGTAGAATTCCCTGACAATATCCCTTTTGTCCTTTTCAGATTACAGGAATCTTGCTATTGTTGCTTCAGCTGTTGCCCAAGTTTTGTGTTGTGGGTTTTGTTTTTTTGTTTGTTTTTGTTTGGTTAGTTTTTTAAATTATTATTAAAGGTGCTATTTGACATCACTGGTGAGATCTTTGGAGGCCCTCTGAGTTGTTCCAAGGTATTTCCTCATGTTTCTCTTGATTGTAAAGAACAAAGGATCTTCTCCATCATAAGATGCATATGAGGAGCAATCCTGGTCCTTGCTGGTTTTGAGACAATTACTAGCTATAGATTTCTGCCATTTCTCCAACTATCTAGGCCTAGACAAGAATGTTCTTCCTACCCTAATATTTAGTTTTATGAGGAGACCACTCTATGTGTGCATTACTGGGAAATAATATTTTTTTAAAGGTATGAAGACAGAGGGGCAATAAATTGACCAACTTCTTTGTGATGCAGCTCTGCTCAAAGCCCAGTTTGGTTTGATCCCATGGAAATAGTTCTGCATATTTGTTGGTACAAATTGTCTTTTGGGGGGGGGGTTTGTTTCAAGGATTTTCATTCTGTCCAATCTGAACCTCTCTTGTTTCCACTTCTATCTGTTGTGTTTTGCGAACCCATGATCCTCTGTAAAGAGCCTGTCTCTGTGTTCTTGATAAGGTCCTTATGGAAAGTCTGCTGTTAGGTCACTCTAAAAGCTCTTCCATAGGCTAAACAAGCCCAGTTCCCTCAGCCTGCCCTCACAGGGCAAATGCTCTAGCCTGCTGACCACCGTGCTCACCCTCCATTCAACTTGCTCCAGTTTATCGATCTCTCTTTTGTACTGGGGTCCAAATCTGGACAACATATTCTGGCTAGAGTTTGACAAGTGCCAAGTGAAGTGGAATAACTACATCCCTTGACCTGCTGGCTATTGGCTCATGAATACACAGCTCAGGGCACTACTGGCCATTTTTGCTGCTAGGGTGTAGTGTTGCCTCATAGCCAGCTTACTACCTATTAAATCCCAAGGTCCTTTTCAGTAGAGCTGCTACCGAGGCAGACAGCCCCTAGTACATACTGTCACAGTGGATTATTTCTTCCAAAGTGTGGGACTTTGCATTTGTCCTTGTTGTACTTCGTAAGGTTCATGTTAGCCCAATTGTAGCAGCCTGTCTAGGCCATTTTGGATGGCAGCCCTGCCTTGAGCATATCAGCTGGTTCCTGTAGTTTGGTGCCAAATGTAAACTTGATAAGAGGTGCTTTATTGCAGCCTCTTTGTCACTGATACAGATGTTAAACAGAACATGTCCCAGGATACACCCCTGCACACACATTGTTACTGGCCTTCAGGTAGCATATAAACATAGCCTCTGAGGGTGATTATCCAGTCAGTTTTTAACCCATCTGATAGTCCATCTACTCATAATAGTTTTGTATCAAACTTGAGACTTTGTGGGAAACAGTGTTGAATGCTTTGCTGGTCAAGGTAGATGGCTTCCACACCTCTCCCGTTGTCCACAAGTCCTATCATTCTACCATAGAAGAGAATCAGGTTGGTCAGGCATGATTTATCCTTGGAATCTCTTTTGAAAATGGATCAGAAGGAAGTTACAGGTCAGAGAGAAACCCATAGTCTGTAGTCAGCTATTTCCAGCTGCTTTTTCCTTAGCTCACAGCCAGCACAGAGTAGCTGGTACTGTGCATGGATGGGGTGAGAGAACTTTCTGGCTGCTTCAGGTTTCCTATCAAGGGACATGAGATGCCAGAAATGAAGGCCTAAGATATAGGTTGGAGTGGAGGCAGGATCTCAGAAGTAGGTTTTTGATTGACATGGAGATACTAGGGGAGAGATGGAATAGGGACAGAGTAGCTCAGCTACAGTGCTGAAGTGGAAAGAGCCTGTCACAGACAGGCAGATCCAAGGAAAGCATGGTGGGCAGAGCATGTGGTGCATTTTCTCATGACTTGGCCTTTAAGCAATGCCTGATGATGTTGAGGGTTTGCTTCCAGAGATAGGCTCTGGATGAGTACTTTTATTTCACACAAATGAAGATCTCTGAGGGACAGAGAGATCTTACCCTTTCCCTGCAACTTCATTCAGTGTCACTCTGCCTCTCACTAAGGGACATTTGCTCTCACTCTTGGACATCTGCCCTCATGCTGTCTCTCTGTATCTCTCCCATTTCTTAAGAAGGAAAATGGGCATCTACTCCAACTGCAGCAAATGCCATGCATATTGGAAGGACACATTTTCCCTGCCCTCTTGCTTGAGAGAAGTTCAGATAAAAATAGATGCATCTTTTTTTGCAAGCTTTAAAGTGAGAGAGCTGGAGCATTGGTCTCATTCCTGTCAAGGTGTTCCTGTCGGCATTGTGATTAGTGATCCACAGGCAGCTTCAACACAGCAGTTGTAATCAAAGCTTCAAAATTCCTCTGTATGTTGAGAGCTTTCTGTGTCCACTTCCTTCCTGCAAGAAGTCTAGAGAGATAATTCCCTTGTTGGCAGGCCAGGAAGAAGGGGGATAAGGCTGAGAGAGGGTAAGAGGTGGTCATTGGGAGCACCCCTTTTGATCTGCTGCTGGCCTTAGGGCAAGAGGGAAGATTTCATCCCAGTATCATATGTTGGTTTGTTTTTGTCAGCTCACCTGCAGTGGCTTCAGGTGAGAGAAGCAGCTTGCTGAGAAGCTGTCCTATTCCTAGTGCTTTCCCAAAGGGAAAGGGAGATTTCTGCATGGTCTGTATTCTCAATGGGGATATTTACAGTGAGAGACTTCCCAGGGCAGAATGTACATCCACTAGAGTGCCTGCATGCGAAAATGCAAGTACCTTCAGCTACTGCAGATACTTCTATACAAGTTGTTCAGCTCTTCAGCATGTACCTTTGTTTTCTCTTCCCCTAGCTTTTGTGTAAGACAACATCCATGGGACAAATTTGCTCAGTGGAGGCTAAAAGTAAGTGATAGGGATGGCTGATAGGGATGGTGAAAGCATTGGGATTCTTGCAGTGGAGATATCTCCTTGGAAACTGAAGTGGAAAAGAGAAGGGAATGGTGTGAAACTTTTGAGAGCAGGTAATGACATCTGTAAAGACAGTATGGAGAACAAACTAAGTTGGCCCAGTGTTCTTGGCTTTCAGCTGCTGTTGCTTACTCACTCATGTTTTCTTTGTTTGATATTTTACATGCATATGAGTGCTGATTAAGCATTTGATTCTGCTATATGAAATCCCATTAGTTTGTTCTCCAGGTAGGAGAGAGTCAAGAAATTAACACGGGTCAAAATATCATGATGATTGTATAAGGATCAGATTTATCTGAGACAGAAAGATCAGGTCTTTGCAACTGAAAACTTGGTGTTTAATAGCCTGAAATGGCCAGTGAGGTGGGACAGGAATCAGCACTCAAGCTGGTATGATTAATCCTTTCCATTAGATATCTGGAAGAGGAGGTAAACAGACCATTAATTAAATCTGCAAAGGATGCGAGATTGGGAGCACTGTAACCAGTGACTACAGTGTGGAGACACAAAGGGATTTGAAATTAGAAACAATGGTAAGAAATAAAGGTCCCTGCTGCCAGCACATGTGCAAGTAAAAGAAAACCTCATTGAACATGATACGTGGAGAGGAGAAACCTAAAAGACCATACTGCCAGATGGACATGCAGCCATGTTGAGGTATTCACTTAGTGTATGGAGGTTGGGAAGTTGCTGTCCATTGGAGGGACCCTAAGACTACGCTTCCTGGAGAAAGAAATGAGGCTGACTCATTGTAGAAGTCAACAGAAAGCCTCTTGGAGGCTTCAGTGAGGTGGTAGCAGAAGGATTTTGCTGCAGTGCAGGAGCAGGACAATGACAAGGAAGAAAATGAGTGAAATCAATAATCAAATATACTATAGGGAACTTGTTTTGGTCTTCTCCAGTGCTTCTCTCCCAGCATCTCCAGAGAGCTGCTCAAGCACAGACTTCTTGTCAACATCATCCCCAAGGAAACTTGTGGTGGAGAAACAGAGGAGCAGGGTATTAATGAGATTGATGCCGAGGAGGCGTTAATGTGAGTAAGCCAGACTCAGGCCCGTGAGTCCCATGTGCTTGTTGTTACATTGAAGTCTCATTTTCTGTGCTTTTTCCATTTTGCATTTGAGAGACAAAGGAAAGCAGTAAGGCCCTTGGAGGTTAACATTCATCTTTTGTGTTTTTCTACCTCGTTGTCAGCCTAGACTGTAGTGAGCTATTGCTGCAAGTTGTTCTTCCTTATGCTCCTGACATTGCTATTCAGCTGGGACATGTGGTAAACATGCCCCTACATCTCCCATCAGCTGTTGGTGGCAGCTCTGGACAGTGAGGTGATGTGAGAAGGCTCTGAAAAATCCATTCCTTGAAGAGCAGCTCTGCATGTCTCTCTTGTGGCTGGGTGCCTTGAGTGCCAAACTGCTCTGTGTGTGGGCTTTCCAGCAAGCAGAGCCATAGATGCTCCCAGATGAGCTCACAGCAGTGGTGAAGTCTCTACATAGCCTTTGTAGTGATCAGACGAGGCAAGCAGAGGCTGAGGGGAAGTGAATGAACTTTCCGCAGGGTGAGTTGTATTGTGCAGCTCATCAGTCTGGAGAGGTTCTGCTGTGCTTATCCCATCCTCAGTGGAGCAGGGAAGTGGGAAGGTTAAAGGGAATAAATATTAAAACTGTTTTGTAGGGTGGCATTGATTCTGACACATCCAAGAACAGCTTTTACAACAAGCTCTGGATGAGGTGTTGCTTCTCAGTTCATGTTTAGACCAGGCATACTGGAGCTGGCTGCTTCTGGACTGTTACATCATGGGGGAGATGCTGTGTGCAAGAGGGGTGATTTCAGCAATAGTGGCTTGCCAGTCTGTAAAGGTCATGGAAGGGCAGTGTAGAGCTGGGAAATAAAACAAGGGAAAGAAGCTTATCATTTTTGCCTTTGATGGCTTTTTGTACCCTGCAGTGCTTTCCAGCCTGACCTCTGCAAGCTGGGTTCACATGGCCAGCACAGTTGTTCTGCCTCTGGGTAACAAGGCAGACTTATCTTGCTGCAGCTTCTGGTGTCCACACCTATCTCTTCATCTAGAGTGGCAGAGAAGGGAGGTCTGGATAGAAGAAGGTGCAGGGGAATTACACTGAATGGAGCCACCCAGCACTTGAAATGGACATGCAGAAGTGTAGAAGTTATCACACCAGTTTGCACCAGTTATCTCCCTGCTCCTGAGTCCTGTTTCCTTGGGTGTTTTGTGCTTCAGAAGAGTCGAATTTGGGGATAAGGGTGTGGGGTTTTTTTCTTCTTTCTGATGGTTTTGGCTTCAGCCTCCAGTTTTGGATATTCTTTGCATTTTCTCTAAGAAGGTGGATCCAGCTGATGGAGCATTGGCAAGCTCAGGGGATGGCTCTGTAGAGTTCTCCTCTCTTTCTGTAGGAACTTTGGAAATAGAAACAGCTATTGTGTCAGTACACAAAGCCTAAATTAAAATCAGACACTTCGGCCAAGGAGTTGCAACCCAATTTATCTGTAATGCCTGTGGGAGGCTCCCTCAGCTGGCATCCAATCACTGATTTGGGGCTGGGTGCACCATTGTTCTCCAATGTTCAGAGTTTTACCAGCTTATGAATTTTAGCTGAATCTCTGGCAGTCAGAGTGATCATTTTAGGGAGGAGATAGATTGTCCCAAACTACTATGAGGTTCTTGCAGCAGGTATTGGCTGGATAGCCTGTAGACATCATATGATAATTCGTATATCCATTATCATGTAGTATTTCCTTCCTGGTATATCTGAATGAGTGTGTACTTCCCCCACACACACACTTTTTTTTCTTTCCTTGTCACCACTGTAGAGTGAAAGGTCATTTCCATTGAACTGTCTGTTTCCTGTATTCATTTGGAAATTCCAGCCCTATGGAAGTGCTGCCTGAGGGCAGTCTGTGTTAACACTGGCACTGGATTTCACCCACAATTGCCTACCTTTATGTACAGCTTTGTCACTCTGTCCACTTTTGTCTTGATTAATTTAAACAAGGCTATTATTTGCAGTTTTCTACCACCTATTCTTTTCAGTTTCCAGGTCACTCATAATATACCTCAGTAGTCCTAGCATAGACCTTGGTCCTACTGAGCTTTCAACCTGGTCTCATGCTGAAAACTGGTTGTTCATTCTTTACTAGTATAGAATCATTATGGTTGGAAAGACCTCTGTGATCAAGTCCAACCATTGACCAAACACTACCATGCTCACCACGAAACCATGTCTCCAGGCACCACATCTACATGTTTTTTTAACACTTCCAGGGATTATGGTTTCACCACCTCCCTTGGTAGCCTGTTCCAATGCTTAACAAGCCCCTTGGTGAAGAAATTCTTCCTAATATCCAATCTGAATCTCCCCTGATGCAACTTGAAGCCATTTCCTTTTGTCCTATCCAGTTTCTTATTTGTGACAGAACTTTCACTACACAGATACTGATTTTCCAAGAATGTCTCTGAAAAAAAATGTTACCTGAAGGTCTAGATTGTCAGCTGGTTACCTTGCCAAGCTGTTTCAGAGGTACCTTGAAAGAAGTCCACTAAGCAAAGAGCCAACTCTTGTGAGAGCTCTGGTTTAACTGGTAGCTGTAAATTAATTATTTATGTATAGTTGTGTATAGTTTATATAGTTGTAATTAATTAAGCTCATAATTGTAACTCTAGCTTGCTCAGGTATAGGGATCAGGCTTCTGAGTGAGGAAATTAGGGAGAACCCCTTCAATTTGGCATTTTATTCTTCCCTCACATTCATCATGAAGGAGTTCAGTCTTTTGTAGTAGGGAGGGTCCAGGCACTCACTGGAAAAGTTGTGGCATACTGAGAGGAGGCATACTCTTCTTGAGCATCAGGTCATATTTAGGTGCCCTGAATGCAGTCATGGGGAAGTCAAAGGCTACTACAGTTCCCACCCATGGGAAGTGGGAAACGACATTAGGTGGTTACTGAAGAATATTGGCTTGGCACTCTTTGCCCTTGAGATTTCTCCTTTAGGCTAATTTCTTGGGGAGGGAAATGAACCACAGAGAAGTTAGTGGGAGGCTAGTTCTGTGGGACTCTTCACTCCTGAGAAGTCATGGTGGAACTGAGGTTTCTCCATTATTTGTGGATGGATTCACTTTGTGTATCCCACTATCCAGTACTTGGCTCTCCCCTCATTCTGGTGTTCCTGGTTCCCTACAGTACCCAGCCTTACAATACTGCTGCTATTCTCTGATCACTGGCATGTGCTTCCCAGGTGCTCATACCCTCCTGCTTCTGAGGCTGACCCTATGATGACAGCTGTCTGGCTGCCTATCAAAGGCTCCATTTAGAGCTAGCCCAAGACCAGACAGAAAGCTGCAGTGTTAGACCCCGAAATCTGACACAATGTGGCTTACCTGCTTTTCAGTGGGTCCTTGACAGCCTTTCAGCTCATGTCTGTCAGCCCCTCTGCCAGGCACACAAGTTCACTTCCATCTTGGAAGAAGGGGAGAGAGAAGTGACATTTCACCGAGTGGCAGGCACACTGGGGGATGTAGGGAGATAAGGCAGGATCACAGAAGCAGCTGAAATCCCCAGCGGATATTGCGTTGCTGGCTGAATTGACAGGTTAAAAGTATTGCTGGGACATGTTACCCTGCTCCTTCTGTCCCAGAGGACTGTGCAGTGAGAACAGCACTCAGTCCTAATGAATCTTGGCCTACAGTGGGACCACTTCTGCCATAGCCTGGCATGAGGACATCCATGGGGAATTTGTTTCCAACTTTCAACAGGAGCCACCTGAAGAATGGTTTTTAAATAAGTAAGTTCACTTAACAAACAGCAGCCGTAAGTGAACAGAAACACTTATGTGGCCAAGGATGAAATATTAGCATTTTTCAAATCCGTTTAGTGAAGACAGTCCCTGGGCACTGGTTCAGGTCCTTGTGTTTGTGGGCTGTTTGCAAAGCACTAAGCTAAGTTACAGCCAAAACGTGTCAGCTTCCTCCTGGAGCTCAGAAGGGCAAAGTTTGTCATAGTTGACAAACTAAGTCTGGTCTAAAAAAAATAATGCCTTTGCATTTCTTTCATCCCAAAGTACTTAGGACACATCAGTCAGAGCACAAGCTTCAGGCAGTGTTCTAGCCACTATAGACTGCAGGCAGGGAAGGAACAATTTTCTTCAAGCCCTACAAAAATGCTACATAGGCAACAGCAAGCAGAAGCCACTTGTTCAAAGAGCACCACTTCAGTCACTACAGATCATTGTGGTGCATTGAAGGGATATTGCATCAGAGCAGTGATCAGCAGGCTCAAAGAGTCCTGGCTTGGAGAACCTCCCTGTGCAGTTATGAACTGCTTCCTGCCCATGGCTGAATTTACTGGGGAAGTGATTTGTCCAAATGCTTATCTAGCCTTGACTGGTTCAACATCTCTTGTGGGTTGCAGCACAAGATGGCATGACTGCAAGCTAATGTCTAGAAGTTTTCCACTCTTGGAAAGATGTGACTATGTCCTTGGATAAGGAGAAAGTTGCAGGGGGAACCTTTTCTTTGAGGTTGCTTGATCCAACCAGATCTCCACCAGTAAAGCTGTGCCAGCTGGGTGATATAAGCGATAGTTTCAGCCCAGCATCCACCAGAAAAAACTTCATGTGCAGAACCTAAGGCTAGGGCTCCTAACCTAGGGAAAGAAGTGTCAACTCTCAGGAAATGGATATCACTTCTCTCTGCAATCAGTGTGTAAACATTGGTGGCTCACAACTGCATGGCCCAAGCTGTTACCTGTAGGTATATAGCAGTGGGACCGAGACCTGCTGTCATCCTGTAGCCAGTGGGGAAATTGCAATTCCCAACCTCCCCACATCACTCTCTGTTCCCTGCCTATTCGTATACAAGGCAGATGAAGGCACTGCCTTTGTGATCTGTGTGATCTGTGTCCTTTCTCGCGGGTACTGTGATTCTGCGGTATCTTCTGCCTGTTGTTAATGTTCAGATTATTCAGCACCGATATCTAATGCATATTGCCCAATTCCTTCCCTGTTATGCAACCACAGTCCCATTCTGCAGCCCTATTGCTCTGTTCTGCATACAACAGTGTCCCATGCAGTCCCTACTAAAAGGTTAATAAAGACCTACTGTCTGAGTTACCTATGGCTTTTATAAACACAAAAATACAAACAGCATGTAAGCAGCATTCATTACCTTGCATGCCTTCAGCTGCTTATTGGATACACATCCCCCTCCCTTTAGCATCTCTCTTTTTTTAATATGTTTTTTTTTTAATTTGTTTTGATGAATGAGTGACAACCCTGACACCCGATTCGCTGAGATTAATAGAAACGACACAATATTTACGTCGCGCCGACGAGCAATTATCCTGCCATCTATCTTTGAGATTATCTTTCTGATTGAAAACTACTCATCCATGTAATCGGAATTATTTGGAATTAGAAGGGAATTTATGGCCCCTCTCACTTTCTCTCCTATTTGCCTCTGTCTACATCCTTCTTCCTCCTCCTTTAAGAGGGATCCTTTCTTCTTTCATTCCTTCCATCTTTCCTTCCACCCTTCTTTCTTCAGCCTTGTGGATGGAAATGTGCTTTGCTGTACAGGAATGGCTATTTGTGGAGATGGAGAAAACTGGGAAAGACTGTGGCTAGGCGGGCACTGGGGGAAGTGGGGATTCAGTAAGCTTGGGCAGCAGCTGGGGCATAAAAGGCTCTTCAGAAGAAGGCTGGCATGGGGAAGGGGCATGTGGAGTATATGATGCAGTGAAGGCTACCCAGGCAGTACTTTAGTGACAGAATAATTTGAGGCACCTCATTTATCTTCCTTCTTTATCCTGTTTTACAGTTCCTTCCTTATTACTCTATTTTGAAGCTATCTTTCACTGGCCCACTGTTTAGTAAATGTGTTTCTTGTGCATTTATTTTTATCTAAATGCTTATCTGAAAGTGTTACTCCAGCTCTGTGTAAGAGGACTCATGATTGTGGACCACGTCTTGCTTGCTGTGAACCTTTTTGTAGCTGCTGCTGGTCTTTCTGCTACTTTAACTGTCCCTGTAGAATGCCTTCTGTTCTCCAGCATGTAGGATGGGGTCTGGCAGTCCTGCTTCAATACTGGTGTCCACTAACACAATGCTGTCTGTATAGGGCTTCTAGGAAATACTCTTGCTTTTTTGTCATAGCTTTAAGGAGCTGATGGAATGTATAGGACCTCTATCATCTTTTCTCACTGGGAAGAGCTCTGTCTTTTGCACTTTTTTTGGAAGCACCAGTGTTTCCCACACTTTTCTTTATTTGAATTTTATTCTTTTGCTGGCCTGTGATGCAGAAGCAGCACCTAGCCATATTGTCTCAGGTCACCTCTAGAGGCAGGAGAGACTAATTCCAAGACAGCATAGCAAAATTCATAGAATCATAGAATCATAGAACAGTTACAGCTGGAAGAGACCTTGAAGATCATTGAGTCCAGCATTTGTCCTAGCCCTATAAACCTGCTAAATAATGTCCCCCAATGCAACATCCACCCGTCTCTTAAATACCTCCAGGGATGGTGACTCAACCACCTTCCTGNCGATAAAAAACATCCACACCCTTTCCTTCACCCAGCAAACAGGTCACCCAGTCATAGAAGGAGATCACGTATCCTCTCTTCTCTAGAAATCCATCTCTGAATGTAGTCCTTGGCAAAGCATTTCCTACCTTTCCCTTCTGTATGAAGATGGGAGTGGGAATATCCTAATACATATAGAAAAAAATCTGTACTGTAGATCAGTCAGCATTGAGAACTCTTCCTCCTCTGCATGCAGGCTTCAGGAACATTGTTTAATTTTTTCAAGTAGTTGTGGCAGAAACAGAGACAATGAAGTGGATGTCAGGGGATGTCAAGCAGCAGAAACATTTTAAATGGATCTAGTAGTATCTGTGTCCTTTGAGAACCACAGCTTGGAAAGGTCCTTGGCTGATGTGAATCCTACCAGAGAACAGAGAGGGGAAGCAATGTAGGTTTATAAGCAAGTACCATGGGCTGAGAGAGAGTCACAGGCTGAGTGCTGCAGGAATTCAACCTGAACTCAATTGCAAAGATACCAGCTAACATACAAGGCAGGCTGAAAAAGATGTTTGATACAGAGAGCAGTGTAAACAGTTAATGACACAAGGATTTGGAAAAGAAAATGTGCTTTGAGGTACAATTGCTCTGTCAGCTCAAGAGATCTAGGCCCAGATGGGAATCCCAGATCCTTCCACCCAGAAATACCCAATGTTGTTATTAATTAGTATGGAAATATTTTCCTTTCTTGAGAGAGGGCTGTTGAATTGCCAGTGGGATACTGGGGGGATGGGTGTGTGCATGTGTGGGGTAGGCTATCAAGGAACTATTAATTAGGTTACTTCCCACTGCTGTTGACATGCTGGGGAAGGGGGTTGTTTGTGGGCCAAAATAAAAAGGAAAGGGAAATGGAAAGACTAGGAACGAGAATGGAAAGCATGAAATAAAAAGCAGTTGGGTAGGACAAAGCACACAGGCTGAAAGAAGAGGTATGTGTCAAAAGACATTCCTAAGATTCCCAAAGCAACCAAGATACGGTTGGAACCAAAGGAGAAACTCCTTAGAGATAGCAGCAGCATGGGTTGGACACAGCCACACTGTCTGATCCTCTTCTGCCTTGTCACTCATTTTGCTGTTTATACTTCCATAAACTTGGCACCAAAGCCTCCTCATGTCAAAGTAGTGCTATTTTATGCCAACTGTCTCTATGAAACAGGAGAGAATTTGGATGAGACATTTCTTCAGTTGCAGGTTAACTTCCTTTGCTGGCTGGATCTCTTACTCCCTTCCTTTGGAATGAGATCTTTGTCAATGTTGACCAATAATCATAAACATACTGTTTGGAATTTTTGCTTGGCTTCCTACATAATACTTCAACCACTTAATACTTTTATCAATGTCTCCTTGTGGTCTCTAGGTCTGTACTTCTGGACACAGTGTGTACAGCCCTGAGAGAGCCCAGAAAGAAAAACCAGCATAGCGTAGCCTTGTATCTAAGCAGTGGGTGCTGCATTTACAGTTCTGAGAGGGTGCCAGCACAAGAAAGAGACAAGGAATGTATGTGGCAGTATGAGTTAGAATAAGTGAAGGATCTATTCACAGAGGGGAAAGAAAAGTGAGCAAGTGGGTTACCTAAAAATATCAGTGCAAGCTCTGTGCTCCTTTGCAGAGGGAAGAAATCAGTGCAGTTGTGATTATTCAGGGAAAGTGTTTTGGGTTTGCAAAGGGGGAGGAGTGATAAGACAAAGACACAACATTGATACTTCATATGGGACCAACATAATCCAGACCTATTTATTCTGAGGTCGGACTCTAGAGAACATAACTGTCTGCTGCATTTTCTTCCAAGAAGCATGTCTAGTAGGAAGTTGGATTCTAAGCATGCAGAGGACCTACCCAGCCTCCTTGGAGTAATACAGCACAGAAGGAAAAAAGCTATCCAGGTTGCAGCATATCATCATCACTTCAAATCCTCAAGTTCCCTAAGAGATCCAGGGTGAACAGAGGTGGTTTGAAACAGATAAACTGGTAAAAAAGAGAGACTAAGCATAGAAGAATAACTTTACTTTCAATTTGTGGCTTTGTGCATGACAGTGACAATTTATCAGCATGTGAATATCTTTCATGGGCTGTTAGCCCATGCACATTTTCTGGGCATCAAGGAAACTGTTCTCCCTAAATCTGCCACACATCGTAGAATTCAGGAGCACTCATGGAGCCCTTGCCTGCACTCTTCCTATGCTACACGTAAGGCAGAGCAGGGTTGAGGTGGGATATGCTCATCAGCAAGGAGGCATATGGAAGCCCAGAAGAGTGAAGCAGGATGAAGCTCAATACTGTACAGGTGAGGCCTCCTAATTGCATATCCAGCTCTTTTTGGTTTAAATGTGGGATAGAAGTTTTTGTTTGGTTGCAATTTTTTTGTTGTTTTTATTTTGGGGTTTTTTATTGTTTTTAAAGAAAATGAAATACAGATTATATTGCAGCATTGTGTTCCTTAGAAAAATGCCTTGTAAGTTAAATTTATTGTTAGGCCTGCTCTTCTAAGGGAATAGTTTGTGTGTGATTGCACTGGGTGGATTCCTGTAACTTTTGAACATGTTACCTAATTTCAAACACATTTTGCACCCAGTCAGAAGTCTGAAAGGGATTAAGTTCACCTAAGTTTCATGAAATAGGTGACAGGTAGAGGAGGAAGACCTTATTATTGTCCCTTAGGGACAGACTGCAGAATGAGCTCACTCTTATTAGCGTCCAGGAAATCCACATGGACAGGGACTGTCCAAATGCCCCAATTACAGAAGAGTTCAGTTGAGGCTCACATCTTACTGTGTGTGCATCAGAGGATCCATTGGTTGGTCAGTGCCTCTCATAGATTCTCTAGTGGCTAGTAAGGCATAAGCTTCCTTCTTTCTGGACATTCATAATGCTGCTAATACATGTGGATTCCCTGGAATTCAATAAAAGGTGAGTAACATTGCAGCCTCAGTATAATACAGTTAAAAAGCCAGTCAAACACAACAGAGAAACCTATTGGAAACAAGGCATCTTTATTTCAGGTGCCTGAGAATGCAATGCACACCCCAAATTTTCAATAGAAGATTCTTTCAGGAGAGGTAAGTTGAGGTGCAGATGTGAGATTGCTGATGTCTGTGCTGACTGTACCTTCTGCCCTCTAGCTTATGTGTGCCCCAGTTTTCATAATATTAAACTGTTTTGAGTACTGGTTTCACTGTGATTTTGGATCCCAGTATAGTTAAACTGGTACAGTTCTGGCATGAATATTACTTTGGTATGACATACTTAGTTCAGCATAGCTTCTCTGGAGATGTAAGCTAGATTAACATAAATGTGGTTATAGTTACATAATTTTGTTCAGTGCAATATTCTTATAAAATCATTCCTGTGAAGTGGGATAGTTACATTTATGTGGACCAGGCCTCAAATTACAAAGTATTTGCAGTAGGGAACATATTTGTATATTTATATGTGTGTGGTGTTTAGTGTCAAAGGACCCAGGTTCTGAATGCTGCTTATAATAATAATAACATAAAAGGGTTACAAGTCTGGCTGGAGAGTCACCACAGCTTGTCTGTAATTAGTTGTAGTAAAAATTATCATTTATGAGGCATCTGGAAACACAAACTAACTCTGAGTGAACAGTAACTATGTAGTCACCTCTGTCATGGCACAGCCTTAATAACATTTTTGTCAGGGAACTTCCTTACTTTTTGTTTCCTCTGTAGCACAAAATAAAGGAAATGGCTGAATGGATTTTGTTTGCAATCTTACCATTACATAGATCACTGAGGATGTCCATCTTCATGACTCACTTAAAAATGTTTGCAAGGAAACAAGTAGAATTTCACAAGTATAATGTAACAATGCAGAAGCAGTTTCTCTGCACACTCATACGTTCTGAAGAAGATGAAACGAGTTTCATTTATGAAATGCATTTATGGAGAACTTGGCTGAAGAAATCATCTTTGAAGGAGGGAATCAGTGAGCAGTTCAGGGCAGAGGGTTCTTCCTGATATTGTGGGTTTTGGTGTCAAGTCTTGTTTGGTTGTCCACTCTTTAATCAAAGTTTTCCAGAGTCAGTAAAAGTTTCTCCAAATTACCACCAACACTCAGAACAATATAGTTAATATAGAAGACTTCCAAATAATTCCTCCAAAACTCATCTTTTTGTTAAATTTCATAAGAGAATGACCAAGCTTTAGGAAATTGTTTTCTTTGGAAATTTGCTGATACAGCATAGAAATATGAAATGCCCTATGGTTATGACCAGCAGTCCACCTGCCTCCAAATTGGAGCCTTGCTCTCTGATTGGATGTGTACTAGTGACCAGTGAGAAAGTGAAGAATAAAATAGGTTTTTAAAAACATAAGCTGTTCTTTTTGGGAACTTAAGAGGGAGACATAAAAAATTTTCCGCAGGCTGTATGTTTTCTAACATTTTATTTTTACAAATATAAAGTGTGAATTGTGTCATCTGATAACATGGCAAAAAGAATCTTCTCTGGAAGAATGATTGCAGATGTAGTACAGCAACTCTGGATGAGAGTCTTCTGAAGAGCAGAAGGCAGTTTGTCCTGCAAGTTTCCATAAGGTTTCACCAGGTAGATTAATCTCAGGATCTCATGGCAAGGCACATGATATATTCAAGATAGAGATCCTGTTCTTGTCTGTGCTACTTAAGGTGTATTTACAGGGCACAGGAGAACACTATGCAGTGATAGCTTAGATACAATCTCATGGTGCTCTCCATTTGAATTAATATAGCCTGGTTCTCATCTGGATATAAAGTCTGTATAAACGAGGCTATCTTTCTGCCAAAACAGGTCATTCAGAGCATGCTGAAGTAGCCCTGTATAGCTCTGTTTTACTAATGTGCTTCTGTTTGCTGTGTGACATAGAAATAGGGTGGCTTCTCCTGGAGTTTCTTTTACATGGCTGCAAAGTGCTCTCTGATGGTGCTGCCCTGCCTCACAGAGACGCTAAGGGCTGTATCCACCACTTCTTGCACAGAGCTTGATGCTGCACAGAGGTGCTAACGAGAGGTTGTGATTTCATGGTTTGGTTTTTCTTGTTTGTTTTATTTTGTGTTCTTTGGGGGTCTTTTGTTGGGTTTTTTTGTTTTGTTTGTTTTTTCCCCAAGCTTGTGAGCATAGGAGAGCTGTGTGTCAGGGAAGAAGCTACTGCTTTAGATCTTTCTCTGTGCTCAGTGGGGAGTCACAGCCTGGCCCAGTGTGAGTGTGTGTGACACATTCCTCGAGGGAGGGGACTGGTGAGGAGCTGGGCCTCACCTCCCAGCAGCAGCAGAGCCCTAGGCAGAAGGGATGGAAGGGACTGGTTATTCCAGGCGAGGACAGGTCCTTCCAGGTGTGGCAAGAGCACAGACTACAGCAGCAGCAAGGGACTGAACAACCAAATGTCTGCATCTGAAACTTGGACTCGACAGAAGCCTTCCTCAAGCAGCTGTTTCCATGGGGCTTTGGGTAAATCCACTTGAGGTTAAGAACCTGACAGATTTTTTTTCCCCTCCTCACTATTAAGCCTCAGTGAATGTGACATCTCTTTAGAGGGAGTAAGTGGGGGATGGGGAGGAGGAGGGGAGGATGGAGGACAACATAGTTTGTTGTAGACTGTGCTCTACCTGAGCTTTAGCTCAGGTCCCAGCAGCTGTGGTGAACTGAAGGGCACCTTTATGCCTAGAAGCAGCCTATAACTCTTCCAGCCATGTGGGGGAGTGTGGGGGAGATGGGGGTAGGCACTGCACGCTCCCCACCAGAGCCTCGGAGGCATTGCAAGGGAGGATCCTGTCTGTGGCACATGCCAGGACTGTTGGTAGAGAAAATAATGGGATTTTGGCTCCTTCTCAGCCTGGCAGGCTGTTGGCTGGCAGCACATAGCTCTGGCTGGCTGAGGGGGCAGTTGCAGTGCACTTGCCTGAGCACCAGACACATCCTGGCACCCCTTGGCACTGCTGCATCTCTGCTGGGACTATGCATGTGGCTCTTCCTTCACGTCTCTCAGTGCAAAGCATCCCTAGACCAAATCCTGAGTAACTGAAATAAGCAGTAAAGCTTGGCAACAGCTTAGTTTCCCCTGCAGCTTGTCCCCTCTCTGTGTATGCTGTAGCCTTGGTCCTTGGTCTGGGATGAGCTCAGTGCCAGGCTGCTGAGTGTCTGACTGTCTGGGGGACAGAGGAAGGGAATGCTAAATCTTTTTGCATACCCTTCTTTCTTGCAAATATGGGTTACTGCATTTAAAGAAAAGGCTCTTGGCCTTTTTCCGTTCTGTACACTTTCTCCAAGGAGAGTAAATGCTCTGAGTTTTGAGGTGCTCCAGGCAGCAGGGCAGGAAGGGTCTGGACTGGGAGAGCTTTCAGAGGTGACTGGCAGTACTGGGATGAAGATGCATTTGAAGTGATGGGATGAGAAGGCCAAGGAGACTGCAGCAGAATTACAGTGAAGAGGGAGAAACCACCTCACTTACTGCTAAGATGAAGCTGAGCCAAAGTTCAGCAGAACTTGCTGTGGTTTGCCTGAAGAGAGACAAGGGGAGGGGGGAGATTTTACCTGGGTCTGTGCATGTTCAACTCATTACAAGGGCGTACAGCTCTCTGCCAAGGGCCTGGCAGCCACACTGTGGGTTCAGAAATGATTTTAGATGGCACAAAGCTGAGAGGCATTAGTTGGAAATATGGATCCCAGTTCCCCTTGGGGTGCAAGTGAACCTTGCTGTAGCTTTATGTGCTGGAGAGGCTTCTGTGAGGGTAATGTTTAGCCTGCCATTTCGTGTTTGATTTACCCACAGTGAGGGAGCAATATTATGGTGGCAGAACTTCACTACCAGCAAGGGAATTGAGGCAGGCATCTGCATACACATCGCCATGTCTGTGGAAGTCATGTGTACCCTCAAGTGCCTCCCAAATATGATGGTTTAATTCCCTCATCAGTCAGGAGTCATAGGTAGGTTTTGGTATGATCTGTGTGGGAGGACATTCTCTCCCACAGTAAAAACACAGTTTCCAGTACTGTTCAGGGTTATTTTTGGTGGCTTCTCTCCTTCTACCTGTCCCTGTGGTGTATCCTGCCTGGCACAGGAGCCCTGGCATCATCAGCCAGGGATCACCTGGCTGGGAACACTTGCTTGCCTGTGTCTCGGGTGCAGAGGGAGAGCTACTGAACAAAGGCAATGTTTTTTTTAATCTCTTGTGAGCTACTGTGGTGAGCTGACCTTGGCAGCTGCCAGCTGCAGTTCCTTCAGGAAATATCCACTTGCTCCACTGCAGTCTCTGCAGGGACTGTGGGGGACTGGAGTGCCTCCTCCCCTCCTCCTGCTCTGACCTGGGTGTCTGCATGGCCATTTCTCATTCCTCATAGCCTGTGTGGTGTTTTCTGTCCTTTCTTAAACACATTTTCCCCCAGGAGCCACCATCTTGGCTGTGGGGCTTAGCTGTGCCTTGCAGCAGGTCCATTGGAGCTGGCTGGAACCAGCTGTGTCCGGCACAGGGCAGCCACAGCTGGTCCTTGCAGAGGCCACCCTGCAGCCACCCTGAAGCCAGCACCTCACCTCAGACACCTGATGCAGATACTCTGAGTGACACTTGGCTGATGGTATTTTGACAGGGTTGAGAGCTGCACCTTCTCCTTCAGACCACTGACAGTATCAACCTCAGGGCAGGGGTAAGAACCCTTCATACACAATTAACGTGCTGGGAGATGTGGCAGGGCAGCAGATCAGTGGTGTTGCTTTGGAGGGGACTCACAAGGGACCCACTGCAGAGTTTCTCTTATTTTCTTGCTTTAGAGGCTGAGGAGCTTGTGTGGCACCTCCCTTTCCTCTGAGAGCTGTGCTGAATTATGCTGACCTGCAGACATGTCCTTGGTGGGAACAGAGGCAGGTGAACAGGCCTGAAATCCCTTAGCTTGTGCACAAAGGGGATCTCCTGGAAGAATTTATTTCTTGTCTGGATGTCTGCAGCCAGAAATATTCCTTTCCTTTGAGGAACTTCATCAGTTATTTGCCTTAATTTTTATATATATATATTTTAAATTTTAATTGAGTAAGACACACACTCAAAGAGTATGGAGCCTCTACCGGGAGAGGAGAAGAAGGAGTGGTAATAATCCCCCAACACACACATTTGGAAAATGGTGATGATTTTTTGTGGGAGCTGAGCTAACAGTTTGGCTGTAAGGAGTTTAGATCTGGAGCCAGACATCATGGTTAGACCCATTTGTGGTTATAATGTAGTTGTTTGGGTTTTGTAGAAGTTGTCTGAATGAATCTGAAATAAAAACAAAACAAAAACAAAAACCCAAGGGGAACCTGTTTCTGGCAGTCTTGGTCCTTATTTGATCTGGCACCAGAACTGCTTTAAATCTTGCTTTGTCCTCCTTCTCCTGCTATCAATACTGCTACAAGCTTCATTATGACAGTTACCATCCTTCCTCTCTCTCCCCACCATGGCCAAGGTCACTTAGAACATGAAACAGTATCTCTTGCCTGAAGCTGACCTTAGTAGGCTGCAGGACTGCTTTGAGATTTGTCTGAGTGCACAGCTAATGCCCTGCCAGCACAGGTGTGGACTTGCTGGTGCTAAACAAGGTCCTAAACAAGCAATACACCAATAGCAATGAGTTTCTGCAAAGTATCCACAACAAGTTGAAAGCACAAAAAGTGCCTACCCCAAAAGATGGAATTCACAGCTGAATGTTGGTAAAAATGCTTTGGAGCGTGCAATTAGAAGAAGATGATGTTAGTTTCCAGCAAGAGAATATCATGGTTACACAATATAGGCAGGAGTGTGGCCAAGAAGTCTTTTTCTCTTTTGTTGCTTTTTGCTGGGCATAAACACAGAAGCCTTTTAGGCAAAGGCTCTGCAGTTGAAGTGGAAGTTTAAGAGGGATCTAAATGAGGTAAGGGGAGAAGGGATTGTGTTATCATACTGTACGTGATAGACTGGCAAAGATTGCATGCTTAAATGTAATGCAGCAAATGATTGTCCTAGTCCTTCCAGGTTTTAGTTAAATCCTTACAGGTTTTATTTCTGTGTGTACATGTAGAACTGGATGCTTGCTCTGGATAGTCTCTGAACGCACTCTGGTATGTGTTTTGTTGCTCAGGCCAAGCTATTTTTCATTAGTGCATTGTTATTACTGGTGGACTCAGAAAAACAAGAGAGAGTAGCATACTTCTGTACTTACTCTAGTTCTTGTTAAAGCCAATGGCATAACTTCTGCTGAGCAGCCACAGATAATACCTCTCCACAGCCTAACTTGTGCAGGTGAAGACTTATGGAAGAAAAGATTCAAGCATTTCCTGATCAAGGAAAGTTCCTTAGTCCTAACCTGATGTGCTTTGCTTGAAGCTGTTTAGAAAAGTTTTGCAGGTTCCCTTCTGCCAAAGAGCTTTTCATAGAATCACAGGTTCACAGAATACCAGGTTGGAACGGACCTCAATGATGACTTGGTCTGATCTTTCTTGGCAACAGTGTGGTCCTAATTTCCAGCTAGCAGGTAGCTGGAGAGTGGTAACATCTTTAGCTGGAATGGCTAAATCTGGTAGGGGACTTCTGTTAACAGAACAGACATGGCAGGATGGCATGCATCGTCCTGGAGGGTACATGAAAGAATGGGATGCAGATGTGGATCAGTGCAGATCAGTGGATAAGGAACTGGCTGGCTGACCGCATCCAGAGGGTAGTGGTTAATGGCTCAAAGTCCAGATGGAGATCAGTAACAAGTGGTGTCCCTCAGGGCTCTGTACTGGGGCCTGTACTGTTTAATATTTTTATAAATGATATCGACAGCAGCATTGAGTGCACCATCAGCAAGTTTGCAGATGACACCAAGCTATGGGGTGCTGTTGATAAGTTGGAGGGGCAAGATGTCATCCAGAAGGACCTAGACAAGCTGGAGAGGTGGGCCCAGGTGAACCTCATGAGCTTCAACAAGACCAAGTGCAGGGTCCTACACCTGGGTCGGAACAATCCCCACTATCAATACAGGCTAGGGGATGAGATGATGGAGAGCAGCCCTGCAGAAAAGGACTTGGGGGTGCTGGTGGACAAGAAGCTCGACATGAGCAAACAGTGCACACTGGCAGCCCAGAAGGCTAATCGCATCCTGGGCTGCATCAAAAGAAGCGTGGCCAGCAGATCCAGAGAGGTGATTNACCCTAACCATTCTATGATTCTATGATTCTATGTGTGGACTTTGGGTTCAGCATGTGCCAAAATTTCCTGCTATGGATATTGGCTGTACAGATAAAGAACTTTGAAGTAATATGAAATTTGCAGCATTGAAATCAAATAAGGAACTAAACCAGCTAAGCTCCTAGCAATAATATCAACATTTCTCTCTTGAGCATTTGCTGTTTTTCAGAGTATATGCTTAGTATCAAAATGCATAGTGTATTTAACCAGCTGTTAAATCAGATTTAAGAGTCATACTATGTGTGCCAAACCTCCAGAAGAGTGTTGTTACTCAAACTTCTCCTTTTGTTTTTCTTTTATTCCTTATCTTGTTTTTTCACAGTCTTGGAAAAGGCTTTTTTGGATGTTCATTTACTTTATGTGAAAAGAGTTGTAATTTTAGAGTATCTTTTTCAGCGTTCAAGTAGTCCCTGTTTGAAATCTGTGCAATTCACACCTCACTAAAACCAGCAAGGCAATAACACAGCTGTCCTGTAATTTTGGGGTTCTGAGACTCTTTCAAAGTTGTGACTCTGCTGAAGAAACTTGTAGTTTGCTACAATCATTCTTCTTAGTTAGTGGCTAGGCTTGGAAACTGCAGATCCGACTTGAGTTTATCTTTTAAACTTACACCTGCATTTCCTGATATAAAAGCAGCAATAGTTCTGAGCTCTAAACTTGTGGCAAGTAAATCAGATGTGCACAGAAGCATCTTGAGGCTCATGGGAGAAGGGACAACCATTATCTCTATGCTTTAATGTGTGGTGGGGAGAACTGGAAAATTCCATTGATTTGACCAGTATTTTCAAGCTTCAACTGTTTTTGCTGTGTCCCTGTCTAAAAAGGGTAACTCTGAGTTTTTGTTTGGTTTTGTCACTAGAATGAAAGTATATTTTACATTCTTCTATAATAGCTTGTATGCAGCTGAGCAAATTCTGCCCAGATTTATATGTACAAAGCTCAAATCCTTTGTGTTTGAAGAAAATTAAGCACTGAAATTTTACTCCAGCACAGACTTGAGAATGTGAGGCTGAAACAACAGCTAATGATTGAAGTGGCCCTAGCAAGAAGCATTTTTAAAAGTACCTTCCCAAACAAGAAGTAGAAAAGACTGCAACCTGCACTTTCACTTTATAATGTCTTCTGCTTGGGTGCCTCAAGTAAAGACTTGAGCCTTTATACAGTCTACATGTCACTGATGTTGATATTTTTTGTTTGAGGGGTTTTTTAGCAATTGGGATTGTTCTGGTTGGTTTTTTTTTCATGTAGCTGAGGATGCTTTTGAAATATTTTTTTCTCCCCCCCCCAGTGTTTTCAAGTGGGCATTCAGTCTTATGGCCTCTACTATTGGATTCTTTCCCTGCCTTACCTTGAGTCTGGAGGCTGGAATTAAGTGGTGTTTGTGCACAGGGATGCTGTCAGTGGGGTTAGGGGACTTCTGTTTGAAGTTTTACCTAAAGTAGATCATCTCTGGATTGCTGGGTACCACAATGGGAAGCAACTAAAGTCACACAACCTGCAGTCTAAAATTCAAGAGGAAGGATGAAGGAATGCTGGTTTCATTCAAGATTTATCCATACTAGGTAACAGTGTCATGCTGGCAAGTCCTTATCCCTTCATCTTTCAGGTAGATTATGGAAGGATGTGGGACTAGTGTATGCCCAGGTCTTGCTCTGCTGTGGATATGGGGTGCCAATAATAAACACTGGACCTGGACCTGAGAACTAAATAGAGCTTCCCAGCTACCTGACTGAGATGTGCCCAAATCATCCTCGTGATTTAGACTACATCGTGGGGTTTCCCTGAGCTTCTCTATGGCCCATGGCAACATAATGGAGCAGGGATGATGGTGTTCTACACAACACAAGGCTTGGCAGAGTAGTACTTAAGAACTTCAGATGTCACCAATATAGAACGTCAAAGAACAGTCTGACAGTGGTAAAACATTCAAGATCTATGTGACTATGCCTTTGTTAAAGTTTGAATTTTTCAAAAGTGACTGCTGGATTTAGGTGCCCCTGTTTTGGGGCCTTGATGTGCCAAGCCTCAGCCTGATTATTCTTCTTTGCTGAGCTTCTAAATTCCTTTCCAATGGGAAGTGTAAAATATTTTACAGCTTTCAATATTAAAGCCCAAAACATCTTGTACCAGACAGCCCAAATGAGAGGGCAGAAATTCAAAATTTTCTTTGTTTGCTCAGTTAATTTTTTAATCTGAGATCTGATTCAACAAGGTGAAGGACCATAATCTGGCAGAGAATGAGGATGTGTTTCCGCACTGGAGCTCAGCCCGTCACATACTTTTCTTTTTCCCGCTCATCATTTGTAGGTCTTCATCTATATCAATGTGCTTTAAAGTGCAGTGTTAAGTATTGTTATCTCTGTTTGGTTTTTTTTTTAAAGCTAGGAGATATGCAGCAGTGGTAGAGTGATAAGCTAGACTTCACAAAGGGCAGTAGCTCAATGAGGAAAATGTCTAAATGTCGTCTTTGCCCAGTGCTTCATCAGGTCCCTGTCCTACAAGGAGGGCATTTCTTTGAAAAATTTGTTGACTAAATCCTACCAGCTTAGACACAAAGTATATTGACAGGAGGTGAGTTAGGTGTGCAGCAGAGTTTGGCCCCAAAGGAGTAAATGGCTTTATCTTCCTATACAATCAATAGCTGCAGTGGAACTGAGACATTGGCTATGAAGTGGTGGGTTCTTGCCTTGCTTTAGGATAGCCGCTGCTGTTGAATTAACTTTCTTTACTCCAGCAAGAGCAGCAGCTGCAGTACAGTGTAGACATGCCTAAACTAGCTTAAATAGTTCAGGTACTGTTAGCCACTGAGCCAAAGAACCATGGAGTTCAGCATGAGCTGGTGCCTGAGGATTTTATCCTGCTTTTTATGAGTTCAGCATTTCTTTACCATCTCAGCTCAAGCAAGCCTAGTAATATGTTGAAAGGAAGGCTGGTGGATCAGGTACTCTGTCTGCACTAGTACTTTTGCCCGAAAAGCTGAGCATGGTGCTAGGGATGATTGTAGAAGATACTGCCAAAGGTAGCAGTGTAGCGAAAGCTGCTTTGCCTCTCTCTCTGCCTACTGTTCTTCCTCTTCTTTCCCACCCTTTCCCTGGTATTCATCAGGAGCTGCCTTATCTTTGAGTGCATTTGTTATGAAACTGCGTAGCCATTGAAGTTCTACTGGAGATCATGAATATCTAGGAGTTAGTGAAGGCTTGGAGAATCACCTACATCCTGAAAAAGCTTTTGGTTGTGGCTTTAACAGGAGGACCTGTAGAGTTTACATACAGAAAAATCCAGGACCATTATCCCTATATCTATTAATGGGCACTAGGACAAAAGCATTCCTGAAGTGTTGACTCAAGTCATTGCCCAGATGTTGGGCTCCCAGCTTAGCCTCTGCAAAAGAGCTGTGCTGATATATATAACTCATCAATTTTCTTCTGGCAGTCAAGGACAGGAGCAGGAATGATGGTTCAGGTCCTTGAGAGCGAAGTAACTTCTGCTGAGTCAATAGGGGAGGTACCATCAATACTCCCAGTTTTGTTTTCAGGAACAGCCTCATCAAATAGCATTTGTGGGCAGAGACCCTAAGTAGACTGCCAAGCTGTGAAGTTGCTAAACTACCCACTAGTCCTAGTTCATTCTGCAGCAGAAATACAAGCATGCCTGGACCAACCCCTAGAACTCAACTCTGAACTCCTCTCCCATTCTGTCAGAACCCCTAACTTGTTTTTAAAACGGCATTTATTTTTGTTAGGTTGCAAAACAGTTGGATGCAATCTGCCAGTTGTGCTCTCCCTCTCCTTCTTTGTGCATTGAATGTTGTTCATTCGCTTTACATGACTCAAGTTGCTGTAATGCTGCTGGGAAAGTAATTGCTTTGCACTTTCTCTTTCTGATGCCCACGGGTGACTGTGGGGGACTCCTCCCTGGGCACAGTGCAGAGTTAAAAGCCCAGCTCTTGCTGCTGCTTTGCTTACGACCTGGTTATTTTTTTTTTTTTTTTTTTTTTTTTTTTGTCAGCTGCCTGTTATATCAATCACAGAGCTGGGATCTATTTATAGGTTGGGACTCGGAGTACTGTGTCCTAGTCACAAAGAGAGGCAGAGACGCAGAGGGGACTGTCGGCTGGTGCAGGCGGAACCAAAAGATATTTAATCAGCAATTAGAAACACCTGAGGGCAAGGGAAATTCTACTCCAGCCTCCAGCTTCATCTCTCAGCCTGCAGCATGTAAGTAGCCAACTTCTACCTTTTATTGCATTTATGGGGTTGGGGTTTGTTTTGGCTTTTTTTTTTTTTTTTTTTATCCAAATGTTACTCTGCAGCAAACCTTTTATCTGGGTTAAAAATTATGGCAGCATCTCAGTATGGTTTAAGGTAATAATATTTTTTTCTTTTTCTTTTCTATTTTCACACTGTCAAAGGAAGGTCAGTGTGACCCACAAGGAGAGGAGTTGTTTCAGAACTTTGTAGAAATCAGGCAGTTTCACTATTTGAGGGTGGGTTTTTTTCCTCTGGAAATAAGGAAATGAAAGTTTGAGTGGAACAGTTTTGTTTTGGGAATAGGAACGATCAGGTTTGCTGGCATTCCAAAAAGGTCAATGTATAACGTAACTCTGCTTAAGGGCTTACCAAGGACAGGTGCTATTTATCCCATGCTGGTGAAGGCAAACCTGGAAACTTCAGCAGTCCTGTCCTAAAAGAACTAAGTGACACCCTCTCCTCTATTAAAAACCAAACACAACACCCACCCCAGTTGCATATCAAACCTTCTCTTAGCATGGAGATTAAATGAAAATTTGCTTTTACTGAATGCATTTATCATTGAGCAGTTGATGTTGCTTTAATTTTAAAAGTCATAAAGCAACTGAAGTCTCCTCAATGACAAAAGAGGGGAGCAAGTCTTTGCAAAGTCTGCGCAGTGGCAATCAAAGAAGAAACTTACTCCCTCATCACCAATAAGTTCTTTGCTTTAAAGCAGCCAAAATGCAAAATAGTTGAACAATAATAAATTTTTGGAGTGTTTTCATTAACAGAAATATGAAGACAGGGAAGACAATAATTAATCAGAAATTGGTTTTTTAATAGCTTTTAGCATAACCTTTTTGTTAAAACACAAAAGGTTTTTATTGTATATTTTTGTCTCAGAGATTTGGATTATATCTTTTACAAAATTCAGGTATTCTATTTATTTTAAGTATAGAAAAGTTCCCTTAATTTCTTCTATTTATAATGTCTATGCCCCAAACACCAATATTATAATTTCTAATTATGGTATGTTAAGTTTTCTAGTACAAATTTCTTATTAGATATATGTTATAAAGCCTATTTTTCCCCTGTTACTTTTATTTTTGAAAGTAACAGCAAATAAAATAAAGCTAAATTTAAAATAATTTTGAGGAACAAGTGTCCAATAAAAATAGAACAAAAAAACCAGAGATGTCTCACAGTTAAAATATCAAGTCTGAAGGAATACCTGATAGCAGAATTGCTTGGACTGACTGTAAAAAGGTGACAAATAGGCTTATTCTTTAGCTCTTTATTCTGCATTTCTTTGATGTACATTTTACAATACTCAAAGTTTTTAACTTAAGTTCTAGGAACAAAATTTACTGACTACAACAAATTTTTTCTTTTTAAGTTTTTAACCATCGCTGTAAATACTCCATCTTTCAGCTAAAATTCTAAATATAAGGAAGGCTTTTAGGACAATATGGATAAACATAGTGAATTTACATACACAAATAATACCCAAAATGATCATTACAAAACACTGCTTGCTGTGAAGCTCCCCTCCCCCCAAATAAAACAAAACCATCAGCCTGATTATTCTCATCATAAGAAGCTTCATTTTGAATATGAAGGCTTTTTGCTTTACTTAAAAGAATGTATTTGAATTCTTTAAGTCCCTTTTCTGTTTATTTTGGCATGATATTACATTTATTGCCTCTCTGTGACAATGCAATGTTACTGTGCAATAAAGGGAGAGCAGATTTTTCTGAAAGGCATTAAAGAAATAAAATTGCTGACTCTGTAACTAACAAAGAATCTATCACATAGCTGGTCTGAGGTCCCCTTAAAAAAAGAAAAGCAAAGACATGGCTTGAAAAATAAAATTATAATCTCTTTTTTTCCCTACACAAACAGAAATATCAACGTGACTATGCTCAGCCATTACTGCAAAAACTCATTTACTATTCATTTTTGCAGAAATCGAAGCATTCCCAAAGAAGTCCTCCAAGTATAAAGCTAGAAAAGATCTAGTCTTAAGAATTTGTTTGGGCTACTCACTCAACACAACTCAGTGGTTGTGTCCACATAATTTCTGGATTTTATCCTTCTTTCAGCTACATGTGGGTCTTCTCCTCTGCTAAATCTGTCATATCTTTTTATTACTGCACTTGGAAAAATAACCAAGCATCTACTATCCTGTAACATAACAGTCATTGGATTATGGGACCAGTTTTATTTGGAGGGAGGGAGTTATCTGTGATTAGAGGAAATACTTTTATGTGTTATGTGGAAGGAAGCCTTTTTTATTTAGTTTCTGATTCACTGATGTTTCAGGTTTTGTGGGCTAAGCACCTATCAGCCACCAAACTGACTTATTCTACACAGTGTAGTTTGTAGTTCACATGTTTGGTTTTGGTTTTGTTTTTTTATCCCTGGAAAAACCCAAACACCAAACATCTCTTTTTTTCATCCTAGTTTTTCTTTGACTGCAAAGTAATGATTGGCATGCAGATTCTCTTCTTCACGCCCCTCCTTTCATTGCTGAGTATGACATCTCTTGGGAATTATAAATAAAACCTATGCCAGATCTGCTGCACAGGTGTTTGGAGTACAGCATGCTCAGGTGTCTTCAAGTAAATCCCTGAGAATATGGAGTAAACATCAGCAGGAAAAAATACTCTTCTTGAAACAATACCGTACTTTTGAATAAAACCCCCAAAGCCAGCAAACCGTTATTAAAGATTGTGTAGCTACCTCTCTCTCTTGCTCTCTCCTACCTCTTTTATCACTTTACCTGTACCTCTGTCCATCTATTTCTCATCTCTCTATTTTTACATTTCATTATGCTATGCTTGCTCTCCCGTTCTCTTCTTTTCCTTTCCTGAAGACACATTTCTATCTGGCACAGAAAATAAACTCAGATTGCGGGTAGTTATGTTAATCTAATTCAATCCTCTGTGGGTTAGGAGTGAAATTCTAATAGTGGAGCTGTTGAGGGCTTTTTTGTTAATGGCTTGGGGATTACATTGAGTTAAAGGCTCATTTCCTAATCAAACAGAGAGGGAGAGAGTGACTCCGAATATTTATGAGTCTCCCAGCGCGAGTTAAACATTGAACTCCAAAAGCATGATTTCAGTGCTGCAGAAAGAGTTAAAACCCCTCAGGGCTGCTGTGGAGAGGGGAGGGGAAAAAAAAAGAAAACCAGTTAAGCCATCAGCATTTTCCACTGCTGTATAACTTCAGTTTGGTGAGAGAAAATAATCATCTCACAGACCTAAAATGGAAACTGTAGCAAGATATTTAAAACAAAGTCAAGTGATGCTTCAAAAAGGCTGCTCTTTAGTGAAGCAGGATACACGCAGTGCATGCAGCAGCCTAATAGAAACTCCAAAAAAATACCCTTCTAAATAAGAAGGATTGGATGGTGGGCTGCCACCTTATTATTAGTGCTTAGAAGACCCAATTTTATTTCTTAATGATTTTTATTTTTGGTTCTACTTAACTCTTGGGTGACCTTTCCTTAAAAAAAAAAAAAAGGAAAGAAAGAAAAAAGTGCGGGTGGGTCAATATCTAAATTGTTCTACTTTTGTTCTGTAGACAGGTATCTTTTAAGGCAATTTTTCTGTCTTTCAGTTTAGCTGGAGTTTTGTCAAAGAGTCTAGTTGGAGAACTGGATTCGCTGTCACAGGAATGATTGACCAAATTAATGTCTGATTGCTTTTGTGACGAGTTCATCCTACATGCTTGAGTAGACCCTGCTGTTGCTGAAGAAAAGCAGATCTGCCTGCCTGCAGCAAGCAGAGGATCTCAGTGTTGCTAAGGCCTAGTGTGTTGTGAAAAAGCCAGCAGTGGGCTTTTCTGCCCCAAGCTTGGACTCTAGAACATCAGTCTGTGGCAGGTGAACAGCACAAAATCAAGACTATGCCATGATCCTGCCCCTTTTCCTTTTAGGGAGGTCCTGAAAAGGAATGGGGATAGAAACCTGCTGTCTTCTGAAACATGTCCAAGTCATATCTTTGTGTTCCTCAGTTTCCCTGCCTGTAAAATGATACATGGCTGCCATCAAAAGTACTCCAAGATATAGAGAACAATCTTACCTAAATCCCAAATAGCTGATTTGCCCATGGCAAAAACTGCATTGACACTGGTGTATAGCTTGAAAACAAGAGGTTTTTGTACTGGCAACAAGAGTTACCTATTTTTCTTTTTGTTAGGTGTGGGGTTTTTTGTGTGGTTTGTTGGGGGTTTTTTAATAAATTTGGTACAAGCCACCAAAAAGATTTTCTGATTTTGGTAAAATAAGCAGATAGAAGGCTAATTTACTTCTATTATAACATTCAGTGGCGTTGTCCTACCCACTAGGTCTGAATTTGGTCTTGTTGACTCTTGTTGGGTTGAAACTCCAGAGTTATTACTCAGAGTGGTAAATTTTGGCTAAAAAAAATAAGTTACTGTTTCATTCTGGAGCCATGTGTATTGATGGTCATCCTGTATACACCAAACTTGGTGTTTTTGCTGACATGTCTATCTAAGTACAGCACCTTGAGGTAAGAACTGGCACCTTGCCCTTGTTTAAAAATTATTTAAAACTGCAAGCTGATGTGAATGCCTGAGGCTCCTTTCTCTTTGTGCTCTGTGCCTGGACCTGCTGAAGAGAGCAGGCTTGGCTAGAGTGTACTTTATTAAATGCATCTGAAATAAATAATAATTGTGTTCTTTCCCCATAATAACTAACACCCACAGCAGATCACTTTGAGACAGGAGTTTACTGTGGGTCTGCTGAACACAGTATTGCACTTTTTCCTGCCTTCGTCTCTTCATCCCAGTTCCCTGTTTGCCTCAGCCTTTTCCTCTCCTGCACTGTTCTGCTGTGACCATGGCCTAGCAGTTTATACTTGGACTTCCCCAGATGACCTTTCAGGCAAAATATTCTTCCTTCTCTTTTTGTCCTTTCCAGTGCTATGGTGAATCCTGTGAATGACCTGCTGCTGTTTACAGTGCAGGTGCTGCACTCCACTGCAGCTTTGCCTGGCAGTTCCTCAGTTTATAAAGAGCTGTGAAAATAAAACAATTTCTAACTTTTCCACAAGCTACGCAGAAAGCTACTGTGTTCTTGTCCTTTGTGCATGCCATGAGTACTGAAATTATTTTAGAGTCATGTAGGAATTTCAAGGAAGGAACTACTGCAACTTTTTAAACTTTTAAAGCACAGTTTAGATGACACAATGACTTGAAAGTAATGACAATTCTAAAGTCTCAGGACTCTTGAAAGTCTCTAGAACAAGGGTTATATCTTTAGGGGGAATTACCTTTTCTAATGGGATAAAATTTGGAACTAAATCTTGTTATTTGGGCACTGGAAAGCATATGCCCAGCATGTATGAGAGGGAAGCATAAGTGGCTATTTTTATTCTTTAAGGAGTTGCTGCCCTTTTCCTCAACCATGTGAGATGTGAATGATCCTGCTCACAAGAGTTTCACGCTGCTCTGAGAATGGATCCCCTTTCTCTTCATAATTGTGTTTGTTGGATCAGCAGGAAATGTGTACTCCAGAAGTTCTTGTTTCCACAGCCTCCCATGATCACCTCTTTGTAGTAGGCCTAAACAAATGACCAGTAGCCATATACTAAATCATAGATATTTCATTGACATTTCTCTAAAGCTCACAGAACCTAGAGGGTCACTTTTTGGGTGAAAAGAGAGGGTATGTCTGCCACCAGCCTTGGCAACCAGCTTTCTTTCTGTTTGCTTTGTTCTCCATCCCCAGACATTTCTTTACCCACAGGTCTTCTGCACTTTTTAAATTTGCAGTTACTCTCATTGGCATCTCTTCCTACTGCTTCCCTTTAAATAAGAAGTTCTTTCCTGTTGCATCATGTCCCCATGGCCTAGTACAGGGGATTTCAACTTTTCTCTGTTGGTGATGTGAATTAATGTAGATTGGTGAAGAGCTCATGTGAGTATGATTTCTATTTTCTTGGTTGTACTTTCTGAACCCACAGTCTATAGCACTGAGAGTCTGGCAGCACTCAAATTATAGTCATTGGCTAATGCTGTCTTTGTGTGGGGGAGGACAGCAAGGATTTTGTGAGTGAAACAAAGACTAGGAAGGGATTCCTTGCATCAGTATCCTCTCTGATGCTTTGCACAAAAGTAATTCTGGAAGCCTTTCCCAAGCCTCCACTGCTTTTTAGGTGGAATTTTCTGTGTACAGCTTAAATACATTAATGGCCAATCTTTATATCAAGCTGTTTGTTTCACTGTTGTTCTTTAATTCTAGCTCTTTCATAGACTCCCTGTTGAGTCTAAGGTGAACCACATTGTTGATGTGATGGGTTTTGCCCATCTTAAATGGGGTTCCTGCTTGTCTGTTTATGATTGCAGTATCACAGCAAAATGCTTTGTATTACTGCAGGCTCCAAGTACATTTTTGTCTTTTGCTTTCAGTAGGTCCTATTCCCTTTTTTACATTGCAAATAATCACATGATTCTCCCATTTTTCCTGAGCTTTGACCCCAGCCCTCTTACTCTTCTTTGCTATATAGGATTAAATTTCAGGTTTGTGTGTCTCTGAACAAATCACTCTTGTGGCTCTCTGTAATAACTGTCCATGCCACCTACTGCCTATGCAGCATCCTTATGTGAATGTTAGCTAGTGCTCTGGGAGCACCTTATGCTCTCTGCACAGCGAAGTAGTGAGGGATATAGAGTTATGGTTACTTTGGGATCCTCTATCCCATACAAAGAAATCGGATGCAAGGATGCCTCCATGTGCTTGAGGGGCAGTATATAGACATATTATTGCTGTGCTGAAGTATAGTTCTCTGCAATACCAGGTTCACCTGGCTATATTACTTCCAGCTTTGTAGTCTCTTCTGGCACGTGGTGTCATGGAATGTGTGTTTAAGGAGCACAGAATTAATGGGGCTGCTGCTATGTTTGTGAACGATTAAATGATGGGGGATGAGAGCCACAGCTGCTCCTGGGGAATAAGGACTAGCCAGAAGAATTGATTGTCTTGGCTTATTGATCCTTCAGGAAACAGCACTGGAGTGGTAATGCTGTTCCTGCCTCTTTGAGGCACTTTGTACAGCAACATCCTCTGTTTACCTAGGATAGTGCAAAGGAAGAGCTGCTCTGTTGCTAACCTGTTCTAGAAAACCACTGTGCTAGACGTATGTTGAGTTTACCACTTAGACATCTGTCTGGTCCCAGGGAGGGGTGGATGTGCACAGAGGCAGCTCAGTAAGTGGTGGTGTTTTATAGTGTTTAATGAAGTTTGAGTCTTTGTAAGTTACTCTACAGAGCCTTTGCTGGCAGTGTCTTGATCTGTAGCATTCTGTGAAGTCTAAGGCTACCGTGTCACAAGGTAACCATCTCCCATCCTTTCCCTTCCCTTTTCTGGCCAGTTGGCAGTCACTCCTGAGCTGGTCTTGCTTGTAAGTTGGAACAGGGTAGTTGAGTGCTTTTGATCATGTGACCCCAATGCTAACTTCTAGCCATCTGTGTGGGCTGATGGGGGGAGAGAGGATGTGATGAAACATCCCACCTGCTTTGGACTGAAGCTCCAAACTTACCCTGAGAAGCTAGGCATTCTTTTCTGGCCTTAGGGTGGTAGAGGGAGAAACACCCACCTGCTGAAGGAGACGTGCTTTTTGTCTGCTCAGCTACACTACCCTTATAGATGCATCATGAAACACATGTCCAAAGAGCACAATATACAGAATGCCAGCCCTAAGGATGGATCTGTTGCATGCTTCTGCAACCACAGGCCTGCAATGGGTGGGAGGGCATGTGTTCCTGCCTGTTTATGGGCTCTTAGTTGTCCACACTGTTCCCTGTGAGGCAGCAGTTGCAGTAAGCTGATGAACTGAGCTTGGCTCACACCTGAACCATTGCTTATAACTATAGGATTTGGACTCTTAACCTGTAGAAATAAAAAAGTGCAGAAGTGCTTCCTATGTCCTTTTCTCCCTGCTTTGTACTTGCACATTTTACACCCTTTCTCTTTCTGGATGCATTGTTGTGTTTTGAGGAATCTTGGACAGATCTCTGCAGCTCCCTATAGCAAGGTCAGAAGGTCAGGAAAACTTGGGAGCATTTGGAGGGTATTGGAAAAACTTACACAAAGCTAGGAGGACCAAAAACTTATTATGAAATGCTTCTTTATTAAGTCAGGCCAGCTTATATATAAAGATATGCAAATAACTTATAAAGCCATTTAATTACCCTATATATCATTTCTATACTTCATCCTCTTTGATATTGCCAGCAACTTCATTGCTGTACTTGATGTTTGACTTTACATCTCCACCATATGAAAGTGAATCGCAGTTTTGTTTTAAAAGCAAAGTGTCTAGACGACAAAGTTTCAGGGAACAGCTAAAAAGCAATGCTACAATGCCAACTATCTTTTTTTCTTTTTTTAAACAGAAGGCGGTGATAAGAATAACCTGAAATGTATTATGTAGAATATAATTATGTTTATTTTGGGACTTGATCAGTAGTTGAACATTTGAGGCTCATAATACTGGGTTTAATATAGTATGCAACTTTGTGTATTATGTAATGTAAAATTATTATCTACTACTTAATAAATCTCATGCTGTGACTGTTCCACTTCTTAACTAGCTCTCAGACTATGGCTATAAGCTGCACTGGCAGCTTTGGGTGTTGCTTCCATTTTGCCCTCATTGTTTGTACCATGACATATTCCCTACTGCTGGAGCTGCTGCATTTAGCCGTGAGACAGCTTCTGTCTGAAAGAACTTCTAATCTGATTCAAGACAAGAGACTACAAGAGGGTAGAATCGTCATGTAATCTGTGGCTAGAAGAAACATAAGGGTAACAGATAGGAATTTGTGGTAATGTATATGTGGAAGTGTGGCTCCCTTGGTGTACAGATGGGTTTATTTCCTGTGCACTTATCTAAAAGATAACAAAAAGAGTATAGACTTTTATTTTCCTGTGTAAAACCTGCCTAATTCTGTGCTTTGCAAAATTGGCATCTCTGTTTTCTTAACAAAGAGAGCTCTGCTACATGTTTTCAGTATCTTTATACTTGCATATATTTCTCCCTTTTTTTCAATGCGGTTTATTCTTTTCTCTTTCAAACAAGTGCTTTAAATAAACTAAAGGAAGTATTTTTTCACATTTCACATCATACAAAATTAAACTGTGGAATTTATTTGGCTCTGTATCATTCAGTAGCAAAGTTATGAATGGATTCAAAAAGATATTAAAGAATTTCTGGAACTTGTGGACTCGTCAGTGGCAAGTACATGTTATGGTCTAGAGGGAAAAGCCTTAAGCCACAGGATGCCAAGATACTGATTGTGAGGTCTGCAAAGGTGAAGCGAGGTGAAGAGCAGGGAAAACATTTTCCTTTTTTATAGTCTTTCCCTCTGATGCCAAAAGATTTAAGTGTGTTTTGTAGATTTTTAGGGCTTTTAGAATTATGTGAAGCTTCCTGGATTGCTCACATGTTAGGAGCTACTAGGCCTGTTTGTAAGGTACTATCTTGGACTTTCCGATGACTCACCAAGGATGTGATGTTTTGAAGAAGCTACCTGCAGATAGCTGGAAGACAAAACAGCAGAAGAGGTCCAAGTCCCCCATGGGCTCTCTCTGAGGGGCTGAGCTGAAGACCACCAGGGGTGGGCCATTGGAAAACCTAGTGCCAGGGTTGGCTATAGATATGTTAATTACTAATAAAATGTATAAAGGGGGTAATCCCTTGGGGCAGGCGCACGTGTCCATGTACAAGATCTTGAAGGTGTGGAAGCTTCCAATTAAAGGTAACTCTGTCTTTCTCCATTAACTTTGTGCCAAGTGCCTATTTTCCGGAATTTTTGGTGTCACCTCAGCCCAGGTTAGTGGTTGATGCCAGAGACAGAATATGGGACTAGGTAACTTCTTACCTTGAGCTGGCATAACTGTCCTCACAGCTTCTCTTGCAACTGCAACCAATGTCACTCTTTGCAGAGAGCTGAATTCTTTACATGATACTCTGCTACAGACATACATTATCTGTATTTTGGGGTACCTGATCTTGTTTACTCTGAATGTTTTTCTACTGTTGCAGGCAGTTTTTCTAAAGCTGTGATAAGCTTGTCTAAAGCTGTGATAAGCTTTGCCACAGTGAAAGTAGCAGTGAAGACAAGAATGCATCCAGGGTGTGAGGCTGAGCTAAGAAGAAATGATGCTTCCTGGATTTGTCCTTTTTGATTGGTACTGTGTTCCTTCCCACTGACTAGGTGGCTCTTGTGGAATGTGCAGGGCAGAAGTAGGCCCAAAAGGAAAGAAGCAGTGGGTTAGAGGATGTTTTCAGGTATTTATGTTGAAGACCACATTATGCAACAGCTGGGAGTCTGTTTCAATGTATAACATCCTCTGCTTTGCAATGCATAGGTCTGCAGGAGTTTTAATCACCCGATGAATTTGGTTTGGTGGTGTGTTGAGTCAGAGGAGCATTGCACTCTATCACCAGTTGCTGAAGGCTTCTTGAAGTAAATGGGCACTACTTGATAACAGCCAACAGGCCCTTTGCCATGCTGATACTTGTTCCTTTGAACTTTGACAATGGATTCTAGCTTCATCTTCCCTATCTATGAGTAAGGGAGAGTGATGTGCCTGCAGTATTTTCCTTCTGCAGTGGAACATCTTGGAGCATCTTTCCAGGTTTTACTCAACAGAGGGGGCATTTGGACAAGAACAAGATACCTTGCTTTTAAGATGAGTGTCTGGTGTGAGGAGGAGGAAGAACTGCACACATCTGTGTACTCTGGTTATATGAAGCAGCCTACTTCTTGTCTGACACCTAGAGTGAGCCCAGAGTACTGAAAGTGCCCTGTTATTTGTTGAAAACTGTAGCTTGGCGTTTTGGTTTGTTGTTTTTTTTTTTACCTGGGATTTAATGGTCCTTCCCCAATGCAGACATCTGTAAACTTGTAGTTGTAAACCTGTGTCAACTTGGAAGCTGCCTCATGTAGTTTTGCTGCTTAATGTATGTCTTCAGTAAAACATGAGTGCCTTGGGGCTTCTGGGCAAAAATAGCCCAGAATTCACCTCTGTAGTGAGAAGACAGCTCTGCATTACCTTTTGGGAGCTAGTAGAGGCCAGACAAGGAGTAACAGTGCCTCCTATCTTGCTTCAAATGTTGACTGTAATCTTTTGTGTGTTTCTTCAGTAGTTTGCATTGGTAGGTGCTGACCCATATGGGAATCAAACCCAAAACCTTACACTGAAGCCCTGAATAAGCACCCAGACCTGAAAAACTAATAACTGGCCTGGAGTGTGGGGGAACCATTCTAGTTTTAGCTCTCTGTCCCAGCTAGAAATATTCCTGATTTTCTTTTTTTTTTTTTTCTTCCTCACCTGCCTTGGTAGTGTAATGTGGGACTATTTTGTGACTGTGAAGACTGATTTGATATTGTACAAACATATTTTTTAGATTTAAAAGCAGAGCCAAGCAGGAATTTATGCTGCTGGTTTCCCATTCATCTGGGAACTGCTGCAACTTTGGTAAAGGCACGTTTCTGTGGAGAGAGAACTTGAGCTGCTAATTTGACTGTAGGAGTTTATTTCTGGAATGCAGCAGTGTTTCACCAACTAGCAGCTGTCCTGGAAACACTTACCACATGGGGTCATTTTCCTCCCTGTGTGTAATCGACAAAGCCACCCCAGTTAATCTGAATCCTTTCAAGTCTCCTAAACTAGACCACAGGGAGTGCAGAGAGGTCTACAGGTCTGACCTCCTTCACTTCCTTCTCCTATCATTAGGGAAGAAAAAGTACTCCCATGCTTAAATGTCGCTTAAAGGGAAAGCCTATAATCTTTTCTAAGCATGGAAAACTGTTTCTGTCAGTAACATTCTTTTGATTTGGGGGGAAGGTGTTGGTTCTCCATTTTCTACGGATATTTTGTGATAGTAGCTATACCTCTTCTAAGTTTACAAGCTATTCCACGTTGTAGAGTCACAGCAGTCAGAAGTGGGAAAAGCTTCTTGGGTTATTAAGTTATTTTTCTATTGACTGTTTGCTTTACTTGTACAGTTTTTTTTGCATCTTTGTTCATTTATGGGGTGACAGTTCCACAGCTCAATTCCTTCTGTTTCAAGAGAAATTTTCCTGGTTGTTCATTTTAATTTTTTTTCCCTAGTTCTCTCTCATGTTGTTCAGTTCGTTCCTCATTGTTTACATTCTTCAATACCTTTTGGACACAAGTCTTGTCTCTAAATCCTCCTTGCCTCAACAGGCTGCATGAGTGTTGTTTTTTTTCCCACCTGCTGAACCCTTGCATTAGTCTCTTGAACTAGTGGTTCATTGGATATTGTGGTTCTATTGAGGTTTCACACTTTTGAGTTTAGTGATTCCCTTTTGTGTCTAAAACCTGTCTTCTAGGCCAGGGTGCAAGGCTAGTCACAGCTAGCAGTTCTTTGTAGGTAGGAGGACATCTCAAGCCTGAAGAAGGCCTGTTTTGAGAAGTTATCAAGTGGCAAGTCCTGCAGCTGTGATCTGGGCCAGCATTGCTGCAGCCCTCGTGGGCACATCACTGGAGCTCTGCAATGGAAGTCTGCATCTGCCAGGACTCAAGAACTGCTTTTGTGGTCAGGTACTTGAAACTGAGAACATGAACTACTTGAGGCCTCCCTCTTCTCTTTCCCCAAGCTGTGCTAGTGTAACTTTTTAGATGAGTAAGTATGCCTGGGGCTTTCTAAAAATTAACAATGCTGTCAAGGGTTTTTATGCCTGCAATCAGTTGTTTCAGAAAGTGATGTCAAAATAAGACACCTCACTGAAATCGGCTAGAATATTTAAGAGTTTAATTTCAGAGTGAGGAAATCTTTAGAAAATATTCAGTGGATGTATGGTTTCTTTTTTTTTTTTTTTGTAAGTTCTTTGCCTTTCCACATAAGTGATGGGATGAATGTAATTAGTCCTGGGTCACCCTTATGGAAGGGTAGAAGTTGGAAAGGTGAAAAGACTGGTGTGATCCTTTACAGAAAAGGCAATATAGATTGTTCTTACTGAGAGCCAAGGAGCAGTACAGTGTAGTAGGAAAGCACGTTTTCCTAACATCATTTTAGAAGCTGAGGCTGAGGTTTGAGAGATGTTGCAGAAAGGACAGGTGATTAGTTTTTAACAACAGCCTGCTATGATGCAAATCAGAGAGGGGGTTGGAGAACAGCAGGGTTTGCCTTTAAGAAGCCTTCAATAGGCAACGAATTAGTGAATTGACACATAATGGAGAAGAACAGAAAAATATTTTCCCCAATGCTATGACAGTCTCTTCTGATGGAGCATGGCTATGTTCTCTTGAAATTAAATGATGGATTTGTTTTATCTGTTAAAACTAGAACAGTGCTTGTTTAGCCAGAGTATGTGAGATACTGAAAGAACAAGGATTTTCCTCTCCCACTTATGAGCAGGTGTTACAGCTGAGTTCACAGCTTCACTTCAGGCTTCCAGTGCACCCATATTGAAAATACATACTGTAGTAGTGAAGTCAAACCTGGACAGTGAAGCAAACACTGGGATTGACTGACTGAAGAACAGCTCTCTCCCTTCACTTTGTAGCCATGGTGTACTGCATTTGTAGTATTTACTCTCATTGGCAACTTATTCTATGAAACTCAAATGAAATTTCAAAGCAATAAAGATCTTTAAAAAAATAAATCTCATTTTCCTTACCACCATCAAACCCAAAGAGTACTGGATGCAAGACATAGATTTAACTGACCACTTTTCCTCTTGTTTATGATTCATGCACAGCACAGCCCATGCCATTAGCCTTTATACATTCTTTATATGTGCTTTATACATTCTGGTAGATGAAGCATGTGTCCTCTGGCAAAAATGGGTAGTTTTTCATAGCAAGGTTACTGTAATGTATAAGAAATTGCCTTATAAAAACCACGTATAACTCCTCTTAATTGAAGCTTATTGAGAACAAACAAGTATTGGATAGTAGATACAGGACAAACAATTCTTGGTGGATTATTTCAGCAGACCAAAGAAGATGCTCTCTTTGCAGACAATTGTCTTGCTTTCTACAACTCTGAAAGAACCACAAGGCATCTAAAGAGATTTTAAGACAGACCCATACCAGCCTGATGCTCTAGCCCTAACTGCATAGTGCAAGCCATTAAAATCCACCTATTAACTCCTGCACTTATCTGGGCAGCTTCTCATCATCATTGTCTCCTAGAGAGACATAAAGATATTGTGATAGGTTATCCAGCATGCCTCATGGTAAGTTGTTCCAATGACCAGTTCCTGCTGTTTAAAAATGTCTTTATTGCTAAGAGAAGTTTGTCTAGTTTTGGATACGAGGAATAATCTTGCTTTACATCCTTTTAAAGCTAGATTAGAGAATTTTCCACTATTAAATTTTCCCCACTTACAATTAGATCAGGTCACCCCTTAGCCTATTCTTGGAATTAAATTTATTACACTTCTCAGATATCTCACTGGATAGACTTTGTTTCAAGCAGGTACTAGTTTGACAGTACCATGCTTTTCATTTCAGTAATTTATGTCTTTCAATCTCAATCTGTCTCAACCATGTCATCATTTACCTACAGGAAAAGGGAAGTTTTAAAAAAGAATTACCTCCAGATACAAGTGCTTTAAAAAAAAAAAAATTGACATTTCTGATGGTTTTACAACTTTCACAACTGCTGTAACGTGAGGGTCACATCATGTGCAGGTATTTGTGTACATCTGGACTTATAGTGATCATGCTTCTGGTCAGTGCGAATTAAACTAACATTTTGGCATTTTAACCTAGATCTGTTCCTCAGTTTGAGATGTACCAACACGTGTTAACACAAGGGAGGAGGCAGCACAAATGTGGCTTGTGTGAGAAGAAACAGAGGGAGATTAAAAAGATTCTGCAGACTATGTAGAGATATTCTGTTTTTCTACAGTCGGAATTGTAAAAGCTAAACTCTTAAAAGAAACAAATAAGCAAGAACAATGTAGTTTTATGCTCTTTGAATGTAGCACATGTATGTTAATTTGTATTAAATTAAAAGAAACTTTACATCTCTGCAGAGGGGAGGAAGAGATGAGATTTTTCTGTTGGTAATTTTAAACTAAAAACCTTGCACTAAAATCTCCAAGAGAAACTCAGTATGCTCTAAGAGCCTCTGGGCTTTGCCTATGCTATATGTGGCCAAATGTAGTTCTCTTACTCCTGGAAGAAAATGGGGAAGAAATCCTGGCTTGGGTGCTTCTGTGATCATACTTACCTTGCTTTGCAGAAGAGTGGATATTAAGAACAGTTACTTCAAGGATATTGCACTCTGAAAGAAAGTGGGTTTCACACAAGACCAGAACTAGTAGCCTGTTGTCAGGGGCATGAAAGGGTCAGTCTGAGAGGGAATGGGCTTTCTTCTCTCTTGAGGGATTTTAGAACATTTCATTATTTGTTCCAACATTTTCCCCAACCTGCCTGCCATAATGCCATGAGAAGGCCACCCCCTTCCATCCCCCTTTGCTAGTATATTAAGGCTAGTGAAAATCAGGCCTTGTGAATGGATGTAGTAATGAGGCCCATTCATTAGTCTCAAATGTAGGTGGCTTGTACATCCATAATTTTACAATGAATTTTATTCCTCTTCTATTAAATTAGAATTTGATTATCAGGAGAGCAATTGTAAATGCTTTACCAAAGAATTCAAGAACCAGCTGGTAGATATATTGAATTGCTTGTACATGCACTATAGCTGTATCCTCAAAAAGAAAATACTTGGATTATGAACTCAGAGCAAATGAACTTCATGCCTCAGTACTGCAGTTGCTGGGGTGAAATATACCTTCTTTGTAATTTCTCTGAATTATATGATTGATAGATTGTGATAGGGGCAGTGTAAGATTTATGGAAATAGCTTCTCAGCTACTATAAACCAGTACAGATGTGGCAATATCAAGCAAGCTTTGCCACTGTACTCCACATTACAATTTGGCCCTTGGTGTTGTTAAGTACGTATTTCCTTGCTTTTAAGTGGTCAGGTTTTGTACATGCAATATGTAACTACAGGGTTGTCAGCAACCTAAAAACAATCCTAAGGATGGTTCTAGCATAGGGTATTGCTTTCAGACTCTGTCTACGTGAGGGGAAATATTCCCATCAGGTAAGTGGAACACAGTGGAGAGCTGACTCTCTGAGAGAGTGTGGGGAAAATTAGTGCCAGGCAATTCTGATCTGAGTTGGCATTGTAGCACAACAGAACAAGGGGGCAGTGCGGGCAGGTTGCATATGTTGGCCTCTGTTTGAGGCTTGATTTTGTTGTGTGCAGGCAGGTGTGCTTCACTACCATGGAGCAATTTGGTACTGTTCTTGCTTGGTACCGTTATGGTGAGATGTTCAGCTCTGGGCACTAGCAGCAAAAAATACAGAGGAATCTTGGAAGGTAGTAAGAGAAGAACAACAAAAATGATAACAGAGCTGGAGGGATTGTTTTTATGAGGGAAGATCAAAAGAACTAAATATGTGGAGCTTGGCTAAGTGTTGCCTAAGAAGCGAACATGAAAACTACCTACAACTGTTTGAAGGATATAAACACTAGAGGTGAGCAAACAGCAGGGAGAAATAGTCTGTGAATTTGAAAGTCATTTTCAGTTCAGCTGTGTTTCCACCCTTTAGTGCTCACTTTCTGTTAAGACTTTTGCTTTACTAGAAACATTTTCAGGGAAAAGCACACTTGGATATTCAAATACTTTAGTGTCTGCAAGGGAATTATGAAATGTAAATTCAAGTTTGAAATTTGAAATTTGTTTTAGCTTATATAAGTCACCTACTGTGTAGTACGTTGTGCTAATCAACAGTATGCAAATTTTCTGCACAGCAACTCAAATATGTTTTTGAAAACTGTACTTTCAGTTTTAAAATCATAGTTGTGTACTGCCCTGATGGAATTATTTAGTTAACTGAGCAATGCAGGATACATTCCAACTGCTTTCTATCGGCTTTGCACAAAAAGGTGAGGCATTTGCTCTTGTTGACAGGCTATATTTTATAAAAGGTATGATTTGCATGTTGATCTGTTGGGGGAGTTATTTTTTGCTGTGATAGGAGTTAAAAGTGACTAGAGCCTGAAACAAGAGTGTACTATGTATGTAAGGGTTGTTGGTGCAGTTTTATGAAGTTGTGCAGATGTGCTTGTGCAGTATGAAGGAGATCTCTAATTTTTTGGTGCACAATTCATCAGCTGAGAAAAGTGAATTTAGCTTCTGTGAACCTCTATGGGCAGTAAAAGCAATTGAATTGAGAAGAAATTTCAGGAGAGTTTAAGAAAATGTTGTGTTAATGGTGAAATTTTCTCCTCCTGGAGGTCCACTTATCATTTAAAGCACTTGGGCAAAACGATGGAAGCAGTTGCTGGGCAAGCCTCTGGTGAATAGACTAATTTGATAAGTCATTTTCAACTTTGGTGATTTGTGAATCTGGGCATTAAAATTCTGTGTTAATACTTGTCAACAGGCTTTTCTAAGCATCTTTTCCCAGTTAATGTAGGACTGATGCGTGCTGCCCAGTGAATGACAAGCAATACACTGTCAGCTGTGTAGATACATGCTTTAAGAAAATGCCTCTGGAAATGCCTCTGTGTGTGTATGCACACATGAATCAATCCATACTGTACACAGAAACTACAGGCATTGACCTATGCAAACACACCCCAAATTATTGCTTCCTATAAACAAATTAGCATGCTTTAAAAGGTGAAAAGCTCTATAAAATTGTCTGCCCTGTTGTTTATGGTGTGAGTGGAGGATGCACTACGTTACAGAAGAGCTCACATTTCTCTCTTCTCCCCCCTCTCTCTAAATGGACGTGTGCTCCGTCCGTTCCACCATTGTTCCTGCCAGCCCGATCCCAGCAGGGGTTCCCTAATTAGCAATCTCTTCATTTCCAATCAAAGCACAAAGCGGCCCCAAAAGCCTCTCTTTATGAGGGAGCTGAGCGGTGGCTGGGGACGAGGAGTGGGATAATTGCCTTCGCCACTGGCAGCAGTAAGCAGCCTGGCTAATTCATTATTGTAATAACTTTGCTTGTCCTTGGGGAGGGGGGGCTAGGGTGAGGAGGACTGAGCCTGGCAGTGCTAGCTGAGGACAGGGGGAAGGGGAAATCCAGCCAGAATTGAGGTAGATGGGAACAGTTGGCAGGAAAGGAGAAACTATTCAAGATTTTTATGTCTGCCCCCTCTAAATAATTTGAGGATGATATTAATTTGTAGCATGACAAGCCAGTGTTCCCTCAGTAAGACTGCTAAGAGCACCCCTCTGCTCTGCCCTTGTCATGTTTGCAGAGAGGGCCATCTGGAAAGGCATGTAACTTGGCCCCAGGGCTGCTGGGGAGGCTGGGACTTGGTGGATGAGGAAGATTCAGGGACTGCCTCTCAGTCCAGGCAGGAAAAGCTGATGCTCAAGCATTGAGATAAGGTTGAATCACTGAGCTGCCCACACTCAGTGTTTTGTGGCTTCCAGTGGTGCACAAGAAGTCATCAGTCATTGTGTGGATATTTCATGTTGTACTTCTAGAGAGCCACAAGCTGGCAAATCCTGTAGCAGAGCTTGGTTCTTATCTATTTGAAATACCTTTAATCACTTAGCTGTCTCTATGTGGGCTTCAGCTTTGACTTTGCTGAAGGTCTGCTGGCTTTCAGTAGAAATCAAGGCTCTGCTTTTGCGAACAAACCACTAGGCTGAGATGCCAGCAACTTCTGGAGCTGCATAAGGGAACAGCCAGTGGTGGTGGTGACTCCCTCTCACTTGAAGGGAAATGTCTGTGGTGTGGCACAGTAAGTTTATTAGATTTTTGGTTTTGAAATGGGTACATATTTTAAGTAGATAAGACTGGTCACATATTTTCAGACCTCCTGGTTCTCCTTTTGTGTTTCTTTGTGCTTATCTCGTATTGCTGTGGCAGAGTCTCTCCTTTTCCAAATTCCTTTGAGCTTTTACCGCCATGCATGTTCATTGAAACCATCACTCTGAGACTGTCACCGTTCACATTTCTGCACTGGGATGGCTCATAATGTAGCTATGCATTTTACTGTCAGTTTTTTCACTGAAAATTACAATTTCTGGCAAAATAAAATCAAAGAAACAGTGACATCAAAGTCTAAATGCCAAACATATAAATTTGTGTGTTGCAGAGCAGTTTAACATTAAATTATGCCACTTCATTGTATCACAGTATGTGATACTATTGTGGAGCTATTTGTGTTGTATTTGTGTTATGGGGAGGTGCACAATGCAAGTCCTCAACCTGATGGGCATTTCAATAATATGTAACAGATGCTTTGAATTCCCAAAGACTTTAGCAACCTAAGATGCAAAATGCTTACTAGAAGCATATGTTTTGTGTGTAGTTGAATGAAGAAATGGAGAATTGAGAGGTGTTTGGAGCAGAATTTATAGTTGGTGTTGTCTTGATTCTTGTGACCAGGACAGTTCCCCTAGTTGCCTTGTGCAAGTTGCTGTCTAGCAGGTTTCTCCACCTCTTGACCAGGTATTTAACCTCTTGGAGACTATCTTGCCTGCAGCCAAAGGAATGTCAGCTCAGTGAGTTAACAAGCACGAGTAAAGTTCCTGTGCCTGGTACCAGCGTGCATGAACAGTCCACAGTGGTGGTGCTAGAGTCTTTTCTAGCACGTTCAGAAAACATGTCTTCTGATTTTTATTTTTCCATGATCAGTGCTGTAGTCCTGGTTGTGTGGTGCTTCTTGCTGTCTAATGCAAATACCATACAGGGAGGAAGGTTCAAACAGGCCAATGAGTGTGCAAAATGACTATTGGGGGATTTCAGTCACTTGCTGTGTATCCTGTGCCATTTCTGTGCTTCTGGATCCTTTTTGTTGAAGGATCATTGTAGCAGGTGATGGGGGAATTGCACATCTCTCACAGCTTGCCTCGTTAATGAGTTGTATCAGTAACAGCACATAGGGTTGAAATGAGCTCATACAGGTAATCCTGTCTGCTAGAAATGGAAATATCCCCATTTGTGTATTTGTGGGATACTTTGTCAGGTGGTATGTCCTTTCCTTGATTTGCATTTATCACTCCAGCCCTTTGAGAGTACTTTAACTGAGTGGAAATTTTGGTGACAAAAAGTTAGAACCACACAGTGGCTAGACTCTTTGAACAAATTGTCCCCTTTTGTGATTGTTGAAGAGGCTATATATCTTAAAGACCTTTTGGTAGATAAACTTGTGGTAGGCATTTCAAAGGGATGAAAGACATCTGATATACAGCACACTGGCATAAGGTTGATGGGATGCCAAGGCATAGGCAAGAGTGGATCAGTTGGAGTAATAATGGGCAGAGTTTTGACTTCTGTTCACTTTTAGTCTGAGACTCTAAATTGTGGCATTGTTAGCAAGTGCTTGTGGAGAGGTAAGAAATTGTGGCAATGGGCATGAGAAGGAATATTAATGATCCAATTTCCAGCTGGGTTCCACTCCAAGACCTCGCTGGGTGATGTGCATTTTTAATCATAACAAACCAGAATGAGAAGGAGTTGTTTGCAGCAAGGCAGGCCTGTGTATGGAGCCACAGAGCGTGACACCATCTCAGACCTCTGCCTGCTTCTCAGAGGATGCAGCTGGCACAAGGCTGCTGTGCTTGAGTGCCACCACGAACTATGTTGGATTCTGACCACAGTAAAACCTGAATCACTGCTAGAAATGGACCCAGGGTTGGAGTCTGGTAACTATCCTGAATAGCCTAAAGCTCTTGACCAGAAGAAACCACTGAATTGGACTGGAACTTTGAATCAGAACTGTCCCTGTTCTGGAAAGGGCAGAAACACAATTTCTAGATGCTAGACAGCATTGTGCTGTTGCAATGGTGAATTTCTGCAGTCTTGATGTTTTTGCAGTCTTGATGGTTCCTGTGGTAGGATCTTGTCACTTGTATGTGTTTCTGGAAAGTAATTCCTCTGACTTTCAAGGGCATGCAGTCTGGCTGAGTGGTGTGCCCAACAGCAAGATTGCTTTGATCCTTTCCATTTTAGAGACATGGAGTACGAGAGAATTTTGGAGGACCCTGGACGTTTTCTTTGCCCTTTGAGGTGCTTTTCATTCTGAGCTTTTGGCCACAGAAAGCTTTGTTTTACTTCATTGGGAGCCTGTCATCACATGATTCAAGGAGCCAGTAGGAGTTTCTGTTGAGGGACATGAAGCCCTCCCTTACCTGGGGCTAGTATTCTGTGTTTGCTTAGCAGTGAGACCTGCAGCTCTGTGTTTGATACACGTTTGAGACATGCCTCATACCCTAACTTACTTGCTAAATTTCAGTCTGCATGTCTTAGGATAGGTCCCTCTTTACTTGTCCTTCTTCTACTCTGTCATGGTGACTGTGTAACTGCTTTGTCTGTGGAGTTAAGTAGCTAATAGTCACTTACACCAGTGTTTAGTCCCACAGTTGCCTAGTACATGTGAGAATATGCTGTGGAAGCACAGCCTTTTTTGTGGCAGAGATGCCTGATACATCTCTGTGGCAGAAGCAGCAACAGTTTAGCTTTCTCAATATAGGACTTACAGTGTACACTAAGCGGAACAGTTATTCCATCCAGCAGAGGACAGGGGTGTCACAGATACTCTTGCTATAGTGCAGTAGTTCTGGGGGCAAGAAATATTTCATATCCCCTCAAGTGTATGTTAAGGGCAGAGTACTGACTTTACTCTTGGAGTTCTCAACAGCCATTCAGTTGCTCCCCTACATGTTAGTGGTAACCCAAACTAGGGAAAAGGGCTGAAGTACTGCATGCCTAGCCTTTGTAGCATCATGTTTTGCGTATCTGGCAGAGGAAAGGTGGCTAGTGTTTGATATACCAGTGCTCTTGCTCACTATTTTCAAGTAAACAAGGTGGAGAATCTGGAAGAGACATGAGAAAACTCCTATCCTGGTTTTTATCCCATTAAACTGGGAGCTAGTGTTCCTTCGAGTGGTCTGTACTGATGCAGCCATCTGCATGGTGCTGGCTGGGGTTGGAGCATCACTGCAGGAAGATGGGATATTTTCTGTCAGAGAAGGAGTTTCTGGAAGAACACAGATACCTGCAAAATCAGAGCCAACCAGACCACTGAAGAACACAGATACCTGCAAAATCAGAGCCAACCAGACCACTGAAGAACACAGATACCTGCAAAATCAGAGCCAACCAGACCACTGAAGAACACAGATACCTGCAAAATCAGAGCCAACCAGACCACTGAAGAACACGGATACCTGCAAAATCAGAGCCAACCAGACCACTCGTGTCTGCCTCAGCTCCTGCCTGCCCCAGCACCAAAGGAAATGCCAGCATCTTAAAAACTTCTGTTTTGCTTAGGGTTACATGATTCTTGCAGGAGCTGTTTCACCCGAGGAAGGGAATTCACTGAAGGAGTGAGGAAGGAGTGGGGAGATGATGGGAGGAGTTGCTTTTCAACGAGTTGCTTTTCAACATCCACAGCAGATGCTGCCTCTGGCATGAGTGTATGGTGGGAGGACAGAGTGAGGGGTTTGTACATGTTGTGTTCATTCAGCAAGTCTGGCCCTGAGAGAGGGTGAGAGAGGCACCTTTCCATTTGGCAAAGCTGCCTTACTGCTGCCACTTGACACCCAAGCAGCTAATATGCCTCCTCCACAAAAGGCTTTGGTTTGAACATGTGTGTATTAAGGGGTGAAGATTGAACGGCCACTGGTCCCCTCCTGGCAGGGGGAAGGAGATGTCAAACAGATATAGCTTGCTGAGATTTTACAAATGGACTTTGAGGAATATGGACACCATTTGCTGAGAGAGGTGTTTGCTGCCCAGGGAGAACTCCCAGTGTATTTACAGCAGCTATACAGGGTCTCTGTGTGTGGTAGGTATGCCAATGTGCATGTACATGCTTGTGTATGCCTTTATTTCCGTGCTCCGGCTGCCTGCCTCTGATTTAAGGGCAGATTTTATTCCCTAGCTGCCTCAGGGCTCCTCTTTTCTGATTGCATTAAAGTCTCTGTAATTCTCCCCTCATTAATGATTGGCATATTTTTACCTCTCACTAAAAGAGCTTGGAGGCAACTCCCGTGGGGCCCTGCTCGCCAAATGAAACAATTTCATCCTGCTCCAGAAACGCATTAAAAAGGGTTTGTCAGGATCTTATCGCTAGTTAGGGAAAGCTAATCAAATTACTTCTATTTATTAGCTACCGCAGCAATGTGTCATTCCATCAAGTACAGGTGCTGGGACAGGCAGGGATTGCATGGAGAGCTCTGTGCATCCAGGGCTGCTGCCTTGTTCTGCACAATAGCATCTCTTGACAAGGGAGGCCACAGAGCCAAGAGAGGCTGTGAACTTCCCAGCCACAGTGCTTCTGCCTCTCCCTTCTGCTGCCCTTCTTCACTTGTCATTTCTAGGGGACTCTCCAAAGTCCCTTCCCAATAGTGCTCCTGAGCTTTTACCATTGAGTCCATTGCTTCTGCATTTGGTTGATCACTTCTTGCTGTTACCGATTATATTTGCTACAGACTATTTGTTTTGAGATGGTTTGGGTTTTTTGGCATGTTTAATTCAGTCCAGGAATGATTTACTAATTAGTTTCAATTTGGACCTGGGCTGACAAAGGGGACAGTGGGACAGGACTATGGCAATTTGGAAAACAATAAATATAGTTCGAGGCATTTAGGAAACATTTTTTTCAAGCTTTTAAAATTTATTTAAGTCCATGTGGACTCTGAAAAGAGCACCAACTATTGCTGTACAGGTGCTGATTGAATGAGCAGTAGTGGATTGTGTGAATCAGGTGTGAACTGAGGTAGAAAATTCTTTTATTGATTACACATATGGAACATGTATTTCCTTCATGCACATATACAATGCACTTGTATGTGCAGCCTGCCCTATTTTGAGTCAGAACAAGGTATTCCATTCTGTATATCTCATATTCAGTATAAAACAGAGGGCCAATCCCTGAAACTTTCACACCAAGCTTGGGCCTTGGAGTCTCTTACATAAGGCCTAAGACCAAGCAAGGCAGGTGCATGATTAAGCTGTTTAGCACCTAATTAACAGCAAATACAAAAAAGGAGAGGTTTGGACTTCTACTCTTCCTGGGGGTTGAGCACCTGAGCCATCTGAGGTGTTGGACTGGTAACTGTCCTAGTGAGGATCAGAAGCCCAGCTTTGCTGCTACAGGACTCTCTCTGTTCTTCAATCTTAATCCAAGAGTTCCTGAATCCAGTTCCAGGATCCAGCTCCTGAGTCTGATTCCAGTCTGCTGGCGAGTCCTTCTGTCACAGCATCAGTGATGACGATGTAGTTGCCATCAAGGGATGTTTGGGTGTGGTATTGGTTTTGTATATATTTATATATATTTCATTTTATTGTTATTATTTTCATTAAAGTAGTTTAAGTTTTCATTTCCAATCCACAAATCTCTCTCTCTCTTCCCTTTTTTTCCTTCCTGAAGTGGGGAAAAGGGGGTAATAGAGAATAACTGTCATTGGATTAAAGGTTGGCCCAGCCCTAAATCTTGACATAACCATATATGCACTCCTGTTCTTGTATATGATTCTCATTCCCAGAGTGACTTTATCTCCTGTGGGCTTGCTCAAAAGGGACATGGAGGCAGATGCCTGAGATGGATTTTCAGACTTTAAAAAGTATAGATCTACTTCCATCAGTTTACTATTTCTTTCATCTTGAAACTAACAGCAATGAAGTCTCTGGTGTTTTGGATAAACATGAGCTTGCCAGTGGAAATGGGCTCATTTCCATCTAAAGCTGATCTCATATTAGAAAAAAGCTCACAAGTATAAAGCCACTTAGTGGATGTATTTGCACAAAGTGATGTGTCTAAATATGGTGATTCACACTGATGATATTGCTGTGCACTTCATGTTAACCTTTGCTGTTTCATTTTGTACATACCAAGGATTTCACTGTGGCACAAAATCCTGGGAGATTAGTGAAAACACATCATTCCCAGGAAGAAGTGTCCATGTAAACACAACAATGTGCACATTGCGTGTGGTGTTACTTTCATTTAGGGAAAGTTTGTGCTTGTTCTCAGCATTTTTCAGTGTATGTGCACACATACTTGTTCTGTGTTTGCATAGAAATTATGGAGTGTTTAGAGATTTGTCAGTATTCTGGCACTATAAGTAATGATTTCTGGAGCTTGGGTTGGTGGGGGCCAAGCAAGTGCCCCAGCTATTATAACTGTGTGAATTCAATTTATGGTGTGAGTGACTGCCAAGCTGCAGGGACCTTGGGTGCCGTTCCTGGGAGCAGCAGTGTAGAAGAGTCTAGCCCCATCAGCCCCATGCAGTGAGCCATGCTACAGCATCCTCATTATCCACACAGTTCAAAAGGCAGTCCGGAGCGGACTATCACGTCCCACAAAGGCTGTATCGATTGGTCTGTCGGAGCGTTTCCCGAGGTCCTTTATATCTCTCTGCCTCGTAGTCAGTAATGAAGAGGCCGAGTGCAGGGAGAGTCAGCAGACTCCCAGCTGCTGGGATTTCTTCATCTTCTCATCAGGATTTTAATTAGACACGTCCGAGAGGGCAGCACCATGTGAGGGCAGGCGGGAGTTTTATCAAGCAGGCCACTTCTTTAATTACTGTTTACTGACAGATAACAAGGGAGGGGAGGTGGCAGCAGAGATGGTTGAGGGGGAAGCAAGGAAAGGATGGCAGTCCCCAGAGTGTGCACTCAGCAAAGAAGGCCTTTGCTAAGGATAGAATGGAAATTGTTCCTCCCTCCCCATCCTGCCATGCTTTCCTGTTGCCAGAGTGAGAAAGGTTCCCCTTGCCCCTTTCCTGGGGGGCAGAAGATAGATCTGAAAGGTGTTAAGTGGTAAGGGCCAGAGACACAAGGAATGAAAAGTGTAAGTTTTGGTTAGAGAAAAAATGAGAGAACTGTCTCCTCTAGGCTGCCAGATTCTCAGCAGAGCTGTCCTGTGCCTTCCCAGCCTTGGGAAGCCCTGTGGGTTTTCTTACGCTGCACAGTAGGAAGCAAAATTATTTCCTTTTCCTTCTGTCTGGAATTGACAGCCCGCTTCCCTCCCACTGCCACCATTTCTGTTTTGTCCAAAAGAAACCTTCTTCTGTCTGTCTTTGTGTCCTCAGCATTGGTGATAAGAGAGCACTCTGTTCTGCAGTGGCTGCTGCTGTCACAGACTTCCTCCCTGCTCTCTCTCATGGACAAGCTTTCCACCTGGTGTGAATCATATCTTCAGCTGTCCTCCTTCTGTCTGGCACCAGAAAACACATCTCGCTCCAGCTTTTGTCTTCTTCCCCTTAAGGTACTTTCAGGCCACCCTTTGTAACCCAACTACTGTGTCCTGCTGGATCATAGCTGTGTTTTTAGTTCTGTGGAGCTGCAGCCTGATTGGGTTGTGTTATGATGGGGGAATGGTGTTCACAATCCCCACCAAACAAAGTGATTGGGCCAGACTGCCATGGTGGATCACTGCTCCTTGGCTCAGCCAACCTTCTGGGACATGGTAAGTCTGCAGTGAAGTGCAGCATTTGGTGTCCACTTGAGTGGTCCTTTAGTGAACTGAGCTCAGCATCCTGTTGCTCTCCAGAAATTTTCTCTTAAGTTCATTCCATGGTCTTGGCTGTGTTTGTATCCACCATAAGGTGGTCTGGTGCTTTCAAAACAGTGTTGTCATCCCAGGATGGAAGATAGCCTCTGCCAGAGCTTGCTTTCCCTTGGAGCCAACAAACTCCCACTGCTCTGAGTGGAACAAGATCTGGAGGATGTGCTTGGGATCAGCAAGGATTTGGTAATTGGACTGTTGTTCTTTCATTTTGCTACGCAGTAGCGAGCAGATTATAGAGCCCACACATTATAGATTTCCTGTCATCCCTCATGAATCAAGCTCCACTGCCTTATTTACTGTCAGCCACGGCCTGTGAATAACATCACTGAGGGATACACTCTCACGCAGTTGTGCAAACACACAGTACAGAGCAGTTGCACGTGCCTTTGAGCCTTCCCCTATCACATCGCCCATTATGGAGAAGGATCTTCTGTTTCTAATCTGCACAGAACAGCTCCTGGCTTCCCTGAGAGCTCAATTTGTAAGAGTGGAGGCAAATCTGTGTTACACAAATAATACTAAGTCCCACATTTTGAACTTTATGATGTTTCTAGTTGCAACTCTAGCCATTCTGTACACTCTCACACCCATGTGCACCAAGGATGCAGACTTCCAGTTTCCTGGGAACTGTTTCATGTGAAATCTGGCTGGTCTTCATTGCTTGTCAGTGAGAAAAGACTGGTTTGTGCTCAAGGCACTGCACTGGAAGTCAGGACCATGGGCACAGCTTTCAGCTTCATCAAGGACAACTAAGAAATTTTGCTGCTCTAGCTAGTGTTGTAATGAATGTAATAGATGATACCCTTGATTTATCAGAGGATGTTTTCTCAAGTTTCCCAAAATTTCAGCTCAAAATTTTGAAAAAATGTGAGAAACTGAATCCAACTGGGAGATTTGCCTCAGTGAAGGGCTAACACTTTTGCTTTTTTTGTAACTGCAGTGAAGCACTATTACTAAATCCGTTGGGATTCCCTAGAAGTGAAGTTTGGCTTGTCTACCACAAGCCAGACTGCTTGTTGCAACCTTGTTCCACGTTGTAGGTGTCCATAAAAAAATCTGTGCCCTTCCAGGTGATAAGCTAGGAGATCAAGGAATGAAGTTAAAGGGAATGAGGTGCTATTTTGTCGGGCTTCATTTGGTTTGGTTTGGGTTTTTCTAGGCAAGTTATTGTGTCTGCTGTGGAAATCTAGATATTAGGCAAGGTCTGGGGAATGTGTGACTTCAAACAGTAAAAGGCTTTGTCCAAGAGGAAGTGATTAAGCCATTTGCTGTGTCCGTTGTTGATGGAGCAGGAAGTAAATGGGCTTTGATTGCAATATGAGGGATTTCAGTTTGATGTTAAAAACTTGTATTAGCAATGATGCAGGAGCATCGGAGCAGTCTATCTGAGAAGGGCTGAAAGTTTTTTTTTAGAACGTATTGGAAAAGCATTAGTCAAAAATAATGCTGCTATAGCTGATCCTCCATTGGGATGGGAATGAGAGGGGGGGGATGGGGAATGCACCAACCACTTGACCTGATCCTAGCCCTATTTTCTGTGACTCCATGAAACATTTAGATATGTATAATCTTGTGTCCAGGTGGTGCAAGCTTGAGATGATACAAGCATATACTTCAAATAAGCACTAGCATCTGTAAGCTACCAGGATAGCGTACAAAGGAGTACAAGCAATCCACTTTCCTCCAAAGGCCTACCATCCAAATGCTGATGTACCCAGCCAGGTCTTAAAATGAGGCAGCTGCAGCACTCTTTCTTGCTCTACCAACTTCCTTAACCTTTATCTGAATTTTCAGTGCCGTGTACAGCAAACGAGATAGTAGCACTATCATTTTCTTTACAGGAAGCACTAGTAAAATTTAGTTTCAGTTGTTATACTACTGCCAAGTTTTAATCATTGTTGTAAACACTTTATATACCTCTGACAGACTTATGGAAACTTTTGTCAAAGCCAGTAATTTTTTTTTAATTTTATTTTTTTTTAAAGAAAAAGCAGGGAGTATGCTGTGTTCTTGATTTATGCCTTCCTTTCATTTAAAAACAAATCAAGAAGACTCCTCTTTGCAAAGCTCTAAATCAGTTTGTGTTTTGGAGCCAGACTGCAGGGACAGCTGGAGCTGCATCAGGCAGAGACAGTGTCAGTAAGTGGAGCCACCAAACAGTAATGGAAAGAAAAGGCAAGGGTAACTTGGCAAAAAGGTGAGGGGAGGAAGCAAATAGTTATAAGCAGCTGTTGAACAAAGAGGCTGGGGCAGTGGAGCATGGCGGAATGGTATATGGAGGGGTGAGATGAGAGCAAAGGAAAGGCATGGAGTGAGAATGCAAAGGCAGTGAAGAGAACAAAATGGGATGAGATGGCCTGGAGAGGAGAGAGCATGAGGCATCTTTTGGACAGTTGAAAGAGCCTCTGAATCATTATTCCTCAGCTATCATTGGTGTCTGAAATTCACTCAGTGTTTTATGCTCTTCATGTTAGTCTTCACAAAGGAGGATGAGCTACCCCTGCAGCCCGTTTACTACATTACCTTGGTTGTAATGGTCCACATGATGGATTCACCTCTTCTGATAACCCACAGAAGCGTCATTGAGTATGAGGGAATTTGTTTGCTGTAAATAAACAACCAACTCTATGAAAAGGGCACTTTGAAGGGTGCTAATGCAAGAACTGGAAGCTGCGGAATGACTACTTTTGTCTACCTGACTGCGTATCTTAAACAACTCATGTTTTAGCTAAGTCAGCATGTGCCTTTTCCTCCACAGGACCCCTGCCTTGTTCACTGCATGCAATGGACGTACTCTGAGATAAATCAGAGTTGTACAGTGAAAGAGACCATCTGTAGGACCCCTGCCTCATTTGTCAGGGGTGTACTGAGTGAGAGAAGGAAGAGAAGGGGAAGCTTTTATGGCTGAGGCAGTCAAATTCTGACCTACCAGTTGACTTTTTTTCTGAGACCATTTCTTTATGATAACTTCCAGGTTTTTTGAAACAGCTGTTGTGCCAATGGTTGTTTAATCATGCATTCCTCATTTTATAGGGGATCTTTTTTATCCCAAAGCACCTACTTTGCAGAAACACTGAGTGCTTACAACTATAAATGAAGTGAATGGAAGTCCACTGAACCCAAAGTTCTATACAAGCATGGATCAGTCAGGCTGTTGATGTCTCAGGGCACCTGTAATTAGCAAATACCTTTTCATATGGTCTTCAGTCATTCACCTGTAAAATTGGACCAAAAAATACCCTCTCCTCTCATAGAAATATATGAAAATAAATGGTTTTGGGCTGGAGAAGTTCTTGGACAGTGTAATGATAAGCCCATAATAAAAACACATAAGGAAATGAATAAATCTCTAGAGCCAGGTTTGAATAATGTGTGATAAATAAGGCCTGGGGCCACACACTGAAGAATGAGCAGAAACCAGCATCTCAAATAGCTGCTCATTACATGGAAACAATTCCTTCTGAGTGCAGTCTGAGATGGAGTGCTGTGGAAAAAATACAATTGTGTAATTAAGGACTGTAAAATAATGCATATGTATGTGAGGGCTAAGAGTATTTCTCACAAGTAAACAGAATTGTCACACTTCCTAATTCTTGACTTTAGTTGTAGTTTGCCCCATTTAATATACAGGGGGTTTTTTTGTTTTACGGGTCCTGTCATGCTTTGCAGATTTATGTGGTGTGAGATGGTGTTGTCCCAGTCTCTCCATTTGCATTAAGTGTTGCCGTTTCACATAGTTGCAGATCAGCTAATTGCAGGTAGTCAAAACCTGCTCATCTATTCCACAAGTTGTAATCTCCACTGAAGTGCAGTTTTGTGCAAGTGAGAAAGGCAGATATGACCCTGTAATTTGCTGTCATGAGCGAAACTGACACCCAGATGCTGCTGTTTTTAACAGTGAAGGAATTGGGGACATTTGAGATCTTGCAGCCCACTATCAGTAATTAAAACAATAAACCCCCAGTAATATTCCCAAGCAGAAATATACAAGAGAGGAGAAAGTCACTAGGGCTAAGAAATGACTTTGAAAGTCTTTAGTTTATTGGGTAGAAGACGACACAGAACTGTAATGTTCAAAGTACCTAATTTTGAATAACCACACTTTTGATGACTGATAATATGCATGTTTAGGAACAAGTATATAATGACTATAATGGTAATGGAGTAGTGTTAAAATCTATCAAGTTAAGAAACTGACTGCTAATGGTGCTGGGATGATCAGTGTCCAAACTTGATGTTGGTTAACCTTTCCATGGCATGTTTGATAGTTGCTATACTTCCAAGGGATTGTTATGAAGAGTATGAGAAGTGGAGCTGTAACATGTACTCCTGACATTTTGTTTGAAGGGAGTAGAATTGTCTATTGCAAATACCTAAGAAATGTACCATAAAACCTTTCTCTTAGTTTTTCTCCTTCTCTTCCTCTTTCACAATCTCAAATACTAGAAGAACTCATTGGTCTATCTGTCAAGGATGACTAGTATCACTGTTGGCTAGTTGATGACTTGGAAAGTGCTGGTTCTCACGTGCGTTACTGCTAATAGTTCATTCTGGACATGAAGTCAGCCAAACCTTTCAAACACATTTTAACCTGTGTAACAGACTGAGTAAAGTGTTCTTTGTGCAGTGGTTTAACTGCTAAGTTTCAACAGTTTCATCAGACAAATTTATTGTATGGTTTAAAGAGGACAGAACAAAAAGTGATGCCAGGGCACTCAAGAGCAGGAACTCTGACAAAAATCCCCTGAGGTAGGGCTTGGTGCTACTAGCCAAAGGAGAGAGGAAAGAGCAATTAAAAAAAATATAACAATCTGTTCTTGTAGTGGTCAGAAAGTGAAATGAAGCATGAGTGCTGGGTGGGAGCCATCCATGAGAGCAGATTTCCTTGTGGGATTTGCAGACCTGGACCATCAAAGATAGCTGGGGCTGGGACAAACAGCTGTTATGCCAGACACATCAGAAGAACTAGTGTTTTGCATAGGTGCCAGATCTTACCTGGCATACTTCAAACTTTTTCTTTTCTGAATCTGAGGGTACAATACAGCCATAAGGATTTAATCCTAAATGCTCTATTCTCTGCATATGATACAACTCTGAAGTATTACATCTAAACTACACAAACAGGAAGCTGAAGCACAAGGTAGTGTGTTGCCAGGTACACAGTTCCTGAGTGTGCAACCTCAGTCACACACCTCTACTTCTCTTTAAAGAAAGAGTGAAGGAAGAGAGGCTGTGGGGGCACTGCATTACCAAAGTGAACAGTTTTTCCCTACAGGTGTCTTATTGACAGAGTTAGGTAGTGTTAGTGTCCCAAAACAGATGTTTTGACAACACCATCCTGAGGCATCTGTGCACATCAGGCACTCTGCCCTCTGGAAAACCAGCTTTGGACAGAGTGGGGAAAATGGACCTGAACATAGAGGCAAGTGACCCCCACATTGCTGTGGCAGCACAGGGTTAAGGTGAGGCCTTGGCACTGCAAAAACTGTGGCTAAAGGTTGTGATCTTAACTGTGCTCAGAGGCAGGCTAGTCAGACTCTCACTCTTCACAGACCTTCCAAGCGGAAAATGTTTATTCGCTCCTCTGGATCCATGATCTAGGAGGAAAGAATAAAAGTGATTTAACCACCAGCATGAGGGAAATCACCTGACTGAGCAGGGCACAGAGGACAAATGGGACAGAGGGCCTTACTTTGCCTCTCCAGAAGGGATGGGGAAACAGAGGTGAGGGAAAGGATCAAACTTGCTAGTTATTTATTATTAATTCTCTAATTTTTCCCCTGCTAGGATTCCACAGTTGCTGGAAATAAAGGCTCCTCGAGCTGTGTGGGTGCGTCTGTGACATTGACTTTGTCTTTGAGATGGGGAGCACCCTCTGGTGGTTAAGGATAATCTGACGTTTCCTGGGATTGGCACCCATTATCCCCACAAGCCACCCGTTAGGCTGGGTGGGAGGCGGTGCTGGTTTTCTGTCACTGCTGGTATGTGTTTGGGACACGAACACTCTTTCTGACTTTCTAACCCAGGAATCTCATCTGATCCCTTTGGAAGCCTATTTTGCTCTGTGAAAAAGGTGAAGGTGTGCGTGTGTTCTCCCTGCCCTGCTGTTAGGCAAGAGCTCACATTCAGCCCATTTTTGCTTTCTTCTAGTGAGCAGGCAAGTAAAGCTCAGTTTGCTTTTTTAGTTCCCAGTAGACACAAAATCCAGCCCTGGCATTCTCCCTAGAGGTGCCTGTTCCCTGCCTCTGCTCTTGCTTCTGTCTCCCAGAAGCGCTAGCCTTGCACCTAGAGCTCTCCCCAGTCCAGCTCTGGCTGGATTTGTTCTGCCTAGGTGCTAAAGCCAGCACAGTGCAGTCCCTTGCAGGGAGCACAGGAATTCAGCTCAGGTTTCCCTTCTTCTTCCCTAAATGGATTAACAGGCTGAGGGGATCATCTCTGCCTGCCTGACTCAATCTTCATTAGCTAACATGTTTTGCCAGCCACAGTCACATCCTGGTCTGGAGAGCTGTTTGACAGCAGCGGATTCTGGCTCCAGCCTCCCACAAAGGCTGTTGCGTCTTCTGAGAGGGTTCTCCCAATAGCCCTGGGTGGCAGGGATGTACTGCATCCTTGCTCTATGCAGTGTCCACTTTGCAATAACTATTCTGCATCCTCTGCTGACTGAGACCTGCACTCCTATGTAATGCGCACACTGTACAAGTGACAGAAAATGTTCTGCATCTCTGAAGATGCACCCACGTATATTTCCCCTCCCCTCTTATTTTCCAACCGAGGGAAAATCCTGGCTATTTTGGGATGTCTCTGAAACATCCCAAAATTTGGGATGTCTGTCACTTCTAGATGCCCTTTCCTTGGCTAGGTAGTCAATTCAAATGCAGTACTTCCTAATAACCTGGGTGGAAGCAACTGACCCTATCTTCTCAGCCCTTTCTCCTCCCTGCTGTTTTGTGGTAGTCATTAATGGGTGTTGCACCCTTGCACAGGCAGTCATTTATTTTACAAGTGCTGCTGTTTCCTCAGTCCAGAGAAGAGCTTCTCTACACAAGGGAGTTGTACACTTTAAATTGCATTGATCTTAAACCAATCTGTTTAAAGTAGTGAAAATCCAAACTGTGGATGCTCTCCTGCCAGTTTGAGGATGCTTCATTTTTGCTCATTAGATGTCTTAACAGGTTTATTTTCAATAGTAATGAGTGCCTTCTGCACTACCTTAAGTTAATCTATTTTAAATTGTACCTTGAATTATACTGCAGTAACATTCTCATGCAAAGAAAGGCTGGGAGTAGAGGAGATGAGCACTGGGCATTGCTAATACTAAATGCTGTTGGGGGACTGCTATGCCCAGCAGTACAGAGGCATTTGCTATCTGTGCTGAGGTCTGAGCATACCTTAGCAGGAAGAAGAGGCCTCCTTCTGGCTGTCAAATGCATGTAAATGGGTGCAGATTAAACCTTTTATTTCTTTGGAACTAAGACTGTGAAAGCACAGAGCATGCTACAGAAATTATTGTGACTGAAAAGTCTCAATGGCAAGTGTTTCACAAGGAAGCAAATATTCTCTCTCTTTTTTTTTTTTTTTTTTTTGTAACCTGACCATTGTGGTGGGGGAAGTTGGTGTGCCAGGCTCTGAAAGCAAGGTCATCTAGCCAGAAACAGAATCAAAATGGAATTTTTTGTCTTTTAGCAAATTGGAAGGGAAATAAAAAAGATAAATGAGCATGAAGGGGCAAAGGACACTGCACACACTGGAGGATTTCAGAACCTAAAGCTGTATTTAGAAAGTTAAGGGATGAACTAAATTTACTAATGTGTTTTAAGGCACACAAATGAATAATCCTGGCACTTATGGACTAGCAGTGCATTTAGTTTGGTCCTGTAAAGATTTTTCAGGCCACAATTCAATGGTCAAAGCAGAACAGCTCCCTGGAGAACCCAGGGTTGTATGTGCTCTAGCTCCCTGGGCGATGCAATCCTCTGTGGAACAGTCTTCTGTCCTAGCTAAGCTGCTGTCAGTGCTTAATGATATTCTTCCCAGAGTGGGAAACAAAGGTTACATAAACCATAAAAATGTAACCTGTCTCCAAATGGGCAGCAATGGAAGTTTCCTTTGAGAGACCTGTTTCACTGAATTGAAAATGGATTACTACTATACTGCCCTTTGTTTGGAGGAACATAGACTGGGAGAACAACTAGTAGCAGAAATCACTTATGTGTGGGGAGGAGTAGGTTGGAGAGGAGGCAGTCTGAGTTAGGACTTGCTGAAACACTCTATTAGACCTTGTGGTTTTTGATGTTGAGGTTACCTTGGATCACTGATCTTGATCAAGATGATACTCTCTTGTTCTTCAGTCCTTTCTTTTTCAAAGGTTTCCTAAAGCACTTTATGCATTAATGAGTTATTTTACTACCGCAACTTGTTTTGTGCCATTAAAGCTACTGCAAAATCATGTACTGATTTGAGACAAGAATTGAACAAGAGTACCATTGCTGGGAAGTAATGCAAGATACACTAGCAGAAGTAGAGGAGGAATAAATGAGTAATGTTGAATGAGATGTATCTAAAGCAGTAGTTCACTGTCTCCTCTTGCCCTTTTCATCTGAATCTCTGCTGTCTCATCAGAAATGAATTGCAGGGAGACACGAATTGACACACTGTACCACTCACATAATCTGTTCAGTCCTCCTCAGTGACCCTTTTGTAACACTACTTTTCTGCATCATCTTCCAGCACGGAATTCTGATGGTGTTTGGTAGCGTCTGAGGTCTGGTTCCCTTTTTGTGGCCCTCTAACCAAAGCCAGAGCAAGAGGATAGTTGGTAGATCTGTCTGACTGGACAGATCTTTCTGTTGCTACAGCTCTTTTTTAGTTAGTGGTAAAGGGTCGACTTTGAATACTGAAGGGAACTCTGTGATTTTAGGGAATAACTCCTCTTCATCCTCTGGTTTGGGGTAACAATAAGAAATTTATCAGGGAAGACAATACTATATCCTGTAAAGGAATTGTTCGTACAATATCAAGAATTCTGTATTTCCATGCTGACTTTTTCAATTCATGTATTTCCTCCTGTTAAACTGCAAGTCCTTCCCTCCCCCTTAAGTTTAGAATGTTTAGATGAGCTTTGGATACAGGCTAGACTGATGTGCTTTCTGTGCAGTTAGAATCTGGTTACATGTAACTTCAGCATTTCTTTATCAGCTGTGGATTGAATTGAGGATGTCTATTGGGAATTTCAGGTCTTGGTTTTCTCATTGGAGGTCCTTCCATCAGGCAGGTCTGTTAAATGCTTGCTGAGTCCCTAGAGACACTTGATCTGTGTTTAAAGGGAAGCAGCTGAACCATGAGAAGAGAGAAACTGCTGTGTACTCAAGCACTATTGCTCTGAATGGATCTTACTGTAAGCTGTGCAAAGCTTGCATGGCAGTTTGGGTGCCTGGGGCTCTCTCTACATGCTCCATCCCAGTAGAGACCTGTGTGATGCTTTTTCTGGCCTTTCCTGCTCTGAGAAAGACAAGTTGATGGTTTCTGGCTGCTTTAGGCATGAATTGTTTAACTCTCCTGAGAGCCAGGCCAGGAAAACCTCTGGTGGATTCTAAGCAGCACCTGCCTCCTGTTCCCCACTCCTCTTAAAGCTTCCCCAGTGGAGATACCCGCTCAGGGAGAGCAGGAAATTCATAAATAAATAATTTCCTCTGTCTCTCCTGATCAGCCCAAGCAACTGTGATTGCTCCTGAATGCCTGGGTTGCTTTCTTCTTAATGGATTTTAAACCAATTTCACCCTCATCTGATGACCCCGCTTCTCCTCCTATTTTTGGAAGAACAATTTCTTATTTTAGAGAGAGGGGTTGGGGGGGTATTTATACTGTCAAAAGTTTTGACTGAGGTAAAATAGTACAGCAGTGCAGGTGAAGCTACAGTTTAACGCTTCTAGTAGGCTGCCTCATGCCTTATTCTGACAAAACTCTACAGGGCACTTCCCTGGGTATTACAGCTAGCATTGGCCCTTGCTTGAGAGTACTGGATGCATGTGATGCTTATGAACATCCCACAAACATTTAATAACTCTTATTCCACTCTATGACACTCCAAGTTAGGAGTGCAGGCTCTCACTTGTCTGTTCAGCTGACTTACAGCATCTCATTAATGGGCATTTGATCGGTTGCCAAATATTGAAGGGCTTATATTGGTGCTTTTGTACTTTGTATATATGAACAGTAGCAGCTCAAAAAAAACCTCCCAAAGTGGCTCTTACATAGTAAGTGTATAGTAAAATCTAAAGATGCTTGGTTTGAGTGAGAGTGCAACCCCTGGAGGTATTTATTGCTCATCCGATGGGTGTCATCTAGATTTGTCTATGCAGAAGTATTCTGTGTTTCTGAAAGTATTAGAACATACCTACTGGGTAGTAGGACATGCAAGGCATCTTCTGAACATCTGTACAGTGCTGGCCAGGTGTTCTATGTCCTATATATAGCACAGCTGTATGTTGTGTTGCAAGCCAATGACAGTCTCCTGTAGTGCCTTCGGAAGAGGCACTAGTCTAGCTGAGTAGAACGCAGCTGCCATGCCTACACTTATAATGCCAAATGGGCTGATTCAAACCAAAGGATTGCTTGTTAATCAGGGCTGATTACATATGGGTTTTGTTTATTTTTACCATACTGCTTGATCAATCATTTTAATGACTCTCCTCATGAAATCAGCCCCTGGAAAACTGATCTCTCAAGGTTCTCTTGCCTGATACCTTCTTCCTAGGAAGCAAGGCAGGACCCTTTGGGTGCCCTTGTCATTTGCTGTTTGGCAGACATCTGTATCTGAAGGAGTGACATCTTTCTCTTCTACCATCTTCCTTCTTTTCCTGCCTTTGTCTAACTTCTTGGTACTCTTACAAAGCAGTGTGTTTTACAAGGAGAAGAGCTATTCCCAGGCTGTATGATTCCCAGGATAAACTTGGTAGCAACAGCTTCTGAAAGTTATGTCATAAAAGCCTATTTTCTCCTGAGTTGCTGGCCACATGAGTTATGAAATACTGCCAAATGATGAGGGGCAAGCTCTGAAAGATGACTCAAGTACTACTGAGTTCAGCTGACTGTAAATATTTAATGAAAGATTGGCATGTTCAATAGAGGAGCAGAGAGGGAAGGCATCAACAGTCTTTGATCATCACTAAAGTAAAGGTGTTCAAGAGATGAGGAAAAGACCCAAACTGGATTTTTCCTTTGTAAGCACTGTGGAGACCAAGGGGACCTGTTGCTAGGAGGCACCAAAGTCACCCTCAGACCACATGAGACTGGGATTTGAGTTTGCCTTAACAATGACACTGAAAAGTAATCTTTTCTAATACTGCCACAGGGATGACAAAGCTGGCAACATGTGACTTTGAAGGATGAAGGCATTTTTGTTGAAATCCAGTGATACATGTTCAGTCCATTAGGAAAAGGCTTTACTGTTGCCCACAACTGCTTCTGTACCTGGATCTCTAAGAAACGTAAAGACTTGGAAGCCATGTCAATAAGACCTTTCTGAAGACATCCAGGGACTTGTGCTTCCACGTGAGAAAGATTGCCATCTTTTGGAGTACCCAGGGGTGCATAACAGAAGTAGGACTGAGCTAGTGAATCTTCTCCTTTTCTTTGGTTAGAAAAGCTTTTTTTTCTGGTGATCAGCATCTGTCTCCTTGTGACTGGCTACTCTCTTGATACCATAAGTGCATACATTTTGTAGCTGAAGCAGGCATGTTGATCTGGTCCTGAATTGCCCTGCCTCTTCTAAATGATGTTTTGTGGTACAAGAAAGGATAATTTTTTCTTGTTGTTTTTCCATGTCTTGTTTGGGAAGGTACTGCAAATATGTGATCATTCATGGTCTGCAGGCATAGTGTTTGAATGTTAGTGACTTGTAGACAGAGCAGTGATTTCCTAATATGTTTCACTGCAGGTGTCTGAATGAGAAACAGTTAATGGAACTCGGAAGTTAAAAGTATGTTAAGAAGTTTGGGGTAGGGTTTGTTGACAAAGCTGTCTAATCAAATAGTCTGTCACACCAATTTGCTCTTGTCCTGAAAGTGAAATAAATATAGTTTGAGTAATAAACTCGAGATGGAGTTGCAAAAAAAATCTGTATTGTGGTTCAAACACTAAAGTTAGTACAGAACGTATCTTCAAATTGGTCACGTACTTAGCGGTTTGGAGATCCAGAGCAGAAGAGACTTGCTGTCGTGCTGCTGATACAGTACGTCAGAAGAAAGCTGACCTCTGTCATGTCTTGCTCTAGCCAAAACCTGTAGCCCCTTACTGGTATATTCTGAGGCTGGAGAAGGTGAGCAGGAGAGCAGTCCTGATCATGTGATGATGTCTGCTTTTTCCCGACTGTTGTGCATCAGGTTTCCTAAGGTCACTTGAGACCTGCAGGTTCTTCTCACTGCTAAGTATTTTTGCATAGATCCACTGTCAGTGAGCTCTTCTGTCTTTGGCTTGGCTGACCTGGTAAAGTCAATAGTCTTATATTGACTGTGCCCAGATAAGGCCAGATGGGGTTCCTGCAGGGAAAGGAAAGTCTTTAATCCTTGCTTTCTTCATCCCTTATAGTCTGGATGGAAAAGTATTCTCACTGCTTTGCATCCTTGTAACTGCCTACATCACTTTCTAAAAGGTCTATATTACCTACTCAGAGAATTGGCAAAGAGGAAATAGTATACTTACCCATTGTTTTATGCCACATCACAGTATTTAAACTGTAAAGTCTGGGCCACTGCAGATGCCTCATTGCTGTTGCTGGGAAATAAGTGATCTTATATATGTTTATGTTCTTGTTTCCATCACAGACTTGGAAAAATTACCTCTGTCTTCACTGCCTAGTCCTCAGTGGGCATGCTCTCTAACAGTAGTAACTCTGAAGCATTTTGGTTCTTTAAGCCTCACTCCTTTTCTGAGTTGAGACACTTAGCATTATCAATGCACATGCCAAAAAATGTTTTAATTCTTTGCTTGCAGCATAACAGTAAGTAACTTATTTCTCCTGATGAGTCAGGTATTTCTTTTCATTGGTTCAGTAAGCTGGTACTATGATGATTAGGGTCCTGAAGTGACTAGAATGCATGGATTTGGAGGAAGAAGCAGCAAAACGTCTCCCCAGATCAGAGGAATGAACAAGCATTCCCTGTTCTCCCAACGTCCCTCCTCGGCCTTTCAGAATACAAGACTTGAAGGTAGAAAAGCTGAAGGTGAAAAGATACTGTTTCATCTAAGGTATCAGCAGGAACATGTTCTGCTCTGGAAACAGTGTCCTACTATCAATGCTGCAAAACCAAAAACAGATATAGGAGGACCCAAAACAGCATTGGCCCTAAAAAATTAGGAAGTCTTGACTTTTCATTGGCAATGTAGGAAACTGTCTTGGAGGTTCCTGGAGTGTGTGAAAGACAACTTTCTGACACAGCTAGTAAGTAAGCCTATCAAGGCAGGTGCCCCACTAGACCTGCTGTTTACGAACAGAGGAGGACTGGTGGGAGGTGTGGTGGTTGGAGGCCATCTGGGGCAGAGTGACCATGAAATGACAGAGTTTTCAATTCTTGGTGAAGTAAGGAAAATGGTTAGCAAAACTGTTACCTTGGATTTCTGGAGGGTAGGCATTGTCCTGTTCAGGACACTGATTGAGAGACTGTCCTGAAGGGCAAAGGGGTCCAGGCAAGCCAGACATTCTTCAAGAAGGAAATCTCAAAGGTACAGAAACAGGCCATCCCAATGTGCCCTAAGACAAGCTGGTGGGGAAGAAGACCAGCCTGGTTGAACAGGAGCTTTCACTGGACTCAGGACAGGCAACTCAGGAAGAGTGCAAGGAGATTGTCAGTCATGCAGAGAGAAAACTAAAAAGGTGAAAGCCCAGCTAGAACTCAGTCTGGNTCCAGATGACTGGAAGTTAGCCAATGTGGCACCCATCTACAAGAAGGCTCAGAAGGAGGATCCTGGGAACTACAGGCNACTGCTGCAAAAGATAACAAAAGAAATATTTTTTAAAATACATTAACAGCAAAAGGAGGTCCAAGGAGAAGCTCTATCCTTTATTGGATGGGTGAGGTAGGGAATTTTACCACCAAGGATGACAAAAAGGCTAAGATACTTAATGCCTTCTTTGTCTGAGGCTTTAATAGCCAGACCATTATCCTCAGGGTACTCAGCACCCTGAGCTGGAAGACAGAGGCANGCAGATGGAATCCACCTGAGGGTGCTTATGAAGCTGGCAGAAGAGCTCATCAAGTCACTCTCCATCATTTATCAGCAGTCCTGGTCAACCAGGGAGGTTCCAGATGACTGGAAGTTAGCCAATGTGGCACCCATCTACAAGAAGGCTCAGAAGGAGGATCCTGGGAACTACAGGCCTGTCAACCTGACCTCAGTACTGGGCAAGTTCATTGAGTCTGTCATCACGTGGCATGTGCAGGACAACCAGGTGATTAGGCCCACCCAGCATGGGTTCATGAAAGGCAGGTCCTGCTTGACCATCCTGATCTCCTTCTGTGATGAGGTGACCCACCTAGTGGATAAGGGAAAGGCTGTGAGTGTTGTCTACCTAGATTTCAGTAAAGCCTTTGAAACTGTCTCTCAAAGCATTCTCCTAGAGGAGCTGGCAGCTCATAGCTTAGACAGGTATATTCTTCACTGGGTAAGAAACTGTATGGGTAGCCAAGCTCAAGGAGCTGTGGTTGGCAGCTGGTCACAAGTGGTGTTCCCCAGGGCTCAGTATTAAGGCTAGTCCTGTTTAATATATTTATCGAGGGCCTAGATGAGTGGATCAGGTGCACCCTCAGTAAGTTTGTAAATGGCACAAAGTTTGTCAGGTGCGTTGATCTGCTTGAGGGTAGGGAGGCTCTGCAGAGGGATATGGACAGACTGGATCAATGAGCCAAGGGCAATGGGATGAGATTCAACAAGGCCAAGTGCTGGGTAGTGTACTTGGGTCACAACAGCCCCATACAACACTACAGGCTTGGGGCAGAATGGCTGGAAAGCTGCCTGGCAGAAAAGGACCAGGGGGTGCTGGTTTACAGCTGGCTGAACATAAGCCAGCAGTGTGCCCAGGTGGCCAAGAAGGCCAACAGCATCCTGGCTTTTATCAGAAATAATGTGGCTAGAAGGACTCGGGAAGTGATCACCCTTCTGTGCTCAACACTGGTGAGGCCACACCTCAAATACTGTGTTCAGTTTGGGGCCTGTAATTACAAAAAAGACATTGAGGTGCTGGAGCATGCCCAAAGAAGGGCAATGAAGCTGGTGAAGAGTCTAGAGCACAAGCCTTCTGAGATGCAGCTGAGGGAACTGAGGTTATTTAGTGTGGAGAAAGGGAGGCTCAGAGGAGACCTTCTCACTCTCAACAGCAAGGAGGTTGTAACAAGGTGGGAGTTGGTTTCTTCTCCCAGGTAACAAGTGCTAGGACTAGAGGAAATAGCCTCAAGTTGTGCTGGGGAGGTTCAGGTTGGATATTGGGAAAAATCTCGTCACTGGAAGAGTGGTTAGGCATTGGAACAAGCTGCTCAGGCAAGTGATGGAGTCACCATCCTTGGAAGGGTTCAAAAACTGTAGACTCAGCACTTTGCAACATGTTTTAGTGGCCGTGGTGGTGTTGGATTGACAGTTGGACTGGATGATCTTAGAGGTCATTTCCAACCTCCATGCTTCTGTGACTGTCTTCTCTCAGGACTACCAACACTCTTCCATCCAAGCATAGAACTTAATGGAAAGTCATGTTTTTCAGACAGAGAACTCTCATTCAGAGCAGAACAGTAGATATCAAGACACTTATTCGGACTCATACCCTGCTACAGATTTGCTCAGATTTATTGGGACAAGCCACATAAAACTTTTAATGATGTGATTTGGCAGTCTATAGGTTAAGAATTATAAAAGAGATGTTTTAAACACTAAGC